>CM053786.1:641949368-642549368 GCA_028749045.1 Cupressus sempervirens | reverse complement strand
AATATCTTTATTTGATTTCATTATAACTAAAAATCACAATAGATGCACAAACTTAAGAAGAAAAATCATTCTAAAAGACAAAGTACAAATTTAAACTCAAGGGTCAAAATCTTGAATTCATGTCACTTTGGCGAAATTAGAAGGGTGAAAAAACCTTAGATACTTGTCCTATATTCTAGGACAATTGGCTTAGTTTTAGGATTTGGACTCAAGACTATCTCCCCCCTTTACCATTGAGATATTGCAATAGTGCATGCTCATCTTGACAATTTAGGGCAGTCAATGCATGGTAATGTTGAGTTGTCATTTTCCATGATGCTTAATGATAGGAATCCTTTCGAACTCTCTTGAAAAGTTGATCTAAGATCAACTCAAAGATTCTAGATGATCTTACAACCTACTGGAATCCACTCAATTGAAGATAAATGTGTTTCTTCACAAAGAGGCCTTTGTTGGTTCGAACCAATTTTGGATAAGATGATCAATTTGCTTGTTGTTGCAAAATTAACCACAAAAGAGATATATTTTTGGTATTTTCTATTTTTTAAATGAATGCAATCTAACAGTGTAACTATATGAATTCCTAATTTAACCAAGGGTTAGTAAAACAAATAATGAGGAAAGGTAATGAGAAATGAAAGTAAATAGCATGAAACGAGAATTCCTAATGGACATAAACCACGGTAACAACATGTTTGCAAGTTAAATTGTTGAAAAGATCAGGTAGGAAACCAATGAAAGTAGGAGCAACCCTTCCTCAAATCCACTGATGCAATTGTCGATGGAAAATTAGTAAAACCAAAATATGTTTCACTTCTTATCAAATTGCAAGGCCACAAAAAGTGCACTCATGTGAGACAAGAATCTATGTAGGAACAATAGGGTGATCTCTTCTCCAACTCTATACATTAGCAACATTTACGAACATGCAAAAAATACCAGAACTAAAATATCGTAGAATCAAATCAACACAAAAAAACTATTGGCTCCATTATTATCATGAACAAAAATCCACAAAAATAACACACTCCAACAGGAATAACTACACTCAGAATGAGAGCACCAAAAGCATATATTATTGCATCAAAATAACATCCTAGAATACATGTTACATTCCTCAATTTATAAGAAATTATCTCCTCAATTTGTGTTTAGAGTGAAAGATCTCTTCATTCAAATATATGCTTAAAAGTAATAAAACAAATCTGATTATGTACAAACTAACTCTCTAAATGTGCTAAAATAGGACTTCACCCTTGTTTATATCAATTAATGGGTGCATGAGCCTTTACATGTTTTAAAACAAAGAAAGAAGCAATAGATAAGAAGAAGGAAGTTGTAGAGGATCTAGAAGTCACTGGTTTCTCTAAAAATGGAAGCTTGTCCTTCTCTAAGTGTTTCTAGGAGTTAAAGTGTCGTCAGAATGTGTTTCCGATGCATGGAAACCTATAAATTAGGAACTAGTAGTTAACTGTCAGTGCACCTCTGACTTATTCAAATTTTTTGGTGCACCTTTGGAGTAGCGCATCTTGTGCACCTTGCACACCTTTGGAGCAGTGCACCTTAGTGGCAAGTTCAAAAATCAAAAAATTTCCCGTGTCAAAACAGAATTTCTAGCTTCTCATTTTTCTTCCCCTTTATAGCAGAGTGATGTCTAGATGTTTTCCATTGAATTTATCTATAATCTCCATCACTTGGGAAGCTTCCAGTAAATCTAATGCCTCATATTTATGCCTGATTATTTGTCGATAGTTACTAATATCCATTCAAGTTTCCACAAAATCATCAAGTATACTATCAAGTTTTAACAATACCTCTTTAGTCTTGAATGCTTGCCTAATATTTTCATCAGACGAAGCATCCTTGAAAGTTCTTCGAAATTGTTCAACCACTACTTCCACTGAATTGAGCTTTGTCTTTGACTCATCTTCAAAAATCTCAAGGGAAATAGCATCATTATACCTATCTGCATCCAAAATTTTCTCTTGAGACTTCCCTTTTAACTTCTAAATATCTTCATGAAGTTCTTCCATGACCTTGTTTCTGATAGCTATCTTTCAATCCAATCCTCAAGTTTATCAATCTTATCTATTGTATAAACTTCTGTAAGTGTATGATACCTTTGACTTTTTATTGTTCAGAGTGCTTGAAGGTCTTTTCCCCAGGTATGTACCTCATCCATAAGTCCAAAATCTTGGTTTACTATAGATACCAGTTTCTCCAGATTAGAATGAACATTATGCAATAGGTTCAAATTAGCATGTATTATCTCTACACCCTTCTACTCAAAATTGGCATGCCATTGTTGACATGCTCCCATTCTAGTGCCACAACGAGAGTAATGTTTGGGTCATCTTAATCAAATGGACCTACAATTCCATGTAGATATCCTCTTAGTAGCTCATTTTATTTGTTCATCTTTATCAATTCATTATCATTATCATCAAAATGCCTAAACACCTCCCCGACATCCATAGTGATCATTACTTTAGTTGTGTGTAATGTGGGCTTTTCTAATAGGACTTCTATAATCTAATAGTCCTTAGGAGTCAAATCTTCAGTCTCAGTATGTGGAGAGGAATGGCTATGTGAGCAAGTAGGTCTTGATCCATATTCTTCATTATGAAGGTCAATTGTTGTACATAACCTATAGATGGCTCAGGCCTCTTGATGGCTTCTACTAGTGCATCCATACTCTCATATTCATTCAAGTTTAGTTGTTTCTTTTGTTGGACCATTACTTCTCTTTTCAACCAGGTTGGTGTAGTACCCATAGGAGACAAGTATTTGGTTGAAGAGGAGGTTTTCATAGCAAGCCCTTTTCTCTTATCCCTTTATCCCTCCTCTCTGGAGTCTTCTCCTTTAGAGAGAGATCTACATTTGGTGTCCCTATATCTGTTGTATCTAAAGTCCTCACCTCTATGTCCTAAAAAAATTTATGAGGTTCTTTATGTATTTTTCTTTCCTTGGATACTTCATCGACTGGTCTTTGTTTTGACTCTTCTTCACATACTACTCTATCTTCTTTAGGGATAGGAGGGAGAGGATTGGCTAACCCTTTCTCCAAAAATGACAAATCCTAAAATGATGGTGGTGAGGTACCCAAAGATCCTTGTGGTAGAGGTGGCATTTGATTCCAATCCTCTCCCAAATGTTTGTTCATGGGTGTATCTCGTATTTTATCACCCACCATTTTAGTTCCTACTGGCATAAAGTAGAAATTAGATATGTTGAAAATATATGTTCCTTGCCCCTATTGCTAATCCATCCACTATTGTTGCTTATCCTCTAAAGTTGTAACCTTAATAGGTTACCTAGGAATAGATGGCATTGTAATGGTGGAGCTTCTCCTTCTCTCTTCCTACGCAGCCCTTGCCAAGTGTGTCCTTTGATTCAATGGGAGATTGTCTTCTTCATCCTCTTCATCCACCTCAAGGATGGTTTCTGGGACTAGATGAACAGGTATATGCTTTCTTTGTATCTTCTACCTCCTAGTCCTTTTGACAGTAGGTCTAACCTTAGCTTTCTTGGCAGGTAAGGGAGAGGCTTCTTCTTCTTATATAGGAAGGGATACCTCCTATGCTTCCTTCTCTAGTTGTTGTTTCTATTCCTATTTTGGTGGAGGAACTTGTGGAATATCCTAAGCTTGAGCTACTTCTTCATTTTGAAGTTCTTGGTTCTTAGGTGCTTGAGCTGCCTCTTGAGGTTGAGGTTCTTCAACTTCGGGCTTAGCTTGCTTAGGAGAATCTCTTTTCCTCTTTTTTTAAGGGACCATCATGTAAAGACCATCAGGGAACTATCCTTAGGCTTGTTGCAAAGTACCAAGAACATGTTCTAGTCTATGTATCCCAACTCAGTATCTCTAATCTTTGAATGTGCATCCTGAATGTGTGATTTCTTCAGTGCGCCTTGAAACTTGAAGACAAATGGTTTTGGAATGATCTTCTTTGTGAGTGAGGACAAGGAGGAAGCCATGTTATCTACACAAAACATAAAAACATTAGTCTGAAAGGGGTGAAAATTAAACCCTAACAAAACTCTAATTGCTAAAAAACTAGACCCAGAACCCTAAACCCTAGCAAAACCACACAAAAACCCTCTATTCATCTCTAAAATTTAGTTTAGTGCACCTTGATAGGTGTGCTAAATAAACTTTAAAACATTATTAAGTATGTAGTGGCACTCCTACATAGCTGCACACCCTTGTGGAGTGTGCACATGCACGTGTGCTACTACACACATTGCATATGTACTTTTGCTTAAGGGACTTAGTTGGTTTTGCTAGGTTAAGGGTGTGAAAAATGGTGCTCACATGCGCACCTTGACAAGGTACACATGTGTGTACCATATTAGGTTCTTTTCTTTGTGTGATAAAGGTGTGCATGTGTGCACCTTGGGGATGCGCATACATGCACACCTTTTCCTTAAGTTTATTTTAGGTTTCAAATGTGAATAAAGGTGTGCACATGTGCACACCTTTATGTTTGTTAACTTGGTATTTGTTTGGTTTCTATAGGCAGGAAGAGTTTTTGCACCTCTAAGGGTGTAAAGGTGCACTCTTAGAGGCTCAAAGGAGATAATGAGTGAAGGGGGAGGGTGATTGCCCTGGGTATTTATAGACTTGGGATCATGCACACCCTTTGGATGTGTGCACCTATGCATGTACATAGGTACACACCTCTAAAGGCAAGACCATGTGCACCTTTTGCATTTAGCACACTAACACACCTAGGAGAGGTGTGCATGTGCACTAGGTGCATTAGTGCACTCCTTTATACATCAATCTCCTTTACATTCAATTTCCTCAAAATCTAACACATGGGCTTTTTAGGCAGAGGACCGGGCAGGACCTAGACTCTCGGTAGAGCCCTACAAATAACTCAAACCCCAAACTAGAAGCCTGGGAAAAAGATAAAAAAAAATACTAGGGGGTCCCCATTTCTAGAAAAAATGGGGCATGCATTGTGAAACCACAATAGGTACCTACAATCTACATAAAATTCAAACATATACATATGCATATATATCTAAACTAAACAGGTAATGGTGTGAAGTGGTACATGATGTAAATCGTAACTAGCAAGTGACTATGACTCCCTCCCTCAACCACATCATAAATGTCAAACATAAAGTAAAACATACATGTACACCATACACATGCAACTATGGGGTAAGTAACCATGAAAATCATATATAAATCATCCATCTAATTGTCATCATGAAATAACTATAATCACTATATGAAACATACAAAGCATCATTGACAAAAGAATAACCATGAACAGATGAAATAATCAAGTATCAAGTAGCTTGTCAAATAAATAATTAAGTATGAAATAACATTGATCAAATTAGATAACCAAGTACCACTAAATCATAACACATAACCATAAAACCTTGCCTAAAAGAATTCAACAATATAACCTTAAAAAGTTAAACTAGGGATAAGCACTACATCCTCCCCCCTAGACTCCCCCCAAACTTAGGATTACTCTTGGAAGCTGACTATCCCTACTAAAATAACAAAAATTAAATATACAGTCACAAAAAAGTGTTTTAAACATCAAGTGTTATGAATCAAAGTTTTACTTTTATAGTTCTATTATTTTCATTTTTTTGTTTATATTTTTACTTGATAAGTCTTGTTGTTTAATATTGTTGTAAGTTTAACTGTTTGTTAACTGATGGCACACAATATGCCCAGAGTTCCCAATGTTGAAACTTAGGCTTTGATACCATATGCAATGCCCCAATAGGGCACCCAAAAGAAAATAACCTATTACGTCACTAAGTTTGTTAAACATTTTTTTTGAAAGATTAAAACAATATAGCAGAAACAATAAATAGCATACATAAAAACCAATACATTAACAGTTACATCTCTCAAGGTTTCCATGACTTTGAATCACATATTAAGTTTTATTAAGATTAAATGTGATACATAACAAAATCCACATTATAGAATAACCATAAGTATGAATGAAATGAAATAATACACAAATACATAAAATGTCACATGGCATAACTAGAATGCATAATCATCCTTTGTATAATTCATAGAGTATGAAATGCTAAAAGAATATACATCATGAAATAGATGCAGCATCTCATAAGATCTCCAATAATCAAGTACAATACATCAAACTATGACCAAAGAACATAATCACAAGATTAGAAGGATAAAATAATTGCATAGATACATCTAGCAATGACAACTAGTTGTTGGACCTCAATGGTATAAGAAACACTACCACTTGACCTCGTTGAACCTAAATGGCCCACTCCCACCATACTGAGGAGATAATCTCAAGTCCCATATGAATAACAATCCAATAGTCATCCTCATGGAACCTAAATGACCCACTCCCACCATGATGAGGAGATAATCTCAAGTGTTAGAAATCTGATTGAAAAGATCATTGTTGAAGATAAAAGAGGGAGTTTGTAGTAAAGAAGGAAGTTGGTTGATAAAGAGTGTTTTCAATCATTATTTTTTCATTGATGTCAAACCTGATATTTGCTGGAATGACAATTTCTTATAAAATCCAAGTACTATCACTTAGTTGATTGATGGAGAGGATTTAATCAACAAGATGTAACAAAAGCACCTAAGGGAAAGGTTGAGTTATGGTTTTGTAATGAAGTGCAAGGATCAGTTAGGACAATGGTGAAATGATGTATTGATAGTATACTTGAAGATACAAAGGTTGGCCACACTTAGAAACTTTAGAAGTATGAGTAGTAACAAGGTTGACTACAAAGCTTAACTAAGTTCTTTAGTGAGTGTTGAACAAGCTAGTTAGAGCCGATAAATTTTTTTGTTAGTGTCGAGCAAAAGTAAAATCTAGTGTGTGCCAAGTGATATAGAAGGAGCCAAGTGTGTCTAGGTGTCAAGCAAAGTAACATGTGTTGAGCATCAATAAAACATAGTGGATGCCAAGTGAATCCATAGTAGGTGTCGAGCATCAATAAAACATAGTTGATGTTGAGTAACAGAGTATGTGCCAAGCTACTGCATTATTTTAAAAGTCAAAGATTCACCAAACCTAAGCTGACATGGTGGTTGCCTTGAATTTTGTGAACCAGATAGAGGATAAGGATGATGAGCTGGAGGAATAGAATTTTATATAAATTATTTTTGAGCAAATTCAGGAGGATTCTTTATGATGTTTCTAGAAGGAACAAGATATGGGTTAGATTCAATAAATCCTACCTAATCACTTCAAACCAAAATTTAAGAAGGGAAGAATTGAGCCGAAAAGAGGATTCCAGACTTCTATTTAAGGAGTCATAGGCCAAGAAGCCAGAGTTGCTAGTGTGCCAAATTATGAAGTGGCTAAAGGGTGTCAAGGAGAAGACATTAAGGAGAAGGAAGAACATAGCACAAAGACTCTACTTCGATAAGTGGTCAAAGAGAAATGATTACACTGGTACATTGAGCATTAAGACTCAAGGAGACAAAGCTTGAGAGGAGGACAAGCTATTAGAGCTACAGAGATTGAAAGCCAGATAAATGTTGTGAGCTGAATAGAGATCTAAAGTTTGCAAGATAAGTTGTGAATTGTAATCAGGTCAAAACCCCTTATTGTTACTCTCCAACAATTGTATTAGTTAGGGTAAAATCCTATGGACTTAGGTTGGTTTAACAACAATTTGTAAATCCTTTAACAAGGTGACATTCCAAGTGAATGTTCTAAAGTCCTCTAACTAGGCCCACTTCTAATAGGGTGGATAAATCCTTCAACCAGGTCACATTTAACAATTGTTGTAGCCTTTAATAGGGTAGGCCTTTCATAGGGCATCACTTTAGAAGAGTGAGAATTGAGTAGCATGTTACTGGTGTTTTTTCTCAAATTGGGTTTCCACATAAATCACTATGTTATGTGTTGATTCTTTATGTGTTATTCTTGCATGTTGATTTACAGTAACTTGCTAAGTAGGAAAGTTTAAAGATTGGATGAATGAATAGTTTGATGGGCACATCTTACTTGATGAAAATGTTTTATTAGGACTTTTGGACCTTTAATAACTGATTCACCCCCCCACTCAGTTATTCTAAAGTATTTCTAACAATTGGTATTAGAGCCATCTGCTGATTTAGTTTAAATTTACTAGAAGCAAGAAGATCAAGATGTTCAAGAGAGAAGTTCCCAAGCTTAAAAAATATAACTTTTCTGCATGGAAAATTCTAATGAAATTGCACCTTGGATCAATAGGTGACTATGCAAAAACGTAAATTAGAGTGGAACATGTAGATCTAGCTGGACCCCTTATTGTAGATGATTTGAACGAAAGGAAGGAGCACAATCAAGCAATGTTGGAGATTGCCTCTACACTTAGTTATGCTAAATTTTATGACATCAAAGGATGTGATTCTACATTCAAGATGTGGAAAGCCTTGTTAGATATCTATGGAGGAGATTAGAATGTTCAAAGAGCAAAAACAGAAAGCCTCAGAGGAAATTTTGATGAGTTGAAAATGGAGGAAGGTGAGAATGCTGCTCAATATGCCTCTAGAATGAAAGAAGTGGTAAGTGCAATAAGAAGTCTAGGTGGTCACTTGGAAGATGATACTGTCAATAGAAAATACTTAAGAATCTTGCTTCCCATCTATGCTATTAGAGTTTCAACCATTCAAGAGTGAAGCTGTGTACTAGGAAATGCACTAACTTTTGAAGGTATAGTGGGAAGATTTGAGTTGTAAAATTTTGATAACTACATACCTAAGAATCTTGAATTTTCTTTCAAGGCTAAGCTGACATTGAAAGACACTGAGGAGGTAAAATCAAAGAAGAAGAGTAGAAAAGGAAAACATGCATCCAGTGACATTAGCACTGATGAGGAAGATGTGGAACAATTGGAAGCATTATTGGCCAGAAGATTTCATAGAGGCAAAGTGAAATTCAAAGGTAAATTGTGTTAGAATTACTTTAGAATAACTAAGTGGGGGGGGGGGGGGGGGGGGGTGAATCAGTTATTCAAGGTCTAGATGTCCCTTTCAAAATTTTCACTAAATGTGGTGAATCCATTCAATAAATCATTCATTCAAGCTTTAACTTATCTAATTAGCAAGTTACTATAAATCAACATGCAAGTATAACACACAAAAAATCAACACATGACATAGTGATTGACGTGGAACCGAATTTGGAAAAAACCACCAGTAACATGCTACTCAATTCTCACCCTTCTAAAGTGATGCCTTGTGAAAGGCCTACCCTGTTAAAGGCTTACAACACACACTATTAAATGTAATCTCATTAGAGGACTTAAGCACCCTATTAGAAGTGGGCCTGGTTAAAGGACTTTAGAACACTCACTTGGAGTGTCACCCTGTTAAAGGATTTACAAATGGCTATTAGGCCAACCTAAGTCCATAGGATTTTCAGATCTAATACACTTGCTAAAGAGTATTAGAAAATCTTGACTTGACTACAACATACAACTTATCTTGCAGATCTCAGATCACTTCTTTGCACATACCCTTGCCTGGCCTTCTATCTCTACAACTCTTCACTGCTTGCCTTATCTTTCCAGCTTTGTCTCCTTGAGTTTCCATACTCAATGTACCAGTGCAATCATCTCTTCATGACCACTTGTAGAAGTAGACCCTCTATGCTCTTCCTTCTCCTAGATGTCTCCTTCTTGACACCTTTTCAATCTCTTCGCAGATATGACACTTCTGAAGCAACAATATATACAACACTTTTCTTTTTGGTCTATGAATTCTTAAATAGAAGTCTTGGAGTTCTTTTCCTCGCTCAATTCTTCTTTTCTTCAATTTCAATTCGCATGGATTAGGTAGGATTCATTGTATCTAACCCATATTCTATTTCCTCTAGAAACTTCTTGAATAATTCATTAGAATTTGACCAAAAATGGTTTACATAGGATTTTGTGCCAACAACTCATCATCCTTATCCTCCAATTTGTTCAAAAAATTCAATGTAACCACTAAGTCAGCTTGGATTTGGCCAATCTTCGTTATTTGAAATAATGCAGCAACTCGGCACTATTGAAATACTGGTGCTCGACACATACTGTGTTACTTGACATCAACTATGTTTTTCCTGATGCTCAGCACTTGAAGATTACTTGGCACCAACTAAAATTTTTCCTGATGCTCGACATCTAATCTTTTACTTGGCACTTGAAGATCACTCGACACACACTGAAAATGTATGCTACTTGGCTTCTACTAAGAATTTGCTCGGCTTCAACTGAAGATCAAGATTAAAGCTTTGCAGTGAACTTTGTTACAACTTCTTCCTCCAATATTTCTAAGTGTGACCATCCTCTGTATCTTTGAGTATGTTATCAATACAATACTTAACCATTGTCTTAGCTGATCCTTGCACTTCATTACAACATCATAACTCAACCTTTCCTTTAGGTGCTCTTGTTACATCTTGTTGATCAAATCCTCTTCATCAATCAACTAATTGATAGTGATTAAACCTTATAAGAAAATATCATTCCTAAAAATAGCAGGTTTGACATCAATGGAAAAATAATGACTGAAAACATTCTTTTACAACAATCTCCCTCTTTGATCTTCAACAACGATGAGCTTTTCAATCAGATTTCCAACAAGTTGCCCATTATATGTTTTAATTGCAATGAAGTAGGATATATTTCTGCAAGGTGTACACAGAAGAAGAACTTCAAAGAAGGACATAAGTACAAGAAAAAAAGAGAAGATAGCAGAGATTATAAGGACAAAGGCAAAAGATGCTACATTGTTGAAGAAGATTCCAATGAGAATGATGATAAAGTAGTCTATGTAGCCATGAAGAATGAATCAGATGAAGATGAGGCAACAACCCTAGTAACCTATGTGAATAAGAATGACAAGTGAATCATAGATAGTGGATGCTCACATCACATGACAGGAGACAAAAGTAAGTTTATTACCTTTACTCAATATGATGGAAATACTGTTAGATTTGGTAATGATGCTCGATTTCAAATCAAAGGAAAAGGTTCTATTAAACTTACAGAGAAAGTCTCATGTGATAATGCATACTATGTTGAAGGATTGAAATCAAATTTGCTGAGTGTATCATAGTTAGGCAATGTAGGTTGCAAAGTAGAATTTAGAAACAAAACTGCCAAAATCTATGACACTGATGGAAATCTAATAGGAGAAGATGAACAAACTAGGATTAATTTTTTTTACCTAGATTTGGAAGATGCAACCTGTCTTATTGTAAAACTTGATGATGTGTGGCTATGGCATAAAAGGCTGTGTCATGTAAACTTTGATAATTTGATTAGTATAAGCAAAAAGAAGAAAGTTAGGGGATTGCCAAAACTGAAGAAGCCTAAAAATACAATGTGCAAGCAATGTCAACTAGGAAAGATGACTAAGTCAAGTTTCAAAAGTAAAACCTACACTTCCAAAGAAGTATTAGAGCTAGTCCATACAAACTTATGTGGCCCAATAGAAGTCCAAAGCTATGAAGGAGACAGATATATAATTTTGTTTGTAGATGACTACTCCAAGATAATGACTACCATGTTCTTGAAGCAAAAATATGATGCATTCCAAATGTTTAAGTGGTATTTGGCTAGGGTTGAGAAAGAAATAGGAAAGAGTTTGAAGTGTCTAAGATCAAACAAAGGAGGAGAGTTTACATCAAAAGAATTTGAGAACTTTTGCAATGATAAAGGAATCAAGAGACAAACATTAACACCAAGAACTCCCCCATAGAATGGAATTGCAGAAAGAAGGAATAGATCAGTGATAGACTATGCCAGAACATTGATGATGGAGAAAAATGTTGCTTTGAAGTACTGGAGAGAAGCTATAAGTACTATTGCTTACACCTTGAATCGAGTCTAAGTCAAGAAACATACAAATGCAACACCTTTTGAATTATGGTATGGTCACTCATGTAATGTAAAACATTTCAAAGTATTTGGTTGTAAATGTTATATTCTTAAAGATACTAGAAATGGAAAGTTTGATGCAAAGAGTGATGAAGGCATATTCCTTGGATACTCCACTAGAAGTAAGGCATATAGGTGTTTGAACATTAACACTGAAAAGATTTGTGGAGAGTGCAAATGTAAATTTTGGTGAGCATGCATAAATCCAAGTTGATGAATTTAAGAAACTAGAAGAGTATAGATCTTTTGTATACTTCTATGAAGGAATGCCTACTAAAGATGAAACTGCCAATCAAGTTGGAAATCAACAACAAATCTCAATATCAGCTGAGTCACAACCAATGAATGTCGAGATGCATTTAGAAGCCAAGTTGCAGAATAAAAATAATGTACATTCTAATTCAAAAGTTAGTACACACGAGAGAGATGATGAGATGCTAGAAAGAGATGTGCATAGTGACTCTGAAGCTGAAACATCAAACATGGAAAGAAGGATAGAACCAAGACTATCCAGATATGTGAGAAGACATCACCCTGTAGAACAAATCATTGCTGACAAGGATGCCAGACCAATGACAAGGAACAGACTAAGGAATGAATCATGTTTGTTGAGCAAGATTGAGCACAAAACAATAAAAGATGCACTGCAAGATGACAACTGGTATAAAGCTATGGAAGAAGAGATAGATCAGATTGAGAAGAACAAAACCTAGACCCTAGTTGCTAGACCAATTGATAAGAATGTAATTGGTACCAAATGGGTATTTAGGAATAAACTTGATGAGAATGGTGAGATCACAAGAAATAAGGCTAGACTAGTTTGTAAAGGCTATGCACAAGAAGAAGGACTAGACTATGGGGAAAAATTTACCCCTATTGCAAGAATGGAAGGAGTGAGAACACTACTTGCATTGAGAATAGTGTGTTGTAGCCTTTAACAGGGCATCACTTCAGAAGAGTGAGAATTGAGTAGCATGTTACTAGTGGTTTTTCCCAAATTGAGTTTCCACGTAAATCATTGTGTTATGTGTTGATTCTTCATGTGTTATGCTTGCATGTTGATTTACAGTAACTTGCTAAGTAGGAAAGTTTAAAGCTTGGATGAATGAACACTTTGATGGGCACATCTTACTTGATGAAAAAGTTTTATCAGGACATTTGGACCTTCAATAACTAATTTAGCCCCCCTCTTAATTATTCTAAAGCATTTCTAACACTCAAATTCCATATGGATAACAATCCAACAGCCATAACATCATCTAGGTAAAGGAAATCATGATAGCAATCCATCTCAAAGGTACCAAGACACAAGTAGCATCTAATACTAGAGGCAACAAAGACACATAGGAAACCTACCATGCATGTGGTCAAGTGTCATCACATGAACCAACCCTAAGGTTACCCTAGTAGCCTCTCTAGACTCTAGCTCCCTTGTTACTCTATGTGGCATCAGTATCCTTTCTTGTAGACTAGGCATACTAATGAGGTAACGTTGTAACCAAACATCCTCTCTACTACCATCCTAGCCTATGTTAGCACTTGAGGCATGGGTGAGGTAAAACATTGACTTTTGTTAATTAATTTTAACCCATTAATGAAATATTAGCACTAATGAAATATTATCACTAATATTTAACCCATTTAATTTTATCTATTGCAAGCCACTTCTCAGCATACACATAAATGACCTACCCTAGCTCATATAAGTATATCTCGTAAAAATACATTATTCACCTCAATCCTATACAAGAAACTCGAAAGCTCCAAAAGATAATTAATCGAAACTCATAGGTTACACCAAGAAAATCACAATATCCTCCTCGGTCCTATACAAGCAACTGGAGAGCACTAGCAAATAACTGATCAAAATTCATCACAAAATTGTGTGAATGCACCACAATTGTTGGGAATAAAAATATTGTGACCAAATAATAAGCATAACATCATCATATATTAAACACTTCTCAAGCCTCTAGTATACATCCCTAAATTGGTCATAACTAGATTTAACCCAAACCCCAAAATGAAATAAATCATACATCCCATCAAGTATTTAAATAAGTGTAATTAAATAGTTAATAAGGTTTATCAATATATTATCATCATAAAATTAAACTCACAACTTGGGTTCAAGTTTTTTGAGTTCACAAGTATTTCAAATAACCCAATAATCCATTAAAACACCCTAATACATAATACCAATTTCATATAAAATGAAATACTTTTTAAAACAATAATCAAAATATTATTAAAATTTTCTCTTAATTAAAATTGAATTACAACTATTTTTAAATATATTTATTGAATAATAAATGATATAGAAAAATCTTTTAATTAAATATTATTAAAATCAAATAATAATTATTAAACTATTTAATAATTATTTTTATTAACTTATTAATAAAATAATATATACTAATTTATTAATAATTATAATTCTTAAATTAAATAATAAAATTAATAATAATAATAATTATCTAAAATTTATAATAAAAAGGGGGTAATTTAAAAATGTCAAAACCCCACAACATGGGTTGACCACCTAGCGGCCTAGTTGTGTAAGCAACCCACACTACCCAGAGCATCATCCATTGCTTTGGTAATCATTGCTTGAGCAGTTGTTGCCTTGGCAGCAGTTGTTGCCTTGGCAACATTCATTGCCTTGTTCAAGTGCTAGGGAGGGGGTGAGTCATTGCCCCTTCTCATATATATATATATAATAAAAAATATTAAACACCCCACAATATAATAATAAAAATTTAATAAATTTATCAATAGAGGCCTAGTATGCAACTTTTATCCAGTAGGCTCTTTTTTATTATTATTTAATAAAGATATAATAATTTACTCAAATCAAATACCCATTTAATATAGATCTAATTTTTCGAAAACAAAACCTAGTTATGTTCATAATCCAAACAAAAATTTGCAACATGAGGGTTTCCAATTAGATTTTCGTTCACTGATATTTTAATAAAAAAGAACAATAATTTCTCAAAAAAAGGTTCCAACCAAAAAAATGATTTCTTATACAAGATTCACCAACAAACACAAAGAAGACATGGGAAAGATTCATAGCAATCTACTGCCAAAATTTCAACAAGTTTCCTACCTAGGTCTAATGTTAACTAGTTGAATGCTTTGAGATTGCAAGAATTCTCTTCTCTCAAAATGCTTTCAAGAAATTTGCTCCTCCAAACTTTTGTGTGGAGAAATGAGCTCTAATTTCCTAATAAAGAACTTTTTCCTCTAGGATTTTAGTTTCACGAACATTTAAAAATGTTTCTTTTATTATTATTTTAATTAATTTAATTCTTTATGCATTCTTTTTGCATGTTTAATTAAAATAAAGCTTATTTAAATTATTTTCACTTGTATTTATTAAATAATAAGATGGAATTAGAAATTGTATTTATTAATTTAACTAATAATTATATTTAGAGTTCATTATAAAAATAAAACTTCTAAATTAATTATTATTAAATTAAATAAATATAATTACGCCAAATTTGGACTTTTAATTAAATCTTTAAAATTACTTCCTCTATTTAATTAATTTCTAAATTAATTAATTATGAATATAAATTGATTTTTCATTATAATTTTTTTGTTAAATTAAATCTTTTAATAATATCTTTATTTGATTTAATTATAATTGAAAATCACAACAGACCCACAAACTTGAAAATAAAACCCATTCTAAAAGATAAAGTACAAATTCAAACTCAAGGGTCAAAATCTTGAATTCACATCACTTTGACAAATTCAGAAGGGTGAAAAAAACTCAGATACTTGTCCTATATTTTAGGACAATTGGCTTAGTATTATGATTTGGACTCGAGAACTATCTCCCCTCTTTACCATTGAGATACTGTGATAGGGAACACTCATCTTGGAAATTCAGGGAAGCTGGTGCTCGATACTTGCAATCTACATAAAAGCTGAACATGTACATATGCATATATATCTAAATTAAATAGGCAATGATGGGGAGTGGTACATTGTGTAGATCTCGACTAGCAAGTGACTACGACTCCTTCCCTCAACCACATCAAAAATGTCAAACATAAAGTAAAACATACATGTACACCTTACACATGCAAGTATGGGGTAAGTAACCATGAAAATCGTATATAAATCATCCATCTAATTTTCATCATGAGATAGATGAAAGCACTATATGAAACATACAAAGCATCATCATCAAAAGAATAATCTTGAATGCATGAAATAATCGAGTATCAAGTAGCTCATCAAACAAATAGTTCTAAGTATGAAATAACATTAATCAAATCTGGTAACCAAGTACCACTAAATCATAACACATAACCATAAAAGATGGCCTAAAAGAATTCAACAATATAACATTAAAAAGGTAAACTAGGGGTAGGCACTACATACCATTATCTATAATAATAATGGGTCCCTAAGGAACTTCCTCCAATAAACACTTGGTTTTGTTTTACGGAGAGGATATACCACATAACATCGTCGTCATTACATGGTTTGGGCATATTTTCCATGGATGTCATAAAGGTATCTTACAACAAAGTTGTCTAATTGATGGAGTATGTTGGACCTTATTATGATTATAGTAGTTGGATTGTTCGATATAAGAAGAATTATGCATTAGTATGCACTATAGGAAAATAATATAAAATAGAAAGACAATGAACAAAGTAAAAGAGTTGCTATATACATTCATGAAAGGGAAAAAACAATAAGGAATATTACAAGTTTTATAAATATTACACGACATGCATAAACTATTAAGCAACCCAATTACATATTTGAGGCATGCAAGGGAAATTTTTTATTTGTATGTGCAATAAAATCAATACGTGTATGGGAAGAGTTACTCATCGATTACAATTTGAATCACATAGATACAAAAAAAGACACTATCATAGGGGTAGTACATATTATGCACCATTTAAACTAACCTCCAATCAATGACTCAAAAAAAAATTAATTTATTATTTTTTTTGCTAACATTTTTATTTTTGATCTTTATATATTGCAGTCCTCATTTATGCAAAAAATGTGCATACATGTTCATGTAGATTTATTGTGTACTTTACTAATAGATGTCACTCTTTTCCTAGTTGTAAACTATTAGTACTAGTCAAGATATTTGAGCGTCATTAGAACTTATTTTTTAATAAATATCTGGATTTGTTTGTAGAATCATGTTTTGTTATTAAATAGTCAAATAAAATTGTACATGATATAAAATATTTTAAAAAGAAAAAAGAATAGTTATACAGAATTATCGTATAGTCTAATTATCTCTTCATTTAATTGAATATCTCTTATAACTATTTATTATTCAACATGACTTAGAATAAAAATACATGTATTTTAACATGTCTTAATGAAACTTTGTTGAAATGCAGGGCTACAATATGGAGCAATCACATAGAAGTGGCAATAATGATCCTCCAAGGACTTTTTCTTCCTAGCAGGCATACCTCATTGTTATTGTACAAACAATACCTATTCATGAGATCTATTAATTATTATAATCTCACATTATAATAACAATAATATTTTAATCAAATAAAAAAAAAATTAAACAATATTTATTATTATTTATTTTTCACTACACACTTTGGAGAAATTTTAATAGTGCTAATAATATTGTTGTCCCAAATGGGTGCTAATCGGAGAAAGGGAAAAGAACATGTTGTTCCTCAGCAGTAGTCCTATGAGGAGGACTCATTCACTATTGATTTCACATCAAACCTTAACCCTACCATTGCAATTCAAAAGGTCCTTTTTAACATTAATTTTTTTTTTGAATTGATTGGCATCGGTACACCATCAGACACCTTTGTTATGCAAGAATGAGACTAAATTGATGCATGAAGCTAAAAATTATAGAGTAAGTGTTAATGTAATTTTTAATTATAAGAAAATTTCAATAATGGTTTTTATATTATACTTTTTTATGTCATTAACTAAAATATCGACATATTATTTTTTTAGGATTTTCTATGTGATTATGAACCTAATGGGAATTATGAGGGCGCTTCAAGTTGTTCAAGTAGATCACATGTTCTATTCCTCACTTGTGTTTTCCATTGTGTGTGTGTGTGTGTGTGTATATATATAATCATTGATAATATGTTTGAACAATCTTTTTTAATGCTCTAATAATCTTGTCCATGCTAATCCATGCTTTTTTTATGCTCTAACAATCATATTCTTTGGCACTTGTTAATTATCCTATGGTGATGCTACCTTTGAGGAGGAGCAAAAGCTTAGATGTATTATCGACTACAATATCAACAATACACAACATGGCCACAGATGCTACTATGCCACCTATTAGTATGTATATCCCTCTTTTTCTCTCTCAATTTTTATGTGTTTATTTCCCTTGAACTATTCTTTCTTGGGGGAATTTTGTAACATTGGATTCATTTTATGCAGCAAGAGATGCAACACATGATTAGGAATTTCCTGGATGTACTTGTATTCATTGTACAAAAATGGTGGAGAATTGCATCATGCATGTGAGCGATGAAGATGGACCCCCTTGAAATTAGCCAAGCTTCAACTTTAAATATTGGTCCTTTCTTTTACTTTACAATCACATACTCATAATCGAATGGAATAACCCTTTATGGAATCCCTTGCAAGAACTAATAATCCCATGAATATTTTGTAGGGAACAAGTTTTTATATGAAAAATTTAGTGACGAGTGCTTCATATATTTGGTCCCACCATACATATAGGGTGGAACATTATATGCAAACTAAAACCTCAATCCACTATTTTGATTTAGTACCATTGCTATAATATTTTCCCTTTGATCAATTTCTTCAACTATATTAAAGTTATTTTCACTTTATTTACAAATCAAATAGTTTTTTTTTCCTTGAAAGGTGGAATCTGGATGGAGAAAAGCTAAAGGTTTCTCTCATTGAGAGTATGAAAAACTATTCTGTACCTCATTCATTTAGGAAAATTAGGCTTCTTGATAAAGCAAGCTTATATTTTAGGTATAGTAGGGACCACTGTAGGTCTACATTACTAAGTATGAGAAACCCCATGCGTTTTTGTTTTAGAGTGGGAGAATCTTATGTTGGATGTGAGGGAGAGAAGAAAAAGACATAAAGGATATATGCCACAAGTCAACTAAAGAAGGTTTGTGATACTATTAAGAATGTAATTATGTACTAATTACTCTTTATATATATATTAACATATTTCAAACTTTTCATGGATGGTCAGATACATCAAAGGCAACAATGAGAAGGCTACAAAAGCATGGGAAACACAAGCTTGGCTCTAGTGGTTATTCAAAACTTATCGCATAAGTTATAAGTATTACTATATGAAATTTTTTATGAAAATATTTAGAAATTGCAATCAATTTGGATTTGAAGAAAAATTGCAATAAAAATTAACAATACCTATAAAAAATGCAAGGCTTGGAGTTTAAAAGAAAATTATCAGAAGAGGACAAAAAAAAAACCTTCAAAGAAGGCTATCCAGTCGTGGTTGAATAGTTACAAGAAATGGGTGTGCAAGGTTCTATTGATGGATCTGTCATAGTAAATAAACCAAACGATTTTTATTTCAAATTGAATACTTTACCAATTAGTGTATTTGATGTTAATTTACAAAATAAAGTGATTATGTTTTTTGAACTAAGAAAACAATGATAACAATGTGCATGACAATGGAATCCAACCTACCAATCTATGTACACTACCTGAGCATGATGAAGTTGATGGTTTAGATGTGCATCACAACCATCGAGGTATACATTTTCTATTCAGATTTTTATCTATAATTATTAATACAAGTAAACATATTAAATTGAATTTGTGTAGTAATACAAATTTAATTGCAACATGTGTTTGGATTAATGTAACATTTTGTATTGTAACTATAGAGGATGTAGAGGTTGTTTTTTATGATGAGAATATTGAGGTTGAGGTTTCCAGACAAAATGATCTCAAAGATCATGTGGTTAGATCAAGTAAAGAGCACCACAATTATGTTATTTAAACTATTGAAATACTTGCAACAATTATAATAAAATGTTTTTAATTTATAACCCTTTTATTTGTTATTGTAGAGGGCCCCCTTTGCATCATGAGAAAAGGACTAGGCATGCACTATTGAGATCACAAGAAGAGGGAAGAAGAACTAATGAGGGGGAAATGTTCATGATAACGTGGGTGTTCCTCTTAAAGATTTCTTAAATTCAAGAAAAGGAAAGAACAAAAAAATCATTGTCATTTATGCAACGTAATTGACAATGACTAATTTTTATGTATTGACAAATTTAATTATGTTCTAATGAATGTTCATGAATTATACAATGTGTTAATGAATATAGATGAATATTGTGTGTTAATGAATCTCATGTGTTAAAGAATGTTATCATGTAATAATTAAAGAATGTTACATTTAAATAAATGGATTAAAGAATGAATGAATGTTAGATGTTAATGAGGAATTCAAAGTGATATTAGAGGGGAGGTCAAATGTGCTTCTAGATTCATGTGTTTGTCCCTATTTAGTAGATAATATTAAACTGTTCTTAATACAAAGTGAATCTCAATAAGGCTATTCCTTATCAAGGGCCTCAAATGTACTTAAAATGTTAGTAGTTTCATTATAACATGAAGCAATTACATTATAATGTTAGTAGTTTATGAGGTAGAATACCTCATAATTTCATTCAAGGTCTCATGTGCACAAGTCTTGAGACAAGATTCAAAATGATCTTTTCTTTCTATCATTGCAAGAAGAGCACCAATTAAATAAGAAAATAAAATGAGAAAGAGGAGATCTTGAACTAGCCTACTCATATACCTCAATAAGAAAATGGAGAGCACCATAGAGCATTTCTACAACATTTAGTGAATCTTTAATACTTTGTTGAAATACTACCATAATTTATTGAATATTAATTGGTCTAATAATTGATGCTTGGTTTGTAGGTCCATGCAAAAACTCAAAAATCCTTCTTAAGAGTCCAAAAATTGTTGTCTTTGACTTAGTTGTTCTCATCCTTCATGGCATTAAGAATGAAACTCATTGTCATATTCATTAGTGGTACAAGTTTCTCCAAGGAGAGTCCTTCTAAGATAGACCCAAAAGCATAGGTAGATGTATCCCTATAGTTCTAATCAGGCTTTCAAATATTCTCTTGTGCATATGGCATAACAAGAGGAGCTATAACATCACTGATAGTCCTAGCAACTATACCTTAGCAAGTTCTTCCGAAAATAGCTAAATTCCATGAACCTTCTTCTACTTCCTCATCTTCTTCCTTCTTTTATAAAGTTCCCAAAAATAAAGACACAAGGATGGGAAATTCTTATATCATGAAATGGAAATGAACAATCTTAGAATCTTCATTAAAGTCCCTTCCATATTCCTTTTGGATTTTAGTCTCTTCCTGGTAAGTTAAACCCCAAAAATCTATAGATTAAAGAGAAAAAGTCTCTTCATCACTTTTAACTATTTTAGTTGTGATTCTAAAGATGTCATGCATGTAAGGAGAAAGCTTCTCTTAGTATATTGAATAAGTTGAAACAAGACATTCAAATGCAACATGTCATATGCAAACATTTGCTAACAATATTGCATCAAAAATACCAGAGATAATATTTTTCCTCTCCATTTTATTCTCAAAATTGGTGTGTGCAAAATCAAGAGTATTATACAAAGTTCTTGTTTCTTCAAGGAATAAATCATTTTTTCCCCTTAGCTGTATTCATTCACTGGAAAACATATGTAAGAATTGATCTCACTTGTTCTTGTATGAGTACATCAAATGACATCTCTTCATAAATATATCCAAGAGTTTCAAAGGTTTCTTTATTCAATGAGGCTTATTTTTCTCCAAATGATCTATTCATATTTTGTTAGCATGAATATTGATGATATTCCTATGCAGGAGTTTTCTCACATTTTTGGAGCTATGGAGAGATAGTAAGCATGACTATTTGTTGCATTCATGACTATGTTTGTCATTGATGTCAACATACTGTGAAGAATGGTAGAGTAACAAATGAAGATTAAGGTCATATGGATCGAGTATTTATGATGAGGTCAAGTGCAATTGAGGATATGTTCTATAGTGTTTCCTAATGATGTGGATGAGTGTGCCTATAGAAAGTCAAAGACATGTGAGAGTTAGTAATAATTTACATAAGATGGCATGTAAATAGAGTATTTGAGAAGTCATTTTGGCAGTCGGGTTGTATCTTATAACAGGGATATAATTGAGATAAGTGAAATTAGACAAAGGAAGAAGACAACAATTTTGATGATATCATCAATGAGTACGTAAATTCTGATCCTACATGTGAGAAGTTGTAAAAACTATGAGTTGGTAGTACTTTGTAATTATGAAAAGATGTAATGAATTGCATTATCTTATTCAGGTCCTATTATAATTATAATTAGGAAAGCCCCAAGGTTGACTCAATAAATTATTTTGAGGACATGGTATAAAGGATTTTCTTTTTCTTTTTGATGATGAATGTGTCGTAAGAAAACTATATTAGATTCTAGAAGATTGATAAATGCGAATAAGTGATCAAATGGATCATTGTGATGTGAAGTTGGAGTTTTGGTATTGATATCTGGGAAGTATTTGGTGGGGTATTGAACTGATAAGAGGATAGAGAAAGAGTTTGAGTTGTTTAGATTAGTTATATTTCTATTATTCTAAAAGGAATAATATAGAGCCTAGTTGTACTATGAGTTCGGTGGTCTTGCCCATGAAACTATTTGGACAATGGGTCCATCTGCCTTCTACAACTCCTATTAGGGTTGGAATATCCTAACAAGGATTCAAAGTATCCTAACTTGGACTTGGCTCCTAACAGAGTCCATCCTCTTGCAAGGAATATTATATTAGTACATAATTTTGTAGGTACCATCCCACTAGGGTTTTCCCTCTAATCATGGGTTTCCCTAGATAAAATATTTGGTTTTAGTTCGTATGTGTATCTTCTTATGGTTATTTTTCATATTGATCAACGTTTGAAGTTTAATAAGATTGATAAAAATTATATTGACCATATAATTGATTCACCCACCCCCTCCACACACTCCCCCCGTCTGTTGCCTTGGTGGACTTTACTTTCTCACAATTGGTATCAAAGCATCATGTCCTTGAGGGAAAATCTTAACAACTTAAGGAGATCCATGGTAGGTCATTTTAGAAAAGAAAGTTTGTTTGATAGAGTATACTATGATAATTGGAAAGAGAAGATTAAGACATGTCTATTATACATGGGTCTAGGATATTGGTTGATGACAAAGAATATAAATATAGTAGTTGAAGAAAGAAATATTGAAGAGTGTAGTGAAGTTGAAAGATATTTGTTCATGTGAATCATGCTTGCCAGAGAAGCACTTTTGTCATCTCTTCCTAAAAATGAGTACAATTAGGTAAAATCCTTACGATTATCTCATGAAATTTGGACAGCTTTGGAATCCACTTTTGAAGGTGATATGCATGCCAAGAGAATCATATTCTGAACTGGATATGTTTATTTCAAGAGGCTAAAATGATGGAAGATGAATCATAAGAAGTTACATTGGTAGAATAACAAAAATTCTTGCAGGAATCAAATCTTATAATGGAACTAAAGATGAAAATGCTCAATTATATGTAAGATCTTGAAGACTTTGAAACCACCATTCAAGAAGACTACACAAATGATTGAGCAAGTGATACCTTTTATGGATAAATTTTGTAGAGAGACTCTTCTTGGATGTTTGGAAGCAATAGAAATATGTTTGAAACATCATGGAGATTTTCTTAGAGTGGAGACTTCTTTTAGTGCATTAAGTATTGGCCCTTCCTTATCAAGGAGTTGAAGAAGTAGAAAATATTATGCTAGCAATGGTAGATTAAGATCTAATGAAGATAGAAAGATTGAAGAAGGAATTTCCTTTCTTCTGAAGAGAGAACTAGATTGTAAGAAAAATTTTAAATATTGGACTTGTAATGAATTAGGTCATTTGATTCTAAATGTTCTAAGAGAGTAAAGAAGTACAAAAATGATTTCAAGTCTAGAAGGCCTAAAGAATGTTTATATGCAAACAATGATGATGAATCTAAAGAAAATAGTGAAACTGATGATGAATTAGGCTAGTAGTTGTAGCATATCCTAAAAAATAAGTTAGAGAATAGAAATCACTAGTGTTATAGGTTGAGAAGAAAGATGGTTGGATCATAGACAGTGGTTGTTGACATCATATGATTGTCGATGTGAATAAATTTGTTAAGTTCAACAACCATTATGAAGGAATTGTCAGAGTTGGTAACAATGTGGCTTGTCATATCAAGGGAATATGATCTATTACTCTTGATGGAAAAAATAATATAGAATATGTTTACTCTGTTGATGGATTAAAATATAATCTATTGAGTGTTATTTGATAACATATATATTTACAATTCATAGAGAAGGGATGCATTATTAAGGACAAGAATTGTAAGATGATTGGAACTAGTACAAGATCCAAAGGTAATGTTTTTCAACAAAACCCTATAGAGAGGACATGTTTGGTTTGTAATGCCCCACTCGGAGATCCTTGGAAACAAGGATGAAAACAAGCCAAAATTTAAAAAAAAAAAAAACCCAGTGTAAGTGCACATGATATCAACCTACACAAAACACAAAGATAGCAACGGAAGACTGACACACCATCCAACACCAACGGATCTCCAAACGCCACTAACCAAAACAAAAACATGAAAAAATAAGAGATCAACCAAGCTAAAAGATCAAAACAAACTCCTAAAAATTGGCTAAGTCTAAATTTTGAAGCCGTGAAATTTCCTAGAATCTTTATCTTAGCTCGTAGAGGTCTAAAACCCATCTCAAATGAATCATCACATATATTAAAATATATATTAAGTATAAGAAATTAAATATACATCAACTTATACTTAGACAATATATTTTAAACTTCAATGAACGAACTACAAAAAAAACACGATATATTTTAAACCCCAAAGAATGAACTACAAAAAAAACACAACAGAATATAAAGTGCACCGCCAAGGGATTGAAGAACACTTAAAAGGGTACCCCGAACCATCCCTAAAAAGTTCAGATCAGACCAAAAAGTGCCCGCTACCCACCCACTTAGGTTTCATAAAATTCATGCAACACTTTATCAGCACTATACAATACTTCACCAGTGTTGTACGACATTACTCCAGAAGGAGGGTCACACAATCAGTGTTTGGGTGATACTTCTCAAAAGGGCATATGATATTGGAAGTGTATTGTATGAAATTTCTTCTAAGGAGGTGCGATACTTTCCAGTGTTGCATGACATTTCTCTAAGAGGCGTGCGATACCTTCCAGTGTCACACAACATAGTTTCTATGGGTGTGCGATACACTTTTATGTTGCACCATGTTGACAAAGTGTTGCCCAAAGAAACACAAGAATAGATGAAGAGAACACAAAAAGGAAAAAATAGAGTATAAAACCTCCACACTGGGGAGTACTAGATCCACATCTCGAGGCATGAACACTCGAACTAAAATTGAATAATTAAAAGATGAAAAGCTGAAATCTAACCATCTATCAAACAATGAAGGGAGAGTATGGAAAGGGAAAACATCATAATGAGCAAAAAAACCACTAAGTACACGGTTCCTCCCAACTGTCAATGGAATCATAAGACCATTGTGGGTCCTAGCCATCCCCCCACACATAACGTCCTAACCCACCGATTGGATCATCGGTGCTATTGTAACAGGACGTCACTACTAAACATGCTACAACAATCATAAGGAAATCTAACATGCTAGTAGTAGTAAAGTGTGAGATAACATCATCTAACATACACTATTCATTCTCATAAGGAAATGCATCAAACTAACATCATCTACACATGATAAACAAGCATCCCAATGAAAGTATAAATCACAAGGAAGCATACTCTGAAGACCAAAGTACCAAGTGAAAACATCTAGCAGTGATCATACTAGGCTCAAGACCATCTCTATACACCGGTCCCTAGTAGTGGTGAAGGTAGCTATGCCTCCCAACCATGTGTCACCCATAGGTCCACACCCGCCATGCTAATGGAGATAATGATCCAACTACAACCACATGCAAAAAAAAATCCATGGCTAACACACATGCCAAGTAGTATGATGACTGAACCCAAGAAAAAGACAATGCATAACTATAGGTCCTGGTCAGACATCTCAATGGGCTACTACGTAGGGATTGACATCATGGAGAGTCACTTGGCATCGACAAGCCCAAGCTAGTATTGGTAGCTACTCTTCTCAACAGAAGCTGCACAACCTAGCGCAGCAACTCTTCACAATGGAAGGCGCACAACCCACACATTTTATTATCTTGTATTTATTACTGCCCGATGTTTTAATTTAATTATCACTTATATAAAAATTCCTTGGCCAACCTAAAAATAGTCACCAGGTTGCAGGATAGAAGCCCCTCCATATGCTACCCTACCCTACCCATGCTCATCCAACGATGAGTGCCCATGGGCATGCAAACTCCCAACCCAACCCCAATGATGACAACTTCCAGAAGTACCACAGAAGATCGAGCCCCGCAGGTCACCCGACAGATGTACATGTGTGTGGCATACCACCATCACAGAGATCATACATAAAGACAAGATGAAAATGCAAACAGAAGTTAATCAACCGAAACATAATCAGGATGACGGATGCTACACGCATCCCAATGCAAAAAAAGATGCAAAAGTGTTCAAACTGGTATCCAAATGGATCATCTAGTTCCACGAACCATAATGTGTCAAGAAAACTCGATAAAATAGAGTAGCACAGAAAATGAGGTAAAAATCCCAAATTTTGGAAAAATTCCAAAATTAAAACCCATTTGGCCTTTGGGTTCAAAAACTCCAAAAATCCAAAAATAAAAGGAATTAGACACCGTATGCAAAAATGACCAGCATAACGGCCCAAAACCCAAACCCCCATTTCAAAAATAGGGAAAACGTTCATATCCGACCAACCGGGCCGAACTAGCAAATAGAAATGGAGGGGAACACTAGTTCTCAACCTCCTAACATATTGCTACAAGAAATGGAAGTGAAAACAGAGCAAAAACATTAAAACGGGAAGGCCCTACCTGACAGCAAAAGGGGTCGAAACTGAAACCCGCAAAATAAAATAAACAATCCGCCCAAACTGTTGAAACTGACGGCAAAGCAAGAACTCCTCGAGTTGAATCCAACAAGACCAACCTCGCAAAGATCCCACGCTCACAACTCCCACAACAAACAAAACAATAATCCTTCAGAAGAGGATTTTCAAATTTGCTCCCCAAATTCAATTTCGAAAAATGTGAGAAGTGAATAATGAATTCACTTTTCCAATACTTATTCATTTTGAGTGAATAGTTGATTATGGAAAATAGGTAGCTAGAGTAGTTAAACTTCAAATTGACCCAAATTAAAATAGGTTATTATTGGTAATGGAAATTCACCTAAGGAAAAGCTACCAAAAATTAAATCCAAAAAGATTTAAAACCTGAAAACCCAAAATCACAAAAAATCACTAAACACTTTCGCGATAAATGCAAACTTCTAAATGCACAGACATGCTCATTGGTCTAATCACATAATGCAGATGAGTTCAGATTTTCTATTCATCGAAAGGTTTTAATTAGAACAATTAAATAAGGATACGTCGATGATACAGGAGCGACATTGGCAAAATATCAACAGCTGGATCACTAACTCCATAGGCCATCACCATGGATGTAATTCCTGCACACTAAAACACACGATCAAGTGAAATTGCATATAAGATAATAGCCGAAGCAATTAAAGCATTAAATAACTCATTAATCCATTTACACCACTCATGTTCACATTAAGCATAAAAGATAAGAATGAAGTAAATAACCAAAGCATAAGATTCATCACATCACAAAAGCCATAGATGTGTCCAATACATCATATAACCAGATAATCTGATAACATAGATCTATTGTCATCTCAAAATAGCATCAACATGCAAGTATGATAAACTGAATAGCATAGCAACAAAGCATCAATGGTACAAAAATCAAAGTATAACATTCGACCCTCAGGTCGTCTCAAGGTACAAATATCAATAAGAGTATCAAGTATCTCTCGAATCAAAAATAGAGAAGGTACAGACTACAAACACGAGAGGCACTACAGGTTTCTAAGGTTAATAACAGTTAGTTGTGGCATATAAGGTTTCATCATATAAAGTTTAATAATATTGTGAAAGAAATAGTAAATTTTTTTGTTAGGGATTTACCAAAAATTGTGAAGACTGCTAGTGTTGTGTGCAAAGAATGTGTTATGGTTAAGTAGAAGAATATTTTTTTTTCCAAGCAATAAGTTTACTATAACAAAAAAAATGGAGATTTTTCATACTGTAGGAATTTTCCTTAGGGTAGAATTCACACAAGACCAAGGAACTCAAACACAAGCACAAAATAGACTAGAGTATGATCATAATAACTGTATAGTATTCAATTCAATGTACAAGTACACTAGGAGTGCCTATATATAAAGGCCTCTAACATGCATCTAGAATGCCTAGGAACCAACATCATGATAAGTCATACAACTAAGCACATGTCCACTAGATATGGGTTATCCTCCACTAAGCACAGAAGTAAGTGCGATGATGAGAGGATAAGCCTACAATGGTGTAGCACACAAATTTATGTTGTAGACACCATGTGCTAAATTAGGAGTGCAAATAACCATGTTGTCTACATGAAAACTCAGTGAATGATGCAAACTCCAATTTTGTAGACACCATGTACTAAATTAGGAGTGTGAATAACCACGTTGTGTACATGACAACTCAGTGAATGATGCAAACTCCAGTGTCTCATAAAATAAATAATAAAATAATGCACTAACCTAAGTTAACTTAAGTAAAGTGTAAATAGTAAATATCTATTTACACCAACACCCCCCCTTAAGTGCAACTTAGGGGAATGCATTTAAGCTTACGAATGCATGATGGGTCTTGACTACTAGGCCATGTTACATACCCATGTACAAAAGGAATGCTCTATATACAATGATGTAATGCAATCTCTAATAAAGAAGAGAAAGAGGGAAAACCTCATGGAAAAAACCCTCCTCCAAAAAGAGAGATAAATACAATAAAGAAGATGAGAGGGAAGAAGACCTTAGATGAGGAAAACATCCCTCCTAGAAGAAGAAGAAGAGAGAAGTCAAGTGACTCCCCTTTTTGCAACATCCCGCACCCCCAAGAGATCTTGCAAATGAATATACTTGACCTCAATGAAGGGTTTGGTGAAGATATCAGTGACCTACTCTACTATAGGACAATAGTGTAGTGCAATGATTTGCTCATGTATCAGGTCTCTAATATAGTGCATATGAACCTCGATGTGCTTTGTCGGTTGATGCTGAACTAGATGCTTAGAGATCTCAATAACACTTTGATTGTCACAATTAATGACTATAGGTTTAGGTAGATCAAATCCAAACTCCTCTAAGATGTGCTATAACCAAAAATCCTTTGTAGCTACATTGACAATGCCTCGATACTCAACCTCTATGGAAGAAAGAGCAACATTATTTTGCTTCTTACTCTACCAACAAATAGGGCTAGAACCAAGGTGAGACATGTAACCTGAAGTGGACTTGTGAGAATCTAAGTTCCCTATATATTTTAAGTCTGTGTATCCAACTAGCTAAAGTCTTGTACCTATTGCATAATGTATCCCATGTGTATATGTACCCTTTATGTAGTACAAAATGCACTTGGTAGCCTTCCAATGAAGCTTATGTGGCTCTTGCATAAAGTGTGAAACCATGTCAACTGCAAAAGCTATATCAGGGCGTGTATGTGTCAAGTAGATAAGACTTCCAACTAACTATCTATACAATGTAGCATCAACAAGTGGAGTTGTGCACTTGGCTTCTAACTTGAAACTTGACAGAAAGGGAGTAGAAGTAGGCTTGCAGTCACTCATGTGAAACCAAGAAGCAAGTCAAGAGCATACTTGGGTTGTGAAAGTGTGATCCCTATTGAAGACTGTGTGATCTCAATACTAAGGAAGTAATGTAGCAAACCCAAGTCCATCATAGCAAATATGTCCTGTAGAGAGGTCTTGACACTAGCAATGATGGATGAAGTGCTCCCTATAATGATCAAGTCATCTACATAAAGCACTAGTATCAAGTGTGACTCATCCTTCTAAAGAATGTAGACATTCAAATCAGAATGACACTTGGTGAATCCTGCTAAGAGTAGGAAGGAATCTATTTTGGCATACCAAGCTCAAGGAGATTGCTTAAGACCATAAATAGACTTCTTCAATCTACAAACCATAGTAGAATCCTATAAAAACCCTTTTGACTGCTCCATATAAATCTCTTCATGAAGATCACCATTCAAAAAGGTGCTCTTAACATCCATCTGGTGTACAACCCAACCATGAGTTGCAACAATATCTAGTGTCAAGTGAATTGAGTTCATCTTGGCAACTGGTGCAAAAGTCTCTGTATAGTCAATACTTGGAACCTGTGAGAAACCTTTAGCAACTAGTTTTTCCTTATGCTTATCCACACCTCCATTCACTACAAATTTGGTTTGATAGATCCACTTACATTGAACCACCTTTCTTTCGAACTAATTCCCAAGTGTTTTTTTTCATCAAAGAATTATATTCTTCCTCCATAGCCTTGTCCCATTCTGGAATCCCTAATGCTTCCTTAAATGACTGTGGATCTAAAGCAACGGCTATGTATGCATAAGGAAATGACTTGTGTTGTGACCTTGTCCTTTGAGTGTTTGAAGGATTTCCCACCAATTAACCTATTGCATCAAGGGTTCATTGAGCCCAATGAGGTTTAGTGGAAGAAGAAGGAATGTCCTCAACTGTACGTTGACCCTGCGAAGGTGTTGTCCTATAAGTCAAAGTTGGAGGAATCTCATCTTCTGAGTCACTATCATCACTATCCATGAAGAAGGAAGAAAAAGGAGTTGAAGTAGCCAAACATGGGCATGTTTCTTCAAAGTGAACAATCCTCTCATAAAAGATTTCATGCTTCTCTAGATCCATTAGTTTGTATGCCTTGGGATGGTCAGGATATCCAAAAAATATACATGGTTTTCTTTGTGGTTCAAATGTCTTTCACTTTTGTGGAGGTATCCTTGCCCATGCTAGACAACCAAAAACTTTGAAGTGCTTAACACTTGATTTTCTTCCACACCATGCCTCAAAAGGTGTCATTCCATCTAAGGCCTTAGTGGGCTTTGGTTTTGGATGTAGTTGGCACAACACATGGCTTCTACCCCAAACACTTGATCTAGAGACTTGTGTTGAAGCATATAAGTGGTCATTTCCTTAAGGGTTCTATTCTTTCTTTTAGCTACATCATTCTGTTGTGGTGTGTATGCAATTGAATGTTGAAGATCTATACCCTTAGGAATGAAAAAGTCTATAAGCCTAGAGTTGACATATTCCCTGCCATTATATGTTCATAGGATCTTGATGGATTTCCCTAATTTTTTCTCAACTTGAGCTTTGAAGGTGATGAAGTTATCAAATACTTCACTCTTATGAGCAAGAAAAAAGACCCAAGTGTACTATGAAAAGTCATCAATAAATGTGAGAACATAGCCGGCCTTACCAAATGATGGTACTAGAAATGGGCCAGCTACATCACTATGAACCAATTCTAGAACAGCAGTTTCCTTCCAAGACTTCCCCTTGTCATATTTCTCTTTAGGATGCTTGCCTACTTCACAACCTAGACATAGACCCTCTGAATACTTGACTTGAGGTAGACCAATGACCATATCCATGCTATTGAGTTTCTGAAGGTAGCAATAATTGAGATATCCAAATCTCTCATGCCATAGTTTACTTTGTGTATTTGAATGAGTCAACAAAGCAAGGGAAGTGGACTTAGACACAAAATGTGAGAAAGAATAAAGTCTTGTCTCATGATTAGCCTTTCCAACTGCCACCATAGAATCATCTTGGATATTTTTCACCACAACTATATCAATGATGAACTCTACTTTGTTCCCACATCCATAGTGAGTTATCTTATAGATGGAGAGAAGGTTGGTGCTAAGGTTAGGAACATGAAGAACATCCTTGAAAATGCCATTTTCGAACTCAACATTTCCTTTCCCTTGAACTTCCACTTGAGTATCATTGCCCACATAAATGTAAGGTACATTTGATGGTTTCATAGAGGAAAACTACTCCTTTGAAGCACCCATATGATGTGTTGCTCCTAAATCAAGAACCCATTCCTCAACATTGTTTGTACTTGCTACGAAAGCTTGTCCCTTAGCCTTTGAAGTGGTTGAAGATCCTTTATCCTTATATACATTTGGTACATCAATTTTGTGTTTCCTTGTTATGTTGACCAATTCATCAATCTTCTTATCCTTGCACTCATGTTTATCATGACCATTCCTCTTACAATAGGAAAAAAAATTCTTCTCCTTTTTGTTGGAATTGTTCCCCTTTTGGTTATTTTTGGAAGAAGACTTTCCTTGTTGTGAAGAATATTGTTGAGTAGAATAAGATTGATGTGAGGAAGATTTTTTTTTTGAGGAGGACTATTGTGTGTCATCTTGTGGCTTAGCCTTCCACTACTTTTGTTTCTTGTTGGGGTTTTTACCACTCGAATTCCCTCCATTTGCTACCAAGGCTTTGGTCTTAGAAGACTTGAGAATTCCCATACCCACTAGATTGTCATGTTCTAAGATCAAAATTTTTAAAAATTTCTCGAATGAAGGCTTAACATAGGCACTACCAATTGTTAATTTTTGTGTATTAAAACTAGAAACAAAAGGAGCATATTTAGGTGGAAGATGAGTCATGATGTGTTTGATTATCTTTCGATCCTTGATGGGTTCACCACAATCCTTAAGTTGTGCCCTATACATGTCTACTTGGGTAAGATAATCTTTGATGGTGTCAAAATTCCTAGGATCCAACTTGAGAAGTTTGTCCTATGGTGTAAGCCATGTCTTCATCTACTATCCCATACAATGCTTCAAGTTTAGCCCATACCTCTATTGGATCGGTAAGCTTCCTAATGTGAATTTTGATAGGATCAAAGATATTTTTCAACAAGGTTCCTAGGGCCATCTCTTGTTTGGATTCCCAGTCTTCTTTTTGAGCTTCATCAACATCAGCAGGAGATTTCTTTGCTACACGAGTTGCATAACGCAGTAAATCTTTTTCTACCAATGGTTCCTTAATGTTTTCTTTCCAAGTAGCATAATTATGTGGAGCTAATTTTGAAAAAGAACCCATAATTCAAGAGCACAAGATAAGGAGACACAATACATAGTACACACCTCCCCTTTTCACTCAATCAAAAAATCTCCCCCCAAATGAAAGATTTTGGCATTTTATATATAGTGTGTTTACAATGGGCCACTTGTCAAAATGGACAAAGTGGGTTACTGATTTTTTTGATTACAACCTTTATTGGAGTACAAATCTAGAACTTTACAATGTAGTTCAGAAATACAACAATTGCGAAGCAATACAATGCAAAACAAGACCTATCTCTGAAAGTGGTATTTTTGTCCATACATGACTACAATCTAACTATAGATCTAAAAATTAGATGAAGAAATATACACTTTCAAAAAAAATAGAACCTGAAAAGGAGTCTAGATGAGCCCGTATGATGCATTTGAAGTTTTAAAATGTAGGATTAGGCAATATAGTTGCCAAAAAATGCTTATTCTAACAAATTCATGCACCAAAACTAGAAAAAAAACTACACCACTAAAAGTTCAAGAAATTTTATCAAAAAAAAAAAAAAATTGCACCTGATTTGGAGTCCGGATGACTAAGTTATGGCCTCTCAAAGTCGAGCTGCCAAATCAAAATTGCATTTGAAGAGGGGTCTAGAGAGGAAAACACGATGCTGAATTTAACAGTCAAATAATTGTCATAGTAGTTCAAAATGCCTTTGAATGATGGTCAAATGATCTTCAAATTACAGATAGTACTTTGCTAATGTCAGCAAAAATGTAGGCCCTTAGATGATGTCATCATGATGTACTGATGACATTAGCAACCTATGTGGTAGTATGGAACTGTACATAATGGTGCAAAAAAGCAATTGGCACTTGTGTGGTATATGGATGAGCTGATTAAGCTTGCTAATATAGGCGGCACCTATCAGACGTTGACAAGTCTGCATAGTAGACGGGTCTGTGCAGGGGGTGTTGATGGGGTCTCCGTGGCTACTAGCATGGATTTCGTGAATCAACGCTGGTGTGTCTTTATCTACCATGGGGCACACTATGTAGATGCCGAGTGGCACAATGTTTGTCGATGTTGGAGGGTAGACAAATTGTATTTGTAGGATGCTAGATTCTTTTAAAAATGGTTGGATTTTTTAAATGGCTGATGGGCGGTGGCCGGGCCAGAGTCCTTTCTCGCAGTGACGCCAGATTCTATTTTCTAGTCATCAAAAATCCTTGTGCATCTACCAGATCTTTTTTGGGTTTAATCCCACATGCAATGTGTGGACAAACTCAACACTATTTAAAATGAAACCCGCGGATCATATAAAACAAAGGGCGCCTGCGAGGTGGAAGGCATTCACCATTGGTTAAAAGTGCTCGGCCACCTTTAGAATATTACATTAGATTTAGTCAGTGTTGGGGCTGTTGGAATATTTCAGTGTCAAATAGTATGAAGTTAGCTGTACCCACTAAATTAAAAGAATATTTAGCTTGAATATTCTCTGCAGGGTCAGGGTGTGACTGCTCGATTCTGCAAAAAAAAAATTCTCTGCAAGCCCAACTGGGTGAGAAATTTTTAAAAAAAATGAAAAATAAAGAGAAATAGTAGAATTATGGATATGAAAATGAATTAAACAAGTCCATAAAAGACCATACCTAGCTTGCAAACTAGGCCTTCGAGTTCTGATTTGCAAAAAAAATTTGTCTCACGATCGACTTTTTCCTAGGGTAGGCAAATTTATAGTTGATCTTCACTGAATTGTCACTCTAGATGCAGTGGCGAGGTCCACTTTAGTTCTAGACACTCCCAAGTTTTGTAGATGCTCCAGATCTAAATCAGGTCCCTTTGAGAGATGAAGCAACAAGGTCTCCAATGACTTTGTGACGAGAATCTCCCTCAGCTCTGATACCATGTAAGAATTTTCCTTAGGGGAGAATTCACCCAAGACCAAGGAACTCAAACACAAGCACAAAATAGACCAGAGTATGATCAGATTAATTGTATAGTATTCAACTCAATGTACAAGTACACTAGGAGTGCTTGTATATAAAGGCCTCTAAGATGCATCTAGAATGCCTAGGAATCAACATCATTATAAGTCATACAACCAAGCACATGTCCACTAGTTATGGGTTATCCACCATTAAGCACGGAAGTAAGTGTGATGATGAGAGGATAAGCCTACAATGGTGTAGCACACAAATTTATGTTGTAGACACCATTTGCTAAATTAGGAGTGTAAATAATTGTATTGTCTACATGAAAACTTAGTGAATGATGCAAACTCCAGTGTTGTAGACACCATGTGCTGAAATAGAGTTGCGTACTTCTATGTTGTCAACATGACAACTTAGTGAATGATGCAAACTCTAGTGCCTCACAAAATAAATAATAAAATAATGCACTAACCTAAGTAAACTTAAGTAAAGTGTAAATAGTAAATATCTATTTACACCAACACATACATGTATGAGTGGTCCTAGAAAATAAGATGATTCTATGGTGAAAGGTAATTCATGATTATTGTTAATGACTTTACTAGGACGATGTGGATAAAATTCCTTAGAGAAAATTCTGAAGCATTTGAGAAGTTTAAATTGTTTAGGAATAGAGTTGAGAATGATTATCGAATTAAGATTAAATGTTTAAGATCTGATAGAGGTGGATAGTTTACCTTGAATGAGTTTAACACCTTTTGTGAAGTGAATGGCATTGAGAGGCAACTATCAACCCCTAAGAGTACTCTAGAGAAGAAAGGTATTATTGAGAGAAGAAATAGGTCTATAATAGAAGAAACAAAAGCTATGATGTTTTAGAGTGATGTATAAGGACATCTAAGAGAGAAGAAGTTAATAGAGATGTGTATACAATAAATAGAGTGCAAATTAGAAAAGGTGTGTTCCTTGGTTATTAATTCAAAAGAAAAGCTTATAGATTTTTTAATCAATGACTAAGACTATTGTTGAGAGTGCAAATGTAAAAGTGGACGAGAAGTATGGAGTTCAAGAAAGAATGCTTGATTATAATTCTGATGATGAAGAAGCTTATCCTAAGCCTATCCAAGAAAATGTTGAGACTTTTTATGAGACTAACAATGCTTTTCATAATGATATTCAAGTTGTGGAACAAAGGGAGGAACCAAGATCTAAACCTAGAGAAGAGCTAAGAGTTGAGACAGTGACACCAACACCAAACAAGATTTTGACAAAGAATCACCCGACTAATCAAATTATTAGAAGAAAAGACAAAGGACTTATGAAAAGCAAAAAAGTACATGAAGAACTGTGTTTCATTTCTCAAGTTGAATAAAATATTGTAGATGAAGCATGTAAGGCTATGGATTCAAGCAATGAAGGAAGAACTAGATTAGATTGTGAAGAAATAGACATGTGAATTGGTCCCTAGACCTAAGGATAAGATTTGTTATAGGAACTAAGTGGTCTTTCAAGAACAAGATGAATTAACAAGGTAATTTTTTTATGAGAAAAAGAAAAAACTAGATTGGCATGCAAAGGATATTCACAACAAGAAGGTATAGAATATGAAGAAACGGTTGTACATGTTGCCAGAATTGAAGTAGTAAGAATGTTATTGGCTTATGCAACAAAAAAAAAGTTCAAAGTGTATCAAATGGATGTGAAGTCAACATTTTTGAATGGAGAACTTGAAGAAGGCATGTGCATTGATCATCTTGAATTATTTCCTTTGACAGAAGAAGGATATATAGTATGCAAGTTAAAGAAAGAATTGTGTGGACTTAAGAAAACACCTAGCACCTAGTATGCAAGGTTGGATAAGTATTTGGAAAATTTGGAATTTTCTAAAGTACTGTAGATAGTAACTTATATTTGAAAGAAATTGAGAATGGTTTATTGATCTGTGTGATATTTGTGGATGATATAATCTTTGGAGGTGATGATGAAGCAAGTGAGATATTTGCTAATAAAATGAAGAATGAGTTTGAGATCAACAAGATTGGTGAGATGAAATATTTCTTGGGTTTACAAATTTTGCATAATCTTAATGATATTTTCCTATCATAGACTAAGTATTTGAAAGATTTATTGAAGAAATCTGGCTTGGAAAGTTGTAAGCATGTTGGTACACCTATGATAATTGGTCAAAAGTTATCTAGCAAAGATGAGACTGCTATAGTTGAGCAAAAGGTTTGCAATTTCTGACTCAAACAAGACCAGGTGTAGAAAATGTAGTTGGTATAGTATCAAGATTTCAAGTTTGTCCTAAGGAATCACATTATTTAGTAGTAAAGTGGATATTTAGATATTTGAAGAGAATTTGTGATTTTGGGTTATCGTATGATAGATCAGATGACTTTACTCTATGTGTATATACTGATGTAGATTGGACAGACAGTTTGGATGATAAAAAAAGTACAAGTGGTGGAGCATTTTTGCTTAGAGGAAGATTGGTTTCTTGGCTAAGCAGGAAACGATATTATATATCACATAGTATCATAGAATTAGAGTATGTAGCAGCAACAAAAAATTGTAATTAGATCATGTGGATGAAACAAATGTTTTAAGGATATTGGGATAGAGTTTTTAGAACATGTTATCATACATTGTGATAAAACAAGTACAGTGAGTATGTCTAAGAATAATGTGTTAAATTTTAAGACAAAGCACATGCCAATTAAGTATCATGTTTTGAGAGAAAAAGTTGTAAAGAAAGAGATGATATTAAAGTATGATAACACAAGGGAGAAGATTGCAGATATTTTTATGAATCTTTTGCCTAAGGATACATTTGAGTATTTATGAGGTATATTATGGGTTATGTCATTGCCTACTTTAGAATAAATAATGCATAGATTGCATCAGTCCAGTGGTACAAAGCACTACTATTTATCTAGACTAAATATTGATGCTTCCTCTATGGGGGAGTATGTATGCTTGAGCAATGTCATGAAGGAATCTGGATACCTACTATTGAATAGTGTCTTTGGAAACTTGAGCTGGTTGAACAATTTGACTAGAAGATTGACATAATGATGTCTTTTCATTGATGTCAATGGGGGAGAGAGTGCATGGAAAACATATCTTGAATATTGGGAAGAGAATGCATGGAAAGATAAGCATGCAGAATGGGGGAGAAGTAGCACATGAAAAACATGGGGGAGAAGTGAATGTGTATGAAAGAATCTCCTCTGAATGAGGGAGAGTTATATTGTTGTCAATAGGGAATACATTTATTAGTGAGAAGAGTATATCAATAGTGAAGCAATAGTTATTCCTGAGATTTTTAGGTTTGATTGATGAAAAGGATTTGAAAAGATGAGAGAAGCAGTAGGAACAGAGGTGGATTTGGTATTCATGGAACTTAGATGTTTTTAATCTATGGTGTCATTAATGCCAAAGGGAGAGATTGTTTGCATGAACACTGATGATTTTCCTATGGGGGAGTATTTTAGCATTGTTAGAGTAGTGGAGAAATAGTAAGCATGATTGTGTGTTGCATTCATGACTATGTTTGTCATTGATGTCAACATACTGCGAAGATTGGCAAAGTAGCTAACAAAGATTGAGGTCATACAAATCAAGTACTAATGATGAGGTCAAGCGCAGTTGATGACATGTTCTATAATGTGTTCTCATAATGTGGATAAGTGCACATGTAGAAAGTTGAAGAGATGTGAGAGTTATTAATGAGTTACAAAAGATAGTGTGTAGATAGAGTATTTGAGAAGCCATCTTTGGTAATTGGATTGTATCTCCTAATAGGGATAAAGTTAGGATAAGTGAAGTTAGGTACAGACAAAAGATAGCATGATGATGACATCAGTGAGTGTATGAAGTTTGAGATCGTACATGTGAGAAGTTGTGAAGACTGTGAACCAACAATATTTTGTGATTATGAAAAGATGTAATGAATTGTTTTATCTTATTGAGGTCCAATTATAATTATAATTGCGAAAGCCTCAAGGTTGACTCAATGAATTATTTTGAGGACATGATATAGAGGAAAGTTATTTTCTTTGTGATGACGAATGCGTTGTAAGAAAATTATATTAGACACACAAAGATTGATAAATGTGAGTAAGTGATCAAAGGGATCATTGTGATGTAAAGTTGGAGATCTAGTATTGAAATTTGACAAGTATTTGGTGCATTATTGGCATGGTAAGAGGACAGAACAATATTTTGAGTTTCTAAGATCAGTTGCATTTCTATTATTCTAAACAAAATAATATAGAGGTTAGTTTAACACCAAGTTTTGTGGTCTTGCCCATAAAGTCACTTGGGTAGTGGGTCCATCTACCTTCTACAACTCCTAATAGGGTTGGAATCTCCTCATAGGGATTCAAATTAGTCTCCTAATGGGGACTGATATGTACTGAATCACTAGAGAGATGGATTCATGTTGAATCACTACTCATGAAACATGGGTCAATGAGTTTGACTCAAAATCACACAGTTAAATCCTGATATTCACATCACAATTTGACTTGCTGTGGAAATTATCTCCTACTTATCAAATAGACTTCCTGCTGAGAAGAAGAAAGCTAATGAGAAAATATTATAGAGGGTAACAAGGAGTCAAGCTTTAAGACTACTTAAGAAGGCATCATTTAAAGTAATGAGCACTGAAGAAATGGAAGTAGAACTAGCAATGAGTCCCCCTCACTTAGCTCAAGCTTAGGAGGAGGGAAGGGAGTCACCATCAGCTCAGCTAGATAAAGGCTCGTCATAAATTGAGATTGGTGATAAAGCAGCTACATCAATGACGATTGCATAGGCAATTGAGGAAGTAGAAACTAAAACCTCAAGGGTACCAAGGAAAAGTAAGAATAAATCTAAACTTATTCCCATTGAGGAAAGTATAGAAACAACTATCAAAAAGGTATAATTACTCAATTTTGAAAAACAAACTCTCAAGATTTTCAAAGGACAATAAGAACAAAGTCATAAGGGGTGTTATTACTAGCATGAGAGAAACAGGTGAGAAACCACATGATATTGGGGTACGGATACCCAAACAATTCAAGAAGATACTTAATGAAATATAGAGCATAGGTGTGAAGAATAAAAAAAAATAGGTACAAGATTATTTGGTTAAGATGAGAACAAAACTATCTAAAGCTCAGAAGATTTTGTGTATGGAAGTATACAAGGGAAAGTTCAATTCTAAAAAAGATGTGATTTATATCATCATTGGTTGTATTAATCAAAGTAAGGAAAGTATTGATCAACATTGACAAGAAATGGGTCATGAAATAGATTCACATATTAAAGGAATTCAGTCATAGGGTGTTAGCCTCAACTGATAATGTTGTTAATGTATGTGAAAGAGTCATATCAATTATTATGTTGTCATTGATGACAAGCCTTAGTTGGTTAGACATTATGCTAATTCAATAGAGTGTTATATCATTTGATAAATGAAGAGTATATGAAGAAAGTATGATGATGTAAGTTTTGATAAGTGTATGGTATTCAATTTCCACTTGAATGATTTAGACTCTAACATGATAATTTGGTTTGATTATTTTACATGATTTGATTAAATATTGAGATAACATATAAGCAAGGAATTTTGATCGATGAATGAAGAACCACAGTATTTGATGTAATGCTAATCCGAACATACCCCAATATGAGGTGATCCAAAAACCAACAAACAAATACACAATGGAAAATGAACAACGAGAATGAGATCTAGATCTAGAGAGATAATATTTCATATATTCAAATCAAGAAGTTTACATCCAACATGCCCAGCTATACAACCTTTCAAGTTACGACCATTACAAAGAAGAAAACATTATTCAAATATAGATAGATCTTCAAACTCAAATGCAAACTTCTATCTTCAAGCTACCCCATGGTAAGAGCCCTTAACTAAAATGACTTTTTCAGGCTTCTCTACATCTCCATGCTTGAACAATAATCCAACATCGAATCATAATGCCTAAGACTCTACCCAAGAACCCTTTAAATACTTGCACGACCATAATTTGGCCTATTACAAATTACAAAATAAACAAACCCTTACATTAAATGCATAACCAAGCCACAATTCAGCTCTCAACAAATATTAAATACCCATCAAGAAATTAAGTACATGCCAAATCAGCTTAAACTAGAAAAAGACATAGAAAATTAATACTGGGGCTTGACACATACAGGAAAACTTTGCACCAATAGGAACACTCGACACATGAAGGAACACCCAGCACACATTGAAACTTGGCAAACACTGTAATCAACCAACTTGGCACTTGAAGGATCACTCGATCGAAAATGGTAGAATAAATGGGATAACACACTAACCAGTATGTTAACATGACATGGAATAAATTCAACTCGGCAATGACTAAAAATTTATTGGCACTTGGTATTTTTTGTAACTTGGAAGCAACCAACAAAATCAGTGGGGTAATGCGACGGCCAGGATGCCCCAACATTAGTATTAATTGAGCTACTAAAATTGTTGCCAGTTACTTGATGAAGAAATGAGGACTGTATAGTGTGAACCAAGAGGTTCTAGTGTTGACTGGGTCTAGTGTTGACCGAGAAAGATGTAATGTTGACTGAGTAAGAAAAGGAAGAATAGTTTAAGAAAATATTTAATATGAGGCTGAAATTTAATGAAAATAAAGATTGTTTGAGAAGTTTGAAAGATAAGGAAAAATTTAGTTATGAGATCAATGATTAAAGAAATTCAAAGAATATCTTATGAAGGAGATTTAATAATTGGAAATGGAGCACAAATTTCAAGAGAAAAAAATATTTCCTAAGTCTCTAGATTCAATGAATATGAACTTGATGAAGATCTGACGATTGTGATGAAGAAAAAAATACTAGAAGATTCTAGAGGAATGAAAAATGTTTTTTATCTAAAGGATGAACATCGTGATCCAATGTTGTTCATTATGCTAATTGTATTGATAAGCAATTGAAAATTGAGTCGAACTACATTGTGAAGATCAAGCAAGGGAAGTGCTAAGTTGATTAAGCCAGAACAGATCAAAACTTGAAAGATAAAAGAGATTGAATGACACAAAGATCTTAACAACTGAGGTAGTGCTAAAACCTAATAGATCATTTCACTATTACTCTCTAATCATTGTAGCAAAAAAATCTCTTAACCAAGTGGACCTAACATTCTTTTGAAGCCCTATATGGTGAAATTTTGTTGAGTATTTTGTAAGACCTTTAGAGAAGGCTATTCATTAGAATTTTAAAGGAATGAATAGGATCTAGATGATATTTGGTAAAAAATCTCTAACAAGGTTATATTAACAATGTGTATGTAACCTTTAACAAGTTTGGCTCCTAACAAAGATTTCTTAAGAAGAGTAAAATTTTTGGCTTGCCAGTTCCCAAGTGGGTTTTCCCTTTACATGGTTTCCACAATAAATGCTTGTGTCAAATTTTTATGGATTCTTATTATGTTGCAAGTTTATTTCATGTTTACTATTTATTGATAATTCTGAGACTTCGTATACAACTTAATGTAAATTTTATATCAATTTATATTTTGATGTTAGATATGATTATTGAGCTTGTGATATGAAAGATTAAAATGTTTTAGTTAGTGACAAGTATTTTTAAGGCCTGTAGGATAACTAGTTATTCCTATTTCACCCCCCACCCCCCCTATCAATTATCTAAAAATTGGTATTAGAGCTAAGTGACTGAAGGAAAATTTTGAAGGGACTTAAGCTAAAGGTCAGAAGATGTCAAAGAGAGAATGTCGAAGCTCAAGAAGCAGAGATTCTCTTCATGAAAAAGTGGGATGAGGTTGCATCTATTAGGGATTGGAGATAATGAATTATATTATCTAGACAACCAGTACATCCCTCCTATCCTTCTTTTTTCATTTGAGCAGATGAACTAAAAGAAAGAACACAATAGCCTGAATATTGGGATTTCTTCTGCACTAAATTATGTCAAGAATTGTGTTACTTCTAAACAAATGTGGGAGAAGTTGATACTTGTGCATAGTCAAGATTTGAATGCATTGAGAGACAAATAAGAAAATATGAGAGGTGAGTATGATGAGATGAGGATAAAAGAAGGAGAAATTATTGTTCGGTATGCCATCAAAGTTTATAGAGAAATCATAAGTAATGAAAAATTTGTAAGGTTCTAAGAACATTATTACCTATTTATGTTATAAGAGTATATTGTATTCAGGAATTTAGAGCTATGACTAGTATTGATCTTACTCTTGATGGTTTGGTTGATATATTTATTGCATTTGAGTTAAGTAACATTGATAATAGTCTACCTAAGATTGAGAATGCTCTTAAGAAATCACTAACCATTGGAAGTTAAAAGAAAGAGAAGATTAGCAAGGATGATAGTGATTTAGATTCATATGATAAAGATATGGATGAGATTGAAGCACTATTGTCAAGGAGGCTATTGAGAAGTAAAGGAAGATTCAAAGGTAAACTTCCTCTTATATGTTTTAAATATAATGAAGTTGGTCATATTGTTGCTATATGTCCTAAAATAAATAAGAGAAACAAGAATGACAAGTAGGAGAACAAATATAGAAAGAACAAGGGTTACAAGGACTACTAGGACAAAGGAAATAAGCCATGCTACGTTATTGAGGAGGAGCACACCTAGTTAGATTCTGATGATGAGAATGAAGGTGAGGAAGTGGTATATGTTATTGTTACATAAGGTCCAGATGAGGAAAGGTACATGAGGAAGGAAAATATCTTATTTCTCATGTTAGTAAAAGTGATACGTGGATTATTGGTAATGGATGTTCACATCACATGACTGGTGATATCAGTAAGTTTGATAAGCTAGAAGAATGTGATGGTGGAACTATTAAACTTGGAAATGATGTTCCATGCCTTGTTAAGGCTAGAGAATCATTGATGCTAAATGATAAAATCAGATGTGATGATGCTTATTGGGTCTAAGGACTAAAGTAAAATATGTTGAGTGTTACACAACTAAATAATATAGGTCACAAATTGGAAATTAAAAATACAAAGGTAAATATTTATGATGATGGAAAGTTGATTAGTACTAGAGAGAAAACAAGAGGTAATCTATTTTACCTAGATCCTACTTTTAGTACATGCCTATTTTCTAGAATTGAAGATGTATGGTTGTGGCATAAGGGACTATGTCATGTAAATTTGAGAATATGATCAAAGTAAGTAGAAAGAATAAAGTGATTGGATTACTAAATCTACATAAACCTAATAATGCTATGTGTAAGCAATGTCAACTTGGTAAGATTACTAAGCCTAGTCTTTCAAGTAAGACACATTCATCTAATAAAATTCTAGATTTTGTACGTACTAATTTTTGTGATCCTATAAAAAATGAGAGCTATTATAGAGATAGATATTTCATAATTTTGTTGATGATTATTCTACAACAATAATAGTTATGTTTTTGAAGTTGAAATCTGATGCTTTTCAACTATTCAAGTGGTGTAAATATAGAGTTGTAAAAGAAATTGGTAAACAGATGAAATATTTGAGATCTAATAGAGGTGGTGAGCTTGGGTCTAATGAGTTAACTAAATTATGTGTTGATCATGGAATTAAGAGTAGTTATTTGCACTAAAGACACCACATTAAAATGAGATTGTAGAAAGAGGAAACAAGCCCATTGTTGATCGTGCTAGAACATTACTAATTGAAAATGGATTTGTATAAATATTTTGGAGAGAGCCTGTAAGCATAGTTGTTTAAACTCTCAACTAATTTTAGTTGAAGAAAGGAACAAACAAGACACCATATGAACTATAGTATGGTCATACACTAAATGTAAGTTATTGCAGAATATTTGGAAGTAGGTGCTATATTCATAAAGATGAAAGGAATGGGAATTTTGATTCAAAAAGTGATGAAGGTATATTCCTAGGTTATTATACTAAGAGAAATGCTTACAAATGTTTGAATAAAATGATTGATACAATGATTGAAAGTGAAAATGTTAGAATTGATGAGTTTGTAGATAAGAATAATGAGGAGAGCAAGAAAGAACTAAGGATTACAAAAAGTTTGCTAGGATCAACCATAGAAATAAATCATAATTACATGAAAATATAACCAATATAAAATAATAATAAATTGCACAAAAGGGAACACAAGACAAAAAGATTTAATGTGGTTCACCCAGTCCTTAGGCTATGTCCACCAATAGCAAGTCTAATGTTATTATTATCCAATTATTACAATCTGCAATCCCGTATAGCTCAATACTACCACAAGAAGCTACAATCGTATCATACATCATGAAATCCCTAACCGTAAGCCATTTTATACAAGCTTTTTTCACTTAAAAAATTAGGGTTGGAATAAGTCATCCAATAGAAAAATTGTAGTCGATGTCTTTTACAATGGTATACTAATTTTTGGCTTCAAGGTTGCTACCCCCTAAAACCCTTGTGGGGACGTTGCCCCTTGATCCCACCTTGTACTACAATTAGGAACACACTTGGGGCTTTGCCCCAAGACCCCACAATGGGTGTTACCCCCAAACCCCCATCAAAATAATATGGGGAGAAACTATGTTGAATAAACCTCTAATTTTGATTAGGCTCGACATCACAACAATATCCCACCTGGAGACTAATCAGACTCCACAACAATAACCTCCCACTTGGAAACTAATCATAGCACTAGTAAACTTGTAGCTCCCACTGGAATACCAAACCACCCTAGACTTTGTTGTTCTTTTATTCTACTTAGTCTAGAAGACCAACATAAGCTAAAGAGGAGTTCAACTTCTCCCTTATTACTACCTTGGTAAACATATATATTGGATTATCATTTGTATGTATGTTCTTCATCTTTAATTTTCCATCATCCAAAATTGATCGAATGAAATGATACCGTAAATATATGTGTTTTGTCTTTGAATGTAGAGCAAAATTATTTACAAGATGAATGAAAATCTGGCTATATATGAACAAATAATTATCCCTCTACGATTGTTTTGATTCTTCCATGAAGAACTCAGGCCATATCATCACCTTGGTTGTTCTTGTCACTTAGGTTTGCACCCTTGTCCAAAGCCTATGCATGAGGACAACCTAGTGAAACATGGAAACAACCTCCAAGATGTGGGACTTGAACTGTGAGGTTGAGTCTCCCGAGAAGGCCAGCTTCCTCTTACTATCAGGATGCACCTAAGTACTCTTGGAGAGGAAAAGGGAGAAGGAGAGCATGAAAGAAAATCTACCTAATCTAATCTAAAGAGGTGATGCACCAAAGTAGAGTGTTCAGACCAATCTCTACCAGAATGAAACTAAGGATATACACATTCAAACTTGCTTTAATCAAATAACCACATGTAAATTAGAAAACCAAGATGAATGACACAAGGAAGAGATATTCACTTATATTATCATTCATAGGCTAGGGAGATACAGTCATGCAAATTACATATTTCAACAAAACACTAATGGAGGCAAAGAGTTCTTGCACTTCACACCAATGGCTGAAGGAGATAAGGTAGAAATCATGTAGTTTAGAGGCATAGGGAATTTTACACTAAAATTTTAGAGCAACAATAGAGAACAACAGAGAATGATCAACCTTTACAAAATTCACAAAAATTGCCTTTATAGTTCAGGCATAACTGAGATCTTTTCCAGCTGAAGTTACTCTACAACCACTGCCATTAAGTCCTATAGAGAATAATCATGGAACAAATCTAAAGAAATCTGATCTTCTGTGTCAAATAATGCCTTGAAGGGAAATGGCACCATTAAGTCACTCTAACTAGGTAGATAGATAGGTCGAGGTGGTAGAGTGTTCCTGTATGTTTCGTATTCACTTCTAGTAGCTAGAATTGATCATGAAGATCAGATCCATGTAAAACTCTTGATTTCCCCTATTTCTAGATTGGGAGTCAACACAGTCAGAAAGTCAAACAAGACCTGTAAGCAGGAGGAGCCACGTGGGCCAGTGAACATCTTTCTCTTTCGCCACCTCACGGGGTCTCTCTGAGTTGACCGCCCCTTTTCTTTACTAACTGCGCCATCTTCCTAAACCCTGATCGCGACGGCTACAACATAACTGCCACCCCCTAACTGTTACTGCCTGCACTAGACCCACTGGGACATGTGTCACCTAGGTGCTATGTTGCTATGCATATCCTATGAGGACTTTCCCATAGCGAGATAGCACCCAGCATTGATCCTCCTTAATCTAACGATCGTGAAGACTCGCTATTTCCTGCACTTTCCCTTTAAACTTTTAGACCCACGAAACACTGTCAGCACACCTGGCATCTGACTCAGCCCAAACTGGTACCATCCCTGTAGCTTTTCATAACACTTGGCCCCACCCTGCTACGTGTCACTGAGGTGCTATGTCGTTGTGGTATCATCCTCGCAGCTTTCATAGCGTGATAGCGCCTACTGTTGATCTCCACGAGATCAACGGTCGTGGGAGATCCTCACAATACTACACTTGCCTCCAAAAATTCTTGGTCCATGAATCCACTTGGCAACCATCTAGCACAACCTGGCATCCAACTGGCAACCCACAGAGAAACTGGTCTCGCAAAAATACATGGCAGCTACGCACTTTCCCGCATTTTTAAATTTCCTCGCATCTTGATAATGCGAGAAAGCGTCGGCCCTTGATCCTTGAAGATCTGATGGTGATTGAAACATGCGCTTTGAAACCTTTGTAGCCATTCATCGTGACATCACCTAGGACACATGTCACCAAGGCGTTATGTCGCTATGGGTATATATCGTGCAACTTTCCATAGTGACATAACACCCACCGTTGATGTTCCTTAAATTTGGTGGCGAGCAAGATGGTTATGACCTATAAGTGTACCAACCAATGAGGATGGTCCACATGCCCACCTATCTGACAAATATACATTTGCAACTCACCAAGGGAAGTAGGACCTAGAATCGCCCGATGTTGCCATCATATCATTTTTTGACTGGGCACTATGTTGCTAATGGTGAGGGGCATGGATTTGGTGTTAGAGAAACACAAGGAAACAAGGGGGGACCCACTATCTATTCTTTTACCGATCAGGCACTATGTCACTAATAATGAGAAGAACCAATTTCTCGATAGCACCATAGTGCCCTCCGGTGTCAAAACTTGCCATTGAAACTTGACGAAGACTTAGCGTGATGTCATGGTATCCACGCGTCAGAAAGGGGCATTTCCATATTTTTTAAACATCTCGCATCTTGAAAATGTGGGGATACGTCGACCATTGATCCTCTGAGATCTGACGATGCGTAAGGTTGCAGGCTAGCGGAAGGAAATTTAGGAAATAAGGAAATAACATAAGGTTTTTCATTCATTTTTAATATTTTTGGGCCATTAAAATAATATAAAAGCTGGGAACTAGCTATTGGACAAGCTGGGCATACAAATTTGAATTTTTGGCAGGAGACAAAAAATGGCAATAGTTGTCTTTGTAGCAACAACATACTCTACCTCTGTAGTGGATAAAGAATTCACCTTCTATAACCAAGAAACCTAGCTCCTTGTTGCCCCAACAATAGTAAATACATAACCTATAGTACTCTATTTGGTATCAATATCCTCTACCAAATCTAAGTCAACAATGCTCTGTAAATAAGTAGTAGAGCCCCCAAAATGTTCCTCTCAAATATCTGAGAATCCATTTGACTACATTCCAATGCTCAATTCTAAGATGACTCATGTACTTGCTTCTGACTCCCACTGCACGTGCAATATTTGGCCTAGTAGATACCATGGCATACATCAAACTTTGTAATGTTGAAGAATAGGGTACCTTGGATATTTTTTCCTCCTCTTCTTTTGTCTTGGGACACATCTCCTTAGTCAATTTCAAATGACTAGGTAAATGTGTGCTGGCAACTTTAGCATTCTCCATAGAGAAATGTTGCAACACATTTTCAATATAATCAACCTAAGATAAAGTCAAATTTCTATTATTTTTATCTCTGCAAATCTTCATACCAAGGATTTTTGTTGTTTCCTCCAAATCCTTCATAGCAAATTAATGTGCTAATTTTCATTTCAATCCCTTAATGTGATCCATGGTAGACCTAGCTATAAGCATATCATCAACATATAAACATAAAATAATGTAGTTATCATCATCTAACCTCTTAAAATAAATACAACGGTGAGAATGACAATGATTGTAACCACGCTCATGCATAAAACTATCAAATTTAAAATACCATTCCCTAGGTGCCTGCTTCAAGCCATATAAACTTTTCTTCAATCTTCATACCAAGTTCTCCTTAGCTTTAACCTCAAATCCCTATGGTTGTACCATATATATCTCTTCATCTAAATCAGCATAGAGAAAGATTTTTTTTAACATCAAGCTACTCCAAATGCAAATCTTCAGTAGCCACAATACTTAAAACAATATGAATAGAAGTCATTTTAACAACAAGAGAAAATATCTCATCAAAATCAATGCCCTTTTTTTGTGTAAATCCTTTTAAACTAACTTGGCTTTAAATATTTTCTTACCTCCATCCTCTTCTTTCAACCTATAAACCCATTTATTCAGTAAATCCCTTTTACCTACAGGAAACTTGCATAAATCTCAAGTTTGATTTTTCAGCTAAGAGTTCATTTCTTCTTTCATTGTAGACTCCTACTGAATCTTTGTATCCACATGCATAGCTTCATTATAACATTCAGGTTCACCAACATTTGTTAATAAAATATAATACAAAGAGGTAGAACATATTTTTGGAGGTCTTCTCAGCCTTGTTGACCATCTAATATTTACTGGAGTGTGTGGTATCTATTGTTGTGTTTGTTGCAGAGCATGATGAACTACTAGAATGTCATCTTTTCGAGTATCATCCAGCACTGCATTATCATTTTTTTTCTTCTCATGTTGCTGCAATAGGTCTTTCTACAATACTTTATCATTGAATATAACATCCTTGCTTCTTATAATTTTATAATTTTCAAAATTTGAAAGCCTATAACCAAATTCATCAATTTCATATCCAATAAATACACATTTCCTTGACTTAGCTTCTAGCTTGGTTCTATTTTCAAAATCTATATGTGCAAATGCTTCACAACCAAAGGTTTTGAGAGGAGAATAACTCACCTTCTTACTATTCCATGCTTCCTCTCAAATACCACATCCAAAAGGAGTAGAGGGACCTCTATTAAATAAATATACAATAGTATTGATAGCCTCCACCTACATGTTTAAGGGCAGCCCAACATGCAACCTCATGCTCCTTTCACGCTTCATTATTGTCTTGTTCATGCATTTAGCCACACCAATTTTTCATGGAGTCCTTGGAACAATTTTATATCTACTAATACCATAACTAGAGCAATAATATAAAAATTCATTTCTGCAATACTCACCACCATTATCAGATCTGGGGCATTTTAGCTTTTTACCAATTTCACTCTCAACCAAGCATTTCCATTTCTTAAAGTTTACAAATACATTAGATTTTTGTTTAAGGAAATTACCCCATATTTTTCTAGTTACATCATCAATGAATGTAACATAATAATGAGAACCACCAAGGGAAGATACCTAAGCTTCTCCCCATAAATCTATATGCACAAGCTCTAATTTCTCATTTTTCTTTTCCTTCCCACTTGTCACAAAACTCACTCTTTTTTATTTTTTATACACACAACTTTCATAGAAATCCATATTGGCACATTTCAAACCCGGTAAGGCTTTCTTTGAATGAAATAATTTCATACATTTCTCACTCATGTAACCAAGTCTGTTGTGCCATAACATTCTATCAAAATCAACAACTGTTTCTTCTCCCAGTTCAATTGCAACAACTGTTCTTGAACATTAATTTTTCTATGAAAAAATTAAAGTAGAAGGAACAATATGACCTGTACAAAGATATAAGGTGCCTACTTTCACATTTTTTGCAACTACAAAGGAACCTTTTGAAACCTTCAAATTTTTGTCATTAAAAGTAACTACACAACCCTCATCACCTAGTTGCCCTACTGAAATTAAATTTCTACTTATCCTTGGAACATGTCTTACCCATTGTAGTAGCTAATGATTCCCATTCTACAACATAATTTTAATTTTTCCCTTTTCAACAATCTGTTAGGGTTCATTATCCCCCAAGTAAACAAGCCCAAAATCTACTTGGACATAATCTAGGAAGTAACCTCTATGGGGAGTAGCATGAAATGAAGCCCTTGAATCTAAAACCCATGAATCATCAACACTTTCTAATGAAAGAAGAAAATAATCCTCTTCAAATCTATTGCTTACCACATTTTTCTCCTCATTCCCTTTTGGTTTATCTCCTTCATTGTTCTTATGAGTCTAACAATCTTTTTTCTTATGCCTTGGTTTCCCACAGTACCAACAATCTCTTGGTCCTCTAGATTGAGACCTCTTCAGTCTTCCCCTTTGATTTTCCTCTTAATTTCCCACGATTTCCTAAATTACTTCCTCTCTTGGTCATTTGGCCTCTTCTTTGTGCGTTCAAAGCACTGCCTGATGTAGATCTACCTGAGGTTTTCCTATGAGTTTCCTCATTTAGAATAACACCAATCACATCATCAAATTTTAGGGTATTAGATCCATAAACAAAATTACTCATAGCCATTACCAAGCCATTCCAACTTTTAGGAAAAGAATACAAAATCAAGAGAGCCCTAATTTCTTCCTCAAAATTAACATTTATATCAGATAATTGACTAGTAATTATTAAACTCATTTAAATGATCTAAAACAGATCCACCTACTATCATCTTCATATTAAATAAATGCTTCATTAGAAATACCTTATTTGAAGCAGAGGATTTTTCATATAGCTTTTCTAGGGTTTGCATTCTGTCGTCTTCACTTTTGTAATGTTAAATGTCATTGATCGTGAGTTCTTTTCTATCAAAAATTTCTCACTCCTCATCTGATAAAGTTCCTTGTTTCTTGAATTTTCCTTCCAATGGCCACCATAAATCTTTCTTATAAAGATAGTTTTCCATTTGCATTTTTCATAAGTGAAAATTTTCCCATTAAACTTCTCAATCATTAGCTTACCCTCATTTTCCATCACTCCCACTCAATCGTGAGACCTTTCTATAGATGATAGCTAAACAAAAAATGATGACAGTCTGACTATGATACCACTTTCTAGGATCAACCACTAACAAAAATAATAGTTATGTGCAAATATAACCAATATCAAAAAATAATAAATCGTATAGAAAAGAACACATGACATAAATATTTAACATGGTTTGCTCAATCCCTAGGTTGCATCCAACAACAACAAGTCCTATATTATTATTATCCAATGTTTACAATTCACAATCCCCTATAGCTAAATACTGCTACAAGAAGGTACAATCTCATTATACATCATGAAATCCCTAGCCCTAATCCATTTTATCATCTAATAGAAAAATAGTAGCCAACACCTTTTACAATAGTAGAGCCATTTTTGGCTTCAGGAACAATGCCCCAGAAAACCCCTGTGAGGGCATTGCCCCTTGACCCCACCATGTATTGTGACAAGGAGCTCACCTTGGGTGCTTCCCCTTGATCCCATCTGGGGGGTACTACCCCCAAACCCCCATAGAAATAATTTGGGAGGAAACCTCATTGAATAAACCTTCAAGTCTGATTAGCCTCCAAATCATAACAAAGTTTGTGTATGTCTAGGATGATACATTTTCTATTGTACTTAAGAACCAAACTAAGTTATTAAAATGACACACCAAGAAATAGAAGAGAGATACCGAGCAATAATTTGCATTACCTGAGCTATAGATAGAAGTACCTAAGCAAAATATTGAGCCTCAACCAAGCAATGATAATGTTGGAGATAAAAGAGCTTATCCTTCCTTAGAAAAGTATGCAAGAAGGAATCATTCACAAGATCAAATAATTTTATATATAAGTACTAAAATCATGTCAAGAAGTAAGGTGAAGGAAAATACATGTTTGATTGCTAAATTTGAACCAAGAAATGTGAAAGTTTCCCTTGATAATGTTGACTAAATCAATGCAATGAATGAGGAAATAGATAAAAAAATGAGAAGAAAAATACATGGAAATTAGTACCAAGACCCAAAGACAAGAATTATATTGGAACCAACTGGATTTTTTAGGAATAATTTGAATAAGAAATGAGAAGTTGTGAGAAATCAACGTAAAGAGGGAATGGAACAGGTAGGGCCAAGGGCACACCTAACTGTCCAAACACCTTACTGACTAAACACAATGGAAGAAAACACACAAGGGACAATACCAAGAAGAGAGAGAGAGAGAGAGAGAGAGAGAGAGAGAGAGAGAGAGAGAGAGAGAGAGAGAGAGAGAGAGAGAGAGTTTTATTGATTCATCAAATGATTAGTTTACATGCCTAGCTATAAGGCCTTTTAGGTTATGACCAAATACAAAATACAACTTCAATATCTACAATCCAGCTTCAAATTTGCAATTCCTAAAACATCTTCTTTGACTCTCTAAGTCCTATCCTAAACTAAACCAAATACTTCTACTTATGCTTTCCAAAATGACTTGTAGAAGATTCTAGATCATTACATAAAACAAAGGTTGACCTCAAGATGCTCAACACTCATCCCTAAACAAGATCATCTCATTAAATTCATAATCCAAATTAAATACAAGAGTCAGCTCAAACTAAGAACCAACCACATATAACTCAGTCAAAGAAGGACCCAAGTATTAGCAAACAATAGGTTCACTTAGTGCATGAAGGAACACTTGGTCAAATCTGAACTCAGTTAACACTGGAGAGCTTGGTCAAAATAGCTAAAACTAGGTTAATCTGCCAGAATGAAAAAGAAGTGTAGGATTACAAGGCAACCTAAGATGCTCCTACATTAAAAAACTAGGGTTGAACGAAATGATTCTCCTGAATCATACGAGTGTCACAACCTGAACTAATTTAAACTCAAATTGAGAAGTCTATGTAGTATCTTCAACTAGTTTATTCTTCCACTTCACCAATACTAATAGTAATCTTTTCCTCTTATACTCTTACCAACTCTCTAATCTAATATTTTTTCAACCTCTTCAATCTTCTTCTTAGGATAATCATCTGACTCGTGATACTTATACAAATCAGCAACATTGAATATATGAGATATATCCATGTGATTAGGTAACTCAACTTCATATGCATTACCACTGTCAAACTTTTTACAGATCTTGCAAGGTCCAAGATTCTTCATCTTCATCTTACTATATGTTCCAATAGGAAATCTACCTTTCTTCAAGTGAACCATTACCTCATTACCAACTTCAAAAACATGATGCCTTCTAGACTTATCAGCACTCTCCTTATACTTTTGGTTACTTTGTTCCAACTTGAACTTCACTTCCTCATGCAAAGACTTCATAAAACAAGAAAATTCTTCCCCTTTAGCACTTCTCTTCCTTTCATCAACAACATCCCTCAAATCTGATATTCCTCTAGGCTGCATTCTAGTAATAGTCTCAAAAGGTGTTTTTCTTGTACTCCTATTCATAGAATTATTATATGCAAACTTAGCTTGTGCCAACACTAGCTCCCAATTAATACTTGGCTTATCTCCAACTAAACATCTCGATAAATTACTCAAGCTTTTATTCACAACCTTTGTATGTCCGTCTGTCTATGGATGGAATATAGAACTAAATCTCGATTCAATACCCATTTTCCTCCAATAAATCATCCAAAAATAACCAAAAAACTTATTGTCTATGTTAGAAACAATACTTCTTGGTAATCCATGCAATCTAACAATCTCTTTGAAGAAAATGTTAGCAACATGCACAACATTTGATGTCTTCTTATATGGTATGAAATGTGCCATCTTAGAAAATCTATCCATAACAATAAATATAGAGTCATGCCCTCTTGTTGGTTTAGGTAATCCAAGAACAAAATCCATACTAATGTCACCCTAAGGTTTCTCAGGAACAAAAATAGGTGTATACAAACTAGTATTCTGACTGACTCCTTTTGTAATTTGAAAAAAACCACAACTCCTTACAAACTTCTGAAAATCCTTATACATTTGTGTCCAATAATACTTGTCCTTCAGCAAACTCAATATCTTATCAATTCCAAAATGTCCAACCAATCCACCACAATGCCTTCCCTTAATCAAATTAACTCTGATAGAACTTCTTGATATACATAACTGAATTCCTTTTAATAAAATGCATTCTTGAATGAAATACTCATCATACTTACTCATGTGATATGATAGATTTGGTGCTCTACACTCTCTCCATGCCTCAGAAAAATCAAGGTCATACAATTCTTTCATTTCATCAAAACCAAAAAATCCAACCTTCATCACAATCAACAAAGAACATCTTCTACTCAATGCATCAACAACTCGATTAGTGACTCCACTTTTATGCTTGATCACAAATGTGAGACTCTACAACTACTCAACCCACTTTGTATGTCACTAATTCAAATTATGTGGACATCCCAAATACTATAAAGCTTTATGATCAATATACAACACAAACTCCTTAGGAATCAAATAACATCTCCACTTCTTCAAAGTTTGAACAATAGCATAAAAATCTTGATCATACATAGAACACTTCCTTTTAGTATCATTTGACTTCTTACTAAAGAAAGCAACATGTTTACCTTCTTGACTCAATACAAGTCCTATTGCACTGCCACTTGTATCGCATTCAACTTGAAATACCTTATTGAAATCAGACAAATCAAATATGGGTAACTCAGTAACCTTTTGTTTCAAAGTCTCAAAACTCTTATCGGCTCCACTTGTCCTTTTAAAATTAGTTTTATCTCTTCTCATTGTCTCATTCATATCATTACAAATAGAACTGAAATTGTTTATAAACGTTCTATAGAAACCAACCAACCTATGAAATGATATTACCTCACACACATTCTCAGGTGTAGGCCATTCAAAAATTGCTTTAACCTTCTTAGGATCCATTTTAAACCATTAGTTGAATTCATAAATCCCAAATACACAATCTATTCTTTCATAAAGGAACACTTTTCAAGTTAATCATCAACTTCTCCTTCTTCAATCTTTGTAATACTTTTCTAACATGCTCAATATGCTCTTCATTAGTCTTATTGAATATCTAAATATCATCCAAATAAGCTCACAAACTTAGTCAAAAATCTCTTGAGAACTTCATCCATCAACCTCATGAAAGTACTAGGTGTAGTAGTCAAACCAAAAGGAATTACCAACCATTCATAGAAACCATCTTTTTTATAAAAGCAGTATTCCATTCATCACCTTCTTTGATTCTAATCTAATGATAACCACTCTTCAAACCAATCTTGGTAAAATACTTTTCTCCACTTAAACAATTCATTATGTCATCCATCCTTGGCATAGGAAACCTATATTCTCTGGAATTAGTACACATTCATTATGCATTCTTATTAGGTGCTAATATAATAGGTACAACACATGGACTTAAACTTTCTCTGATCAAACCTTTTTGAAACAATTCATTCACTTGTATGTTAAGTTCTTGATTCCCTATAGGTGTCAATCTATATGGTGCTTTGTTTGGAAAAAAAGCTCCAGGAATTAGGTCCATACAATGACTTATACTTCTTACTAGTGGTAAACCATCAGGTATATCCTCTACAACAATTATTTTTACTCATTCAGAAAACTTGCAATTTCTACTGGCACTCAGTCCATACTACCAACTTCTATTAGCCTCTATAACTGTAACTTTGTAACCAGCTCCTCTAATGCTAAATTTATTGAACTTCCACTATTAATTATCACCTTGCAGCATTTTCCAGCCATCTTACTTTTCGTCTTGAAAAGACTTCTCTTTATAATAGGTTCCTCATTAATTCCCTTATTCCACAAAGTTTGTCTCACCATCATATTTTCTCTAGCCTCAAATCCACTTGGTGAACCCTCAATGTCTCCTTGAAACATAGTATTTATGTTACCTTGTTCATTCTCACCATAGGATCTACAGTCAAAGGATATATGCCCTTCTTTTCCACAACTGAAATAATTACCACAAAAACCACCTCTAGAATAAGAATTACCTCTTTCTTGGTAAGAACTAGTACCTCCTTGGTAAGAATTACCACCTTTCCTTTTGGTCTTCCCTTTGTCATCATTCTTCCATTCAAATTTTACCTTATCTTGCATAATAATTTTAGATTTGTCACCTTCTCCATAAGATCTACCTCTACCTCTCTAGGATCTACCACCTCTACATCTTTGTCTTTGTTCATGCTTCTTTGTCAAGATCTCCTCAGCATTCAAGGCATATTGGTATGCTTCTACCACACTTTCCAGTTTCAAAAAAATTATCTCATCTTGAATTCTTGATCTCAATCCATTTAGATACCTTGCAACTTTCTCAACTTCATCATGCACATGTCTAGATCTAATGTCCAATCTATAAAATTCCTCAGTATACTCCTTCATACACATGTCCTTTTGTCTTAAATTTTGCATCTTTCTCAACAAGATAACTTGGTAATCAACAAGAAGGAACTTCTTCTTCACCTTGTTCACCATTTTCAACCCAGTATTGATCTTCTCCTTTCCTCTCCTATGTCTATCAGTTTACAAATGCTCCCACCATAGTGAGGCATGACCTTTCAACCTAGTGACTCAAATTTTTACCTTTATATTATCAGGAGTGTTTTCAAACTCAAAGAACTTCTCCATATTAGAGATCCAATCCAACATAGCATTGGTATCCAATTTTCCATCATAAGGAACAACTTCTACAACAAGCTTTGAATGTGCCCTAGACAATACTCTCAACAACTTTCCCTCATCTTGATCTTCTTCAGGTTTTGGACTAGGGTTTCGTGTTATTTCCCCATCATCACTCACATCACCAAGATGTGCTCCTCTCCTTAGGGCTATCTCTACAATATCTAATCTAGCTGCAATTTGTTTCAACATGTCCATAATGGTAGTGTCAGCATTTCCTGTACATCAAACCATCTTTATAAATAGGTTCGTGCAAGATCATAACCCTTTGCAAGTTATAGGTCAAATCCTCAAATCTATCACCCTACAACCACATCCACTTAAAGTTCTACACAATCCAATCTCCACAAGGATGAACCTCATTCTCTAATACCACCTAATGCAAGGAGGGAATGGAATAGGTAGGGCCAATGACACATCTAACTATCCAAGAACCTTGCTGAGTAAACACAATGGAAGCAAACACACAAAGAATAGTACCAAGGAGAGAGAGAGAGGATAAAACACTTTTATTTATTCATCAAATGATCAGCTTACATGCCTAGCTATAAGGCCTTTTGGGTTACGATAAAATACAAAATGTAACTTCAAGATCTACAATCTAGCTTCAAATTTGCAATTCCATAAATATTTGCTCTAACTCTCTAAGTCCTATGTCCCTAAACTAAACCAAATGCCTCTACTTATACTTGACAAAATGGCTTACAAAAGATTCTAGATCATTACATGAAAGAAAGGTTAGCCTCAAGATGGTCAAAGCTCATCCCTGGAAAAGATCCTCTCATTAAATTCATGATCCAAATTACATACAAGAGTTGGCTCAAAATAAGAACCAAACACAGACAATTCGGTCAAACAAGGACTCAAGCATTAGCGAACAATAGGTTCACTCAATGCATGAAGTAATACATAGTCATCTCTTAACAACTTGGTTAACCCTAAAGGAACTCAATCAACATTGATCAGCTTGATTAGTAGTGAGCCACTTGATCAATACTACACTTAGCAAAAATTGCAACATAAAAAGCTTTAAAAGAACTTAGTTAGAACTACAACTCGGCAAGCACATACGAAGTCAGTTAACATTGGAGATGTTGGTCCATAGAGCTAGAACTTGGTTAAACTACTAGAATGAACAAAAGTACAGGATTAGAAAGTAACCTATGATGATCCTACATCAGAAACAAAGCCAAACTTGTTTGTAAAGGTTATGTCCAATAAGAAGGAATTGATTATAGAGAGACATTTGTACCTTTAGCTAGATTGGAAGGAGTTAGAACACTATTAGCTTATGCAACTTACAAGAGATTCAAAGTCTATCAAATGGATGCTAAGTATTCATTTCTAAATAGAATATTGAAAGAAGAGGCCTACATTGACCAACATGGGTCTGTGGAGCCAAATCAGAAGCACCTATTATATAAATTGAACAAAGCATTATATAGATTGAAGCAAGAACCAAGAGAATGGTATGAAATATTGCATTCATATTTGATCAAGATTTGATTTGTTAGAACAAATGTTAGTAGTAACTTTGTACTTGATATGTGAAGCTAAAAATAAGATCCTAATAGCTGACATATTTTTTGATGATATAATATTTGGTAGTAATGATTTTTTGTGCAAATAACTTTCTAATTAGATGAGAAAAGAACTTGAGATGTCTATGTTTGGTGAGATCAATTTTTTCATTGGTTCACAAGTATATCAAACAAAAGGTGGTATATATGTGACTCAATCTAAGTACATAAAGAATATATTGAAGAAATTTGGTATGGATGAGTCAACGCCAGTTGAAAACCCTATGGTCATTAGATGAAAATTATCTAAGGAAGACAACAATGTTGAAGTGATATGTTGTACACAGTAGGCCTGATATTGCACATGCAGTTGCAATAGTTGTAATATTCTCCTATAATCCTAAGGAGATACATGTGACTACAGTTAAAACGATATTAAAATACATGAAATGAATAGAAGACTATGGACTATGGTACAAGAAAGAAGGTGATTTTGAGCTTAGAATTTATATTGATGTTGATTAGGCAGGAAATGTTGATGACAGAAAGAGTAGTACTAGTGGAGATTTCTTTTTAGCAGAAAGGTTGGTTACATGGTTGAGAAAGAAAAATGTTGTATATCATAGTCTATTAATAAAGCTAAGTATGTTGCTGGTGTTATTAATTGTTCAAATATTTTATGAACCAATCAACTTTTGGAAGGTATGCAAGAAGAAGTCACCAAACCCATTACTATCTATTGTGACAACACAAGTGCTATTACATATTAAAGAATCTTGTGATGCATGCTAAAACTAAACACATATATATCAAGTATCACTACTTGAGGGACAAAGTTCAAGAGAAATAAGTAATCTTGGATAATGTGAAGTCTAAGGAGAAAACAATATATATATTTACAAAGACATTGCTTAAGGATTATTTTAAGTATCTGAGACGTAAGTTAGGTGACCACCCTCTATCCAAATTTCACTAGGAAAAGATGAATGTTGTTACGTCAATTCATGGATTATTATAATATCTTTGTGGATTTGATGCAAGAGTTCACTCTTTAGGGACTATTTCCTGAAGTTGTGAAAGTGATTGTAATGAAGCAAATTAAGTCAATACATGTAAGGTACAAGATATAACTTCACAATTTTATAGACTTCTCATTGCAACTTATAGTTACCTTTGGCATTGTCAAATGGGGAGAGAATTTGTATGGGAGTGATTGGAATTGTGATTATGAAACAAGATTATTGTCAAAGGGAGAGAATCAATAAGAGACCAAATATGTATCAAGATATCATAAAATGACATGTTGTATAGTCAAAGGGAGAGTTCTACAAGTTTTTGATATGGAGTTGATGTTGCTAAATAGAAAAGTACACCCAAAGGGGGAGAGACTACCAAAGTAGATCGAGTTTGAGTTGAATGAACTTATTATAGAGAAATTGAATAATGTTAGAGAGATAAAGATGTGGTATTTTACGTTTATTTTTCCATGATGTAATGTTATTTAATGTAATATCTTATGTGTTTCCATCAATGCCAAAGGGGGAGATTGTTAGCCCAAAATGATAATGATGTTAATGTATGTGAAAGATTCATATTAGTTTTTATGTTGGCATTCATGTCAAGGCTTAGTTGGTTACGCATTATGCTAATTTAGTAGAGTTCCATATCATTTGATTGAAGAATGGGATTTGAAGAAAGTATGATGACATAAGTTTTGATAAGTTTATTGTATTCATGGGCTCTTGAATGAGTTAGACTCTAATAGCATAATGTTGGTTTGATTGTTTTACATGATTTGATTTAGTGTTGATATCATGTATAAGCAAGATAGTTTGGTTAGTGAATGAAGAACCACACTATCAATGAAGTTACTATAGTTTTCAAAAACCAACTTATGAAGAAATGAAGAATGTGTAGAGTCAACTGAGTAATTTTAGTGTTAACTGAGTCTAGTGCTAACCCAGTAAGATTTAATATTAACCAAGCATGAAAAGGAAGAATGATTTAAGAAAATATTTCATCTAAGGTAGACATTTGATGAAAATAAATTTTTTTTGAGAAGTTTCAAAGATAAGGATGAAGTTAGTTATGAGATCAAGGGCTAGAGATACTTAAAGAAGATCTGATCGAGGAGATTTAAGAATTGGCAATGGAGCACAAGTTGAAGGTGAGAGTATATATCCTAATCATCTACATTAAATCAATGTGGATTTCATGAAGATATGATGATTGTGATTAAGTAGAAAAACTTGAAATATTCTAGAGGAAAGGAAAAATAATTATATTTAAAGGATGAACATTATGATTCAATATTTTTTATTATGTTGATTTTATTAATCTTGATGTTACTAAAGAAGTTGAAGAATTAAGTGAGAATCTAGTTGAACTGTATTGTGAAGATCAAATAAGGGAAGTGTTAAGCTGATATGTAAATTGTGAATCATCCATAAGGGATCTAAATTTGAAAGAGGAAAGAGATTGAGTGACATAGAGACATGAACAAGAAAGCTAGTGCTAAAACCTAATAGATCCTTTCACTATCACTCTCTAATTATTGTAATAGGAAATATCTTTACTCGGTAGACCTAACAGTCATTTAAAATCCTATATGGGTACATTCTATTGAATCTTTTGCAAGTCCTTTACAATAGGCCATTATTTAGAAGTTTTAAGAAATGAACAAAGTCTAGATTCTCTTTGGTGAAAAACCTCTAACAAGGTCATGTTAACAATGTGTATGTAACCTTTAACAATGTTGGCTCCTAGCAGAGCTCACTTCAAAAGAGTGAAAATTTTGGGTTGTCGATTCCTAGGTGTTTTTTCAATTTACAAGTTTTTCACATTAAATGCTTGTGTCAAATTTGTGTGGATGCTTATTATGTTGCAAGTTTATTTCATCTTTACTATTTTTTTACTACAACTAGTATAAGTTGGAAAATAACTTTGATACTCAGTATATTAAGTTGACATTTTAATGTAAAGTTTATATCAATTTATATTTTGATGTTAGATTTGATTATCAAGCTTATGATATGAAATGTTAAATTGTTTGAGTTGATGAAAAGTGCTTTTAATGCATGTAGGATAAATAATTATAATTAATTCACCCTCTCCCTCTCATTTATCTAAGACAAGGAAGTGTCAAGGTACCATCATGCTCCAAGAACAATGAGGAAGAAAAAGAAAAATAGAAGGTGGAAGAACATAGTGCAAGGACAAAAACATACATAGGAATTGAAGAGAGAAGACAAGAAACATCTATTCCTCAAAGAGAGGAGGAAGAAAAATTAAAAGAAAATAGGATGAAAGAAATGTACCTCAATGGTAGTCAACTAAACCTTAGATGGAGGAGAAGGCACCTGTAACTAAAACTGTGAATGTAGAGCAACCCCTAGATGCCCCACTAGTCATACATGACACTATAGAGGTTATTGAAGATAGATTCAATTCATCTATGAGTATCACTCAACAATATATTGATAAGACCATCAGGATCATGCCATTTCTATTGATTCCTCTCTAGAGAAGAACAAAATAAAAAAGGAGAAGTCATCTAAACTTATATTGGTAACATAAAAAGAACCCTCAAGGGATAATTATCTAGACTTGGAGCAAGAGCATGAGTCACCAAAAGAGGGAGGTGAAGAATCTACAAAAGAAGAAAAGTAGTAAGTTAGACAAGGACTCTTGGACTGAAACACACTAATAGAGCACCAAATATGTCAAGAATGGTAGGTAAAGAATACACTAGAAAAAAAAGAAGGCCAAGTAGATATATTATGACATCTTCGTCGTCATCGTCATCATCTTCAAGTTTTGAGTATGAAGGAGAGTTCTTTGAAAAAGATGCATATTTAGTTGAAGAGAAACAAAAACTAGATGCCATAATTGTAGAAAAGAAGCCAATGATCAAGGATATGGATCTAGATGACTTAATGAAAATAGACAACTATTGAAGAGGCAAGATAATCTCAACAACATAAGAAAGAAGAAACAAAGAGAAAAAAATATATTGGTAGTCACCAAAGACACTATTGTGCAACTTCCTTGAGATGTTACATATGATCCTAATACAAATCTCATCAATCAACTTAACACATTAGTTGATAACATCAAACTTGAACTACACAGTATAGAAGACCTAATGAAGAAAACTTTGGAAGCCCAAATAAAAGAGAAACTAATAAACAAAATAGACCTCAAGAAGGCCATCCTACAATAAGTTAAGGATAAAATGATAAAAAAACTTAGGGCCTCAGCACTAGTTATGAAAAATGTGTTTGGTCTAAGCTCACTCACACCAAACATAGAGAACAAGTTATAGCAAGCTTAGCTAGAGCCCCAAATAATAAAAGGTACTTACAATATAGTCATTGGTTCTACAACTAACTATCTATCCAGAACATAAGGGACATTGCATTAAATCCATCAAATTAAGGTTGAACAAGAGAAAAGAGTCATCAAACTAATGAAAATGCAATGCATATTGTCACCTATGATAAGCATCATACAAGCACATATTGTTGACTCATGTTCACTAATTATCTAAGCATCAATTACCATACTAGATGGACTTGAAGATCTCCTGGTAGATATAAGAAGTGATACTATTACACATATAAACTTGAAGGTTGTTGGAAATATAAATGGGAAAGTAAGTTTTGAGAGGGGGAGGGGGTGAATCAATACTTAAAACTTCTATCATAAAAATAATTCACCATCATCCATCTCATAACATAGCATATAAACTAAAATATGTAAGCATGCATAATATAAATCAACACATAACACAAAAGATATTGGTTACCCAGAAATTCTCCAAGGAGAAGGTAAAACTGGGGTAGGGATGACACCCATAAATCTTCACTACTGCACAAATAAAGTGTGGCCAATTATGGCTACAAAGTTTTTATCATAAACTTTGATCTACCCTATGAAATATTTTCTCTTTTAAAGACTTACAAAGACTATTAGGTCTCACCTTGACTAAAGGGTTTAAACTCCCAATTAAGTAAGCACTTTGTTAGGAGATTTACAAAAGTCTATTAGAACTACTTTATTAAGAGATTTACCTTTTATGACCTATCAAAATGATTCAATAACTAATCCTTTACTTAGTTAACTTCTACTAGATGTCATATCTCCTCTTTCCTAATTGTATCTTGATCATTCTAATTGAATGTATCTTCTCTGACCTTTCACTACTTGTCTTCACAACTGGTTCTGTTCTCATCAACTAGTTCTACAATACTGATCCTTCACTTAAGCATCTTCTCCATGCCTCCTTTCGCACATGATATGCTCCTTGGTATCTATATATTTTCTTCTACTCCCCCTTAGGGTTTACCTCTTTAAGTAGGCATCATGGAGATGATCTTAGGCAATAATCAATGGCTTTGGTTGATCCCTTTTGCCACTTAATGCTTTCCTTTTTCTAATTAGCTGCATGAGTCACATAGGGATGCATGATATGACTCCATCCTTATCTCTTAATATCAAAAATTCAAGATTGTGTTAGCCAAAAATGGTCTACATAAGAGTTTGTGCCATTACAAACTTCTATGCCATGATTGGTTCACTTGACATCAATAGGCTTCTGATGCTCAGCCTTAACTATGCTTTAATGTTGTTTGTTTAGCTCCTGAATCACTTGGCACATACTAACTACTTGACACATACTAGTGCTCAACACTAACTATCATATCACTTAGCATGTATATTCTAGACAGATGCTCGACATTCTCTAATCACTTTACTTTCACTGATTAATCGACTTTCTTTGTTCACTTGGAATGCACTATGCACTTAGCCTAAGTAGTAGTTCAGTTGTAGTGATGACCAATTAACTATGCACTCAACCTAAGTATTAGTTTCATCATATTCATAGTGATAATGACTAAGTGTTTTGTTACTACTTTGTCAAAACCATAATGACATTAACAATCTCTTCCTTTGACCTGAGGGGTGAAAACATTTGGTCATGGCATATAATATTAATTTATGCATAAGTCAAACAATGTATAATCTTTGCTCGGTATCTATACATAATTTCAAAATCTTCAAAAATTTCAAAAATGCTATCATTACCTTGTGACTATTACTCCCTGTTATTAAATACTTCATTTTGGTTTTGTAACTCCCTTTGAGTATGTATCTGCCTTGATAAATTCTCAAAATTTACAAAATCCCCCATTTTTAACACTTATGTTGCTGAGGGTTGTACACTTCACATATATTTATCTAAAAATGGCTTGTGTACTTGCATTATGATTCCTAATGTGAAATCCCAATAGTCTTTGACTACATTTAAAGATTGGATCTTAATTTCAAAATTTTCTGCGAAGTTAGCTAGACCTTCTTCAATTGAAAGATGTGAATCTTTCTTCATCAGTGTTTCTGCAAAGGCTAGTTCTTTTTGTAAAAATTCTATGTGGGTTCAATATGGACTGACTACTAATGAAATTTGATCTTATATTTGTATCTTTTCTGTGCAACTCGGCAAGCCTACTCTATGTTAGCAATAATATCTGAAAGAGTAATTGAGTGGTGCTAGGAGATGTCTTCAATGAATTTCTAGTTGACTTAAGATCTCATTGCGAACTATCAATTGTTTGTCGAGTTTCTTTCGTAAATAAATAACCATTGCATAATTTAATATATAGAGAATAAATGTTCTCCAAAACTTTCTTCACACTCTCCATCTTAGTTGACAAATCAACCTGTCTGAGTTCAATAGCACTGGATATCTTATCCATGACCTTAGTGTGAAACTTCTTCTCAAACTATTCCAATAACCTTACATTATTTTCTATATCTTCATCTTTTATTCCTATCAATTATATGTACAAGTTGTTCTATGATAGGCTTATTGGAAAATGAATCTAAAATATCAAAAGCATCAATAAAAATATCATTCATTTCATGCAAAAAAAAATTTAATTGTGGTCTCTCCTGAGCTTCTCTTTCTTTTACTTTCTTTGTAGGGCCTCTTGAAATATCTCTATTTCTTCCAGTGCGATTTTTTTCAAATTGAGCCATGGTAGACTAATCACTTTATCAAAACTAACATCCTTCAATGATGTAGTTTCAGGACTCTTGGTGGGTTAGTACTCTGCACTAGTATCTGTAATAGTGTGACTTGAGTACTCAGTCCTTGAAGAGTCTGGTTGCTAAGATGTAATGTAGTCATTGGCAAGGTATTTGGTGTTTGTATTGCTACCTCTTCCTCTATCTCAGTAATCATATTATCCTCTTATGTTTGATCATCCTCATTTGGATCTTCAATATGTTTTGGAGAGGTGGGTAAAAGACTAGCTTCCTTACCCTTATTCTTTCACTTCTTTCTTTATCAATCATCGCAATTGTTAGTATAGCTGAGATTTATAGACACCACATCAGAAGATGAAATACAATAGTGGATAGATGAGTAGGATGTAGAGGGAACAAATGTCTTTCAGATGTTTGGAAGGAGTAGGAGACCAGTGTGTAGTTGGAGGCCAAGCTGAAGCAACAAGAGTAGACTAGGCAAGAGGGAGTAGTGTAGTTTATTGGCTATTGTATCTTCATCTTTCTCTTTTATATCAATGAAAATTGTATGCATTGTAGCTGGTAGATTAGTAAGCCTATCTCTCTTCTCCAAAACCTTGTCATGTGATTGATCATGTGGTTATTTATCCTTTATTTACGCAATAGGTGGGGGCACAGTAGATGTACCTTGTTGTTGTTCCTATGTGGATGAAATCTTAGCCTTTTGAGATTCACTAATCCTGACCAATATATGATTTGTGCATGGAATAGATGTATTGGTGGATTCTTGTTGCAATTTCTTAATGTCAACATCATTGAGTGGATTAACATTCTATGTAGAATTATCACTAAGATCCTCAAAAATTACAGAGTCCTATTGACTCTCTTACTCTCCTTGTGGAGGATTGGTGTTTGACACATTAACATCTGTAGTCTCTTGAGTGTCACCCTTTTCTGTTTCATCCTTCTCTTTCACAACTTTTTGTGGTCAACCCATAGATTGTTTCCCAAAATAGTGTACTTTGGGTTACCACCTCTTTAACTTGATTCCTCAAAATATGAAAAGCTCTATATTTAGGAGCAAATCTCCCTTTATACCTCTCTACATCCTTTTTAATCATTTTTCTATCAAGAGTGGGCATAACTTGAGCTAAAGTAGCCTCTCTAATCTTTTTTTTAGTCCACATGTTGTATTTCCATTTTTGCTCAACTCTCTCATATAAACTTTTAGGTATAGAGTTAGAAATCTCTAAAGGAGTGGTTTTCAAAGTAGCCATTATATCATAAATAGCTTCTTCAATTTTATTCTTATCTCCTTTATCTAACTTATCAAAATCAATATATTGAAATCCAGATAAATTTGCATCATTCTTTACATTCTCACATATATTATCTATATTAGATGAGGAATTGTGGCTTACCACTTTGAATTGACTTATGTCATCTGATTTTATCCTCTCTTCATCTAATTCATCTTGAGGTTTGTACTATCTCCTTGGTTTCCTTGCAGCCTCACTCAAATCTACATCATTCTTCCTTTTACCTTTAGTTAATTGTGCTTATTTTGCTTGAGTAGTGGTAGACCTTATAATCAACCTTGTCAAAGGTGCAGCTAGCTTCTGTTCATTCTTCTTTGTTGTCCTCTTTGGCTTATGCAATTTCTTCTATTGCTCCTTCCTCTTCTTCCCAATTTCCTTAGGATCTTCCTCAACTTCCTCCTCATCATCTAAATCCCGATCTTCACCTAACCCTTGTGTTAACTGTAAATGTCCTTGCCCTTCTTCTTCATCACAAAAATTTTCCTTCAATTTCTTTATTAGTTTATTCTTCTTTCTTTCAATGGTGGCAATTTGCTAGTTGATAGTGATCCTTTCCTTTGCCTCTTCATAATTTCCAAATGTCATAGCATTCTTGTCAATGTCCTCTTCTAACAATGCCATGATGGTTGCAATTGCTTCATTAAATGTTTCACCTCATAAGATAAATGTTTCAGTCATCTGACCCTTGGAATAACTACTTGAACAAATGCATATTCGACATTTACTAGAAAAAAAACATCATTATAATGTTTCTCCATTAGATATACAAGAAGTCTTGATCTCTAGTTCATTGGTTTCATAAATTTTTTAAATTAGCTAGTCATAATTGAATCAAAGTTCTCTCTTAATTGATCAATGAACTCTCGTATGTGTTCAGTAATAGACCAACTGGTCTTCCATACTACTTTACCAAATGTAGGAAATGTGTTTTGCACATAGAAAAATATGCAAACAATAAGTGAACCAAACTTGCATGAAGATTTATTTACTTTCTTGATAGCTTCAAGGGTTTTTTATAATTGTTGAAGTTGTAGCTCCACTAGGTCATAGTTGTGATCTTTCCTAATAATATTGAAACCTATGTCAATGACAATGCATGGCACACTGTTGAGTCTGCTTGACTGGTAGAACCTATCTGCTATCACATGCACTACAAGTGCAATAATTGGGTATGTAATTGTATCAATTGACATTCCCTCTTAGTCTATACTACTATTGTAGATTTCTTAATCACTTCCTTGGCATCGCTTGTCATGGTCTTGTGTTTGTCTAGGGTAGGACAACTTATTACCCTATGAATGATTCACTTTGTGGTATTCATAGGACCATCTTCCAACCATAGCTGTTTGTCATGGATTTGGCTCAAAAAAATCTTGATCCATTCCATTTTGAAAACCTAGGGAAAATCTAGGGCACGAGTTAACCCTTTACATTCTATGATTTTGTTTTCTTCCTTCATTATTCCATTCTCACACAACTTCTAATATGTCTCTTTGATCTCTAGGTCTCCATCTTCTCCTACTTTGAAAATATAGTAAAACCTTGCATCATGTATTATTAAAACTTCTATTGGAATCATTACAACGTACTTGAAGGATCTCACTTGTATGCAATTTCAAGTATAGCACAAAATTTAGGAGATTCTCATACATTATTACTAATCAGTTGAATATTAGTAACCTCTTTGCCTTCCTCTCTATTGTTGAAGAATTTGCTTCCATTTTAACTTGCTAGGAGTTTGAAAAATGGAAAATAATTTAACTTGGCGCAAGTGAAATACTTTTCAATTCGAAGAAATTATTTTGTAGCAGTTGAATCTTGTTTTCAGTTGCTATAATCTCTTTCACAAATTGCCTTGGTGCTCTTCGATCATTTGGTAAATGCAAATGACTCAAAAATTGACTATATAACCTTAAAAACCTTGCATTTTAATGCTTAGTTCTTACATAGTTGTAAGCTTGTTCATCATAGGATTTTCAATGTGCTCAGTCAATATAGATAACCTGGTAGTCACTATGATTCCATTCATTAGTCAGTAGTAACTACAACAATTTTCCCAATACTTGACAACAACGCAACAAGTATCATAATGATAGATTGTCTCTTTCTTCTAATTACTTCTTTGCATCTTAATTCATGCTGATAAATCTTTTGATTCCTATAATGCTAGGATTTGATGTAAAATATATCATTTTAGGTCCATACATACCTTTGATTTCCTAATTGGTAGTAATGTGATCACATAATCCATTGGATAAAGTGACCTCATTTGGTCTTGATATACTGCAATATTCCTTCTTTTTCCATGTCATGTTCATCTAGATTTTTGCCTTTTCAGCATCTACCTTTCCTTTTCCTTTTTTGTGTTCATTGCTCAATGCAAGTGACCGAGTTGGATAGTCTATGCTTACATGACCAACCTTAAGACAACTAAAATACACAATCTCTCCATTTAACTACTTTTTGTAATTGTCTCTAAAGTGAGTTCTTATGCAATTTATAGCATCATGACCATATTCTCTGCAATAGTGATAACTATACCTTGTATTGTAATCCCAATTGTAAGAATTATCATGATGATGTACCTTTGTTTTCTTGTTTGATGTCCACTTCAATTTGAATCTACATTCATATGCTTTGTGTCCATACTTATGATAGTTGTAACAATATCCTTCAAATCTCTAAGTGTTGATGGTCTTGGTCCTACATTCATGTGCTTGATTTCATTGCTTCCTGCAATTATAACAATGTCCCTTGTATTTCCATTTATGGTTTTGATTTCCTGTGTTACTCCTATGGACATTTTCTATATGACCTAATTTTCCACAATGATGACAAGTGGATTTTTTGTCTTTCCCTTATTATTCCTTTATTCACCACTTTTAGATGATTCTCCTTCCTTAGTAATTGAATATCCCAATCCACCAGTATCATCATTTGTTCTTAGTGTATTCATCAATATTTTAAAGTACTTGTGGCTTCACTAGGTTTATTAAACCTTTCAATGAATTCCTTCTCTATTTTCAATTCATTCTAGAGTAGGTCATTTTTTGATTTCAAAGTTGCAATATCAATGCCTTTCATGTTCAGTTCTTGATTTGTAATAACCAGTTGATTCATTGTGTCTAGTTGCATGTTTACAAGTTTTTACGCATCTGATGCCTTCTCCTCAAGTTTTTTTTCTAGTAATCTTTTATCTTCTTCAACCATGACTTTTTCTTCCTCTTTTTCTTTTTTAGTTCAAATACCTCACACAACATTACTAATTGAGCTTCTTGTTCCCTTTTCAAATTCTTGATTCTTCGTTTAGGGCATTATTCTTTTCCATCAAATCTACAATTGTTGCATCAAATTTTTTGGAGTCCTTGTCTTCAAACAATCCTATAGTGTCTTCTTCTTGATATTGAGTGTCATTTTGTTGAAAAGCTAGATCCTTTCTTCTCTTTAATTATTGTTGCAGTTCATCTCTTGTTTCCTTCAATTGATGTAGGACAAGTTGTATTTCAATCTTCTGGTTCTCAATAGTCTTCCCAATTTGTAGACTTCCATCTTCGAGATCTTTACTCTCAAGCTATCAAAATTTACTATTTAGAGAACAACGCTCTGATACCAATTGTTGTAAATATAAATGGGAATGTAAGTTCTGAGAGGGGGGGTGAATTAGTACTTAAAACTTCTATCATAAAAAAATTCACCGTCATCCATCTTATAACTTAGCATATAAATTGAAATATGTAAGCATGCATCACATCCATAGCATGATGTAAATCATCACATAACACAAAAGATTTTGGTTACCCAGAAACCCTCCAAGGAGAAGGTAAAACTAGGGTGGGGATGAAACCCAAAAATCTTCGCTACTAAAGCAATAAAGTGTGGCCAATTATGGCTACAAAGTTTTGATCATAAACTATGATCTACCCTGTTAAAGGCTTACAAAGACTATTATGTCTCACCTTGACTAAAGGATTTAAACTCACAATTAAATAAGCACTCTGTTAGGAGATTTACAAATTTTTTTTAGGACTACTCTATTAAGAGATTTACCTTGTATCACCTATCAAAATGATTTACTACCTAAGCCTTCAGTTAGCATCCTTCTACTAGATGTCAAATCTCATCTTTCTTGATTGTATCTTGATCCTTTTGATCAAATGTATCTTCTCTGACCTTTCACTGCTTTTCTTCACAACTAGTTCTATTCTCATCAACTAGTTCTACAATATTGATCCTTCACTTAGGCATATTTTACATGCCTCCTTTCACACATGATACTCTCCTTAGTATCTCTATCATGTTTATTACTCTCCCTTAGGTTTTAGCTCTTTAAGTAGGCATCATGGAGACGATCTTAGGTAATAATCAACAACTCTGGTTGATTCTTTTTATCTCTTAATGCTTCCCTTTTCCTAATTTTTTGTATAGATCACATAGGGATGTGTGGCATAACTCCATCCCTATCTCTTAATATCAAAAATTTAAGATTATGTAAGCTAAAAATGGTTTACATAGGAGTTTGTGTCATTACAAACTTCTATGCCATGACTAGTTCGCTTGGCATCAATAAGCTTTTGATGCTCAGCCTTAACTATACTCTCATGTTGTTTTCTCAGCTCCTGAATCACTTAGCATATACTAACTACTCAACACATACTAATGCTCAACACTAACTATTGTATCACTCAGTGTGTATTTTCTAGACACTTATGCTTGGCATGCTCTTATCACTCGGCTTGCACTAATCACTTGGCTCACTCTATTTACTTGGCATGCAGTATGCACTCAGCCTATGTAGTATCTCAGTCATAGTGATGATGAACTAACTGTGCTAGATAATGATTAAGTGTTTTGTCACTACTTTTTCAAAACCACAATGAGATTAATAAAGGCATCATGGGAAACCCATATTTCCTGTACAAAGAGTCAATACAAGGATGTATTTGACAAGCTATAGATTCGATTTTCACTAATGACAAAAAAAGGGGAGATGGAGGATATTGAAAAAAGGGAGAGAGAAAAAGGGAGAAATGAGAATTAATTTTAATGCTAACCAAAAGGGGAGAGATGAATAAAAGAATTAAATTTGGGGGAGATGAAATGAAAAATATTATGCATAAAAGAAAAGAGGGATATGAAATAGAGATAAAAGAGAACAAACAACAGACAATGGAAAAAAAAGAAATGTGATAGGGGAAGAAGAAGACAAGAAAGAATATGAAATGATGGTGAGAAATAAATGAAAGGGTGAGATTAGGAATAGAGAGAGAAAAATAGCAATAACATAAGGGAAGATACCTGATTTAGCCAAAAGAGGAAATGTAGAAGAAGAGACAATCAATCTCACGGGGATATCTATCAATGAAGTGTTAAGTCCATTCATTGAAACAATGGGTTTCACTAGTATAAATGGAAGAGTACTGATAGAATGATGATAAAATAATAAGGATTTCTTTCCATAAATTCCAAAAGCAGGGGATTTTTGATCTGACAAGTTTCATTGGCATGAAGATTGTAAAAAAAATTGATTAGAAACTAATTGAAGGAAGAAGAAGCTACAAGATAATGTGGTCACAAGTAGGGGAGTAAATTATTATGAATATATATGTTACACCACCATTGAAAGACAAGAGTGAACGATAGTTGATCCAAATCATTAACGAAGTGGCTCATCATGGATATGATGGACATTTAGAATAGATGTGACACAAGAAAAGGGAAAAATGAAAAAAAGAAGGGAAGGACAAAGCTACACAAAGGTTCATAGATTAACTGGCAGAGCTATTAGTCTAGATCCTAGGAGTAGGGGTTTTGGGTTTCTTGTTAAAAAACTTGACATGGAATTCAAATTTTGAAATTGAAATTGAGTGAGATAATTTTATCATGGGTAATTGTGCCCTGACATTTCATAGTGCATACAGGCAGTTAGTTTATATTTTTAAATGTGACGAAGTGATGCACTAGATAAAAGGAGACAATGGCAAAGTGACATGCTAGAGAAAATAAGAGAGACTATGAAAGAGTGATACACTAGAGAAAAGAAAAACAAAAAAGTGAGAAAGTGACACATTGGAGAAAAGAAGAAGGAGAAAATTAGAGAGTGACATGCTAGAGATAAGAAGAGGAAGATGGTTAGAGAGTGACTTTCTAGAGAAAAGAAGGAGGCAAAGAGAGAGGAGTGTGTGCGAAATATCACAAAGACTTGTTCAAATTGAAAGCTAGCAAGAGAGGTAGTTCTAGAGGGAAGTGATACAATGACAAGCTATTCAGAGAAACCAAGGGCAAAGGTAAGACTGAAGAACTCACTAAGTAGATAGGGATATTAATGCACCTTCGAGGATATGTAGAGGAGATCTACAAGGAAATATAGTTCTATATTTATATCTTATACATTAGATTTCTTTCTTACCATTGCATCTATTTGTATCTCTTAACATTGAAAGCTTCAATAAGATTTTGCAAATCCTCTAACAAGGTAATTCTCAAAAGGAGTTTTATAAATCCTCTAACAAGGTATCTTTTGTAGGCCTATGTAACACTAACAAGTTATAGGCATTCCTAACAAAATGTGTTTCTAGAAGAAATAGTTGTATCTCTTAACTAGGAAACCCTCTACATGAATTATAAGCGCAAGTGGGTATATTATCCCCACCATAGTTTTCATTCTCCAATGGAGGGTTTCCATGTATAAATCTCTATGTCTTTGATGAATTCTTTTGTGTGTGAACTTACTTGTTTCTACTTCACTAAATTTATCTTTGCTTTATCTATTAAGTGGTTATCACTTAGTTTATTTAGAGTAGTTAAGGGAATAACTAGTTTTAGAGTACACACTAATTCAATCCCCCTCCCCCTGTTAGTATCAGTTGGGACCAACACAATTACAATAGATTTAGTAATCTAAACAACTTGTGATAAAATAATGGTGAGAAAAATAAGTGGATATTGTAATGTGAGTCATAAAAATTTGGCAAGAGGTGTAAAGAGAATAGTCCACTTTGAAAGTGATCCAACAAACAATGTGTGGAATTCTAGTAGAAAACTCATGAGATATGAAATGAAACTAGTGAATTCAAATCTTTAATTGAATTTTTTTAGCATAAAAATATAAGAGTATCATCTAATTCCAAAGATGTTTTTAAATTTAGAATTGGCTCAAAAAACATGATCTACATCCAAAACATCTTTTGGAAATGATTCAAACTAAATTGTACAAAACAAATTGGATGATAAGGTGTTAATATTATAGTTAGTCAAAGATCTTTTGAAAAGTGTAAACCTTGGTATATAAGTATTAAATAGGAAAGATTCACATGTTGATAAACTCATGTTCAGTTTTGTTAGGATTGTGATGTATTTTAATGTATGTGTGTACCATGCATACTAATGAAATGTTATAGGGATGTATAATAAATATACCACCTCAAACTATAAAGGAGTTCATATCATGTTTATTTTATAACCCACCTAATGAGAAATATTTTCTTTCCAATTCATGTGTTTCCGGTGGATATGATATATGTGGCAATCTTGCATTATTAGGTAAATGTTTTCATGAAAATCATTCAACTTAGTTTGGACAAAAATTACTAATGTAAAATGATTTGAAATTATTGAATATCCATTGAAGGATGGAAAGGTTGGAAGACAATGTGATCTAAATACTAAAAAAGTTAGTGTTTATGAATTCATGAATGAATTTAAGAGTAAGATCATACCTAAATATGGTAAACACACTCAAAATGCTACATGACTTTAAGGAATTTTTTGCATATGCAAGAATACATTTCTCATTGGTAGTATAATATTAGTAGTTTAATTTGTAGAGAGCTACACACTTGCACCACAAGATGAGGTACAATTACAATATTATAATTTGGTGTAAGTAGTAGAAACTTTTGTTCATATTGTTTATAGACATGCACCGAATACAAAAGAGAATCAAATCTTTTTTGTGAGAGAGAGTGTCATTTCTATATGAGTGATAATAAATTTCACTCATTAGAGTTTCTCTAATATTGCTTCAAGATTTTTTATGAGAATTTAAGGGAGAGAGAAATCTTTCATATGACACAACATCCAATATAGTCAAATGATTGCACATGGAAATTCAAGAATGCTAGAATATTTTATTAGTTAAGTAGGATACATAATAAAACTATTATCCAATGTATGTGGAGGTTTTTTGAAGTTGGACATGGGAAAAGATAACATGATGGTATCGCTTCATGTGTTAAGAGAGCCCTTTGAAGAAAGAAACTCAAATTTGAAGAAAAAGAAAAAATTTAAAATGCACATGCAACTGTGCAATGATGTAATATATCATTGTCTACAAGATCAGGTTAGAACTCTCTAATCGTACATTTATTCTAACTAGTCGAAGACAAAAAAAATCTTTCAAGATATTATTGTGATATAATCAATGAGATAGCTAAATGGAATTCATTTAGGAGTTCTAATTTTAACACTAGGACTATATAGACTAGTGAGCTTGCATGGTTTTTTCAATTTTATATTTAGGTGAATGGGAAGAATGTGAGAATAGGAAATGGGTTGAAGAATGGAAAAAAATCCTTAACACCTAGTGAGACACAAGTTAAAGATAATACAAGAAATGAAGATCCAGATCATGTATTTTCATCAAAAGATTATAATCATGTTTCATATCTCATACAACCTGGTAATTTAATTCAATTTCTTGTAAAACTTTAAATTATATTATTTATGTATGTTATATAATTTATTAATTTGATTGAATTAAAAAAATCTAACAAGTTTTATTTGTACATTTACTTAGTTCTATTTTCTAAGACATGTGTATGTTGTTGTTGCACTTGAGGATAAACGATGAGAAGACAGAGTTTTGGCTATCTATATGTGTGGACGCTAAGGAAAATTTGATATGCCAACAAATAGATGATGCTACTTTTCACTATCTAATTGGATTTGTTGTGGTAGTTGGTACATGGCTACACAAATACTTAATAAGAAGGAATAGTTTACCAACCTTTGAAGACTACCAGTTAGAAAGGAAGATTTTACACTATTCTCATTTTTTGGAGTTCAAAAATGTCAAATTAGATAGATACTAAGGGAGACTTGCCAATAAAATATTATGGACACTTTGAATGGAAGATCATGAGGCAATCATGGATACATTACAGAAGAGTGGTATATTAGGTTTGATCAATGATCTGATTAGGATCTAGGACTATTACAGAGGAATGCTAACTGATTACATAGAATTAATTTAAAACCTTTAATGAATCAAATTAACGTAAATAAAATAAGAGAACAACAAGATTAAGTTGATAACAGAGAAATTGAGAGAAAGAAGATGCAAAGAATTTGATCTCGGAGTTCGTCCGTATGGACTACGTCTCCGGGTCTTGCTCCAATAGGGGGACCGATCCGATTATCTCCAAAAATTAGGTACAAATGTTTACAAAGTCACTCCTTTGAAGTACAACAGCATCACACTATTTCAAAGTACAGGTTTGATCACTTCAAAATCTCCCTTACTCTTAGCACTTGGATGTTCTCTCCATTTTTTGAATGCCCCCTAAGGGTCTCCTAACCCCCTTTAATACAAAAAATAAGCCTAAAATAGGCCAAAACTATAAAATATAAAAATAGGGCCTTTTAACAATCACCCCTCGAAAATACCCTTTAGCCATTTTTTAAGATTCGGCTTCATGTTAATTCTAGGGTAACAAATTAACAAATTAACCTTATTTACATATAAGGTTGGTGGCGGTTAAAAAGATAAGTGAAATTCGATGCAAAATAATTTTTAAGTACTAAAATAGAGCAACGACTAATGACATTTTATGCTAACCGGTTCCAACCCCACCGGCAGCCTCCTTTTTTTAAAATTGGTGCTAGCCAATGTTTAAAATAAGATTGTCGTTGCTTGGTCGAGTGGTTAAGTAATTAATTTTGGAGGCAATGGGTAAAGAGTTCAAATCCGACCATGAGCTCTCTTTTTTTGGAAAAACAAACCTTCCTTTGAGATGCCACTTGTCAAATGTTGATAACTTGAAGCTGCCTTGTCACTTTGCTGATGTCATAATGACACCCTCAATATTCATCTCTTACTATGAACTTTAAAATGGCATAACTTGCACGTACGGGCTCCGTTTTTGATGAAACAAACACCGTCGGGAAACTCTCTACGAGCTCTTTGATTTGAAATCCATTGTTGCCCACTTTGGAGATGATTTTGTTTTTCACCTTTTTGATGACCTTTGTTCCCAGTTTGACCAACCTTTGACTGACCATAACTTTTGCATATGGACTCTATTTTTGTCCATTCAAATTGCATTAGATTTAGAATTTCAAGAACTTTAACTTGATGCCGATTATTAGAGTTTTGGAGATACTTTAATTTGGATGAAAATATCCCCTCAGATCAATCAAATATATACTCATATAAGTTTTTTGTCAATTGTGTTATTTTTATATGTATAGATATTCCCTCTACTTTCTTAAATATGTAGCTAATTAATTTGGTGTTTAGGTGTCAATTAATGCTTTACAACATGGATGACACTCAACTTTTATCTAATCAACATTGTAATTTACTTGGTGAGTGCAATAATTTTATTTAAGTTTTGGTCCTATAATTTGTTTTGGTTTTGATAAATTTTTGTCTTCATCCATTTAAATAAATGTTTTTGCTATATATAGGTATAATAAAAAATTTGTAAATTGCTCGATGACATGGATGATATATGTATCCTGTGCATTTCACAACTTTTCAATATTCAAAATTGTAATTTACTTGGTGAGTACATTAGATTGTCTTCCTATAAATTGAGAGATGAACTAGTTGCTTTAGGTTTTCTTCAAGTTGGAACTAGTTAAACTATTGGTTCTTCAACAAGATATGCAATTGGATATTTTCATTGATATGTTTCTGGTTTGAGACTTTTGAGATAGAAAGTACACTCAATCTTTTATTATTAATGCTGATTACTTTGAATCTTTTAGTGGAATCACTCATAGAATAGTATGGGATTTTAAATTGAGAAAATTTTACTACATGGACTCCCTTACATATCTTTAGGCTAAATAATCTAGTCTTCTTCTGTGTGGGGTATTACTATGACTAGGTCACTTATCTCCCTTGTGTGGGTTCTACTATTGTTTCTATTTAAGTAGTTCCAACATTGTATTCCTTGAGCTACGTATAGCATTCTAATATAAGCTAGTGCTCCAAGATATGGTGTTCCTACATCTTCTAGTGTTTTTTCAAGTTTTTTTCCTACATTTGTATGTGAATAAAACATATGTAACATTTTCTAGCATAAATTGAACTTTAATTTTAAATATATATTTCTACTAACTTTTGAATATTCATTTTTATGATGCATGACCCCTAGAAGAATATACACATGTGAACTATTTATGCAACAATGCATAGAAGTATTTGTACAATCTTAGTTTCATAAACACTACATGAGTTCCCTTTTGTTCATCCAATTTTTTAAAAATAAAAGTTCAATGCAGAGTTGTATTTTTATATAAAATAAAATAAAACAAACTATGTACATTGCTCCAATGTTCATTAATTGATGATCTAGTAGTTATTGATGTCCTATGTTATTGCTCACGTTTTATTGTTCCTATGTTCATTAAATATATATTTTTATGTTAACTAAATATATAATCGGTGTCCTAGTATAATATAGTTCACATAAATTCATGTATAGATTCAAACCACTATTTTAAAAAAGCATGAAATAGAATATAGGTCCATGAGTAACATTAATAACATTACAAGTCCTCAAATAGTGCATCATATATAACTACATAAAAAGTACTAGTCTAATAACACAAGTCCAAATTACATGATGATAATTCTTGAAACCATTACAAGTTTCATTATAGAAATTCTATCATATAATGACATATGTGTGTATGTAAGTATATAAAAATGTGACAAAACTAATCTAAGAACTCTCATGCAACTAATTCATATTTCTCTACACTCTACATGAAGACAACTGAGATGTACCATCTTGTTAGATCTTCTCCTGAGATGCATCATCATGTTGAATTTTCTCTTGTGATGCACCATCCTCCATGTCTACAATATGAGTTCCTTCACCCTCTTGTATATTATTACAAGGGAACATGTGAAGACTATGCGTATTTAATTTAAATGACTTATATTATTCACTTACAAAGCAATTAAATAATGAACATTTAATTTTTCTAACTAATCATGCTTAGTAATGTTTTTAGTGGGAGAAGGAGGTGCACTCTCATGAACAACAAAAGTGGTTGCAATCAAATCTTGTACCAAAATTTTTTTTAAAAAAATTGATAATCCGTACAAAAGCAAGGTACATAATAGAAAATTACACAATAGACATTGAAAAAATAAATTTTTAATCAAGACCTAAAAGGATGATGTTGATGTCTCCATTTGGCTCTATCCTGGATAGTCACACCAAGACTCGTGGTGGTGTCAACTACAACAACATATACCAAAGATGGATCAAAATTGTATATACATAAATTATAAAGACCACAAGCTTATGAAAGAAAACATACATGTGGTGTCTCATGCATAGAGAAATTCACTAATAGGTATGGACATAGATGTGATGCATCATCAGATAATCCAAAAGCCTACAATTGCAATAAATAGTAATGAACCAATGTTGTACATAAATTAGTAATTATATGAAAAATAATAACTAATGAATGAGAAAATAACTAGGTGTGTATGAGGTTGAGCCTTAGTGACCAATGGACTAGGGCATAAAGAACCAAAAACCTTAATATTACATAATACACCCTACAAATTGCTCAAAAAATATAGCATTTGAAAATTATTAAATTCAAGTTCTAATATAGTTCATTTTAAATGTAACTCAATGTATCTAGATCATATTGAATATTGTGCAAAGAGCACTGGCATCTCTAGGCGTCAAAGTAAGATGGTAATGATGATTAAATTATAATTAAATTTACCTCTCTATGATGATCATCATCCACATAGAGAAGACCAACATATGATGTAATGGTCAGTCAATATCACCATATCCACCATGGGGAGCATCAGCACCAACAAGATCACTCTAGGGTGCCCTATGACTCATGCAAATGTGTGTTATGCTAGGAACAACTCTTGCTTGGGTAGTAAAATTTCTCTAGCAAAATTCTAGTAGGGTAGTTAATGAACCAAGAGCATAAGTCACTACTTGATGATGGACAAGTGTAGGAACAATTGGTGTAAGAAGAGGAATAAGGGGTTCACTATGTGCAGGATTTTAAAAATTAGCCCAATACAAATTTATCCCATAATTTTTTGACAAAATGAATGGTAAACTCACGATTAGCATGTGGTAGATGGTTAAATACTATCCACCACCACTCTCAAAAATGATTATATATCCTTGAGTGTTCACACCATTTAATAAATATGTATGGTTTCTCCTCATTTATGGTCTTGCTTGTCCTAGGGTTCACAAAATAATATTTCAAATAATATATTTTTTTATTTATTCATGGAATTCTTTACAAGAGTGGTTCTTATCATAATATGCACATATAGACTTCCTCATGTGAGAAAATTGTCTAAATCACTATTTATTATTTGTACAAAATTTCTAATGCCTTGCTTGGTATCTAGAATATGAAGTAGTTGGGGAGAGAGATGGGGATTATGACTAATTATGCCAATGTCTCATATAATCAAAAAAAAATTTCTCCTTGCATTTTCTTTCAACTTCTCTAGAGTAGGTAGAGGTGGAGGTGGAGATTGAGGGGGTGGTAGGGTCCTCTAACCTAAGAGCTCATCTATTGTAAAATTATCCATGAATATAACCTACATATATATTCAACATGAAATTTACAAAAATATATTCAATTAACATTTCACCTTACAAATAAAAACTTATAATAGAGAGAGGGGAAGGGGAAATGAGAGTGAGTGAGTAAGAGTGAGAGAGGTGGGGGGAGGGGAGGAGAGAGAGTGGGGAAGGAGAGAGGAGAGATAAATAGTGAGAGATATAGAGAAATATTTAAAGAGGAAGTGTGTGTGTGTGTGTGTGTGTGTGTGTGTGTGTGTGTGTGTGTGTGTGTGTGTGTATGTGTGTGTGTGTGTGAGAGAGAGAGAGAGGGGGGGTGGTGGGGGGGGGCAAAGCATTGGAAATATATAAAACATAAATTAAATACATCTAAATATCTAAAACATGAATTAAATACATCAAAACATGTAAAACGTAGAATAAATACATCTAAACATCTAAGGGGTCCTAGGTGTCTTAAGGGACCCTATGTTTCTTAAAATGTCTTAGGACATGTACTAGGGGGTCATGGGATAAATTTTTAATAACTAACTATACATGTAATACATTTATACATAATATTGGAAACATTAAGAACATATATGTATAACTCTTAAGCATATCATAATGAAATTTACACATTTTAACATCTAACTAAATGTATACATGTATAACATTGAAATACATGCATAATTGGGGTCAAAATGGATCTAAGGATATAGTAGAATGTATTCAAGGGTTATTGGTTTCATAGAAGGTCAAATGGCATCTTAAGATGTATTAAGGAATCCTACAATGTTTTAAGAGGTCATATGATGTCCTAAGGAGTGAGAGAGAGAGAGAGAGAGAGAGAGAGAGAGAGAGAGAGAGAGAGAGAGAGATGTTTTTATTTTCTACCTAGGGTTTACAAATTTTTTTACTAGGATTTATTAATTTATTTTTTATGCAAGCTCTGCCTAGGGGATAGTACCCTTTATATTGCCAAAGTAGAACTTACATATGATATTGGAGATATTTCTCCAAATACAAAAAAACTAAACCCAAATAAGCTAAGCTACCCATCTTTAATGATACAAATAACCAATTCCTTTTCTGGTAGAAATCAGCCTAGCTGCAACTTCTATTGGGAAGAGATTAACATTAGTCTGATAGAAGGCCTCAAATTTTCTCATATCATACTCTTTTACTATGCACAACTTGAACAACACCCAAGCCTTCTTCATAATCCTCTTCTTCCCTTCAGCCTCCAAACAAAAAAATCCCAAAAAATCACCATCAGAGATATTAGTGTCTATCATATCCATAGCACTGAGCACCTCCAAGTATAACTCATCACCAACCATTCTATGAATCATACCATAAGTAGGCATCAGGTTTCCCAAGACTTGGATGATAAGCTAGAAAAGATCGAATACAAGCTTCCTATCATGAATGTGGTCTCCTACCCAATATTCAACCCCCAATAAAGTGATCATAGTCTCCTTCTCTTGTTCATTGGCAAGTTTGAAAATCTTTTTTATCTATTCTTCTGATGTCTCCTCCAATGATGCCACTTGAGTGCATCTATAATTTATGCCAAAGAAAGTTGTCATAATGCCACTATGAAATTGTGTCCAATGTATGAAAGCTCTACACCTTATATTGATCTTAGAACTTAATCTAGATCTGCAAGAATCCTCATTGTAGATATGAAGGACAATAGCAAAGTTGTTGGGGGCCAAAACTTATCCAACATCTGTCACCTCCCTCCTATCACGCTCACTAAGACTGACTAAACTAGCCCATCCTAGTTCTTGGGAATGCTACAATGTCTAAAAAAATGACATCTTGTAGCCCCATTGGAATAAGATCATTATGTCCAAACAACTACTTTGATAAAGAACTGATACCCAGATTTACCAGATAGTCTACAACTCTATTCCCTTCATAGAATACATGTTGATTGCAAAAATACTGCAATAATTTGAATGCCTCTTCTATCCTTGACAACCAATTAGCTAATCTTTAGCTACAAAATTCTACTCTAGCCACACCATTTATTATGATTTGTAAATCCCCCTCTATTACTAATTTGTCTATACCATTGTTAGAGCACCATCGTAACCCTACCTCTAGAGACGATATTTCTACCAAATTATTAGTATTTATCCCAACACCACAAGAAATACCTTGCAACAATTTTCCTTGATCATCTCTAATGATTTTTCCTAAAACACTACTACATGGGTTCCCTCTACTAGCACCATCAAAATTTAGCTTTTTCCTACCTGATAGTGGAGCCTAACAAACTGTGATACTCCTTTGACCCTTCTTTTTTATGAAGATGTGATCCCCACACAATTTGAATTGACATGACCTTTCCATGTCAGAGTCCCATTGAGACTGATAGTGATAGTGTAGACCGTGAGTTCTAGAAATGAAAACTTCCTCAATGGCTACATGAACCTTGTGTTTTAACTCATTTACTATCAAAAATTCCTCCTTAAAAATCCTTCAATTCCAATCCTTCCATATATGCCACACCAAAATTGACAAACTCACTAACCAAAGAAATCCCCATTTAGACTTTACTCTGTCTATGGGCCATGAAGATAGAGACTCAAATAAGGAGCAAAATTTTTGATAGCATACCACTGCAACATATTTAATAACCATTCCCAGTATTCACATGCAAAAGGTCACCATAATAGTAGATGATCTATCATCTCCTCTTCTTGCTTACATTAAAATGCACCAATTGGGACCTACAATACCTATCAATTTCAATTTGCAACCCATCAATATCCTTCCATGCAAAGCTACCAAAAGAAAAGCCCCAGCCTTCGGTAATGGACCTTTACCCCAACAAAGCTTGGATGGCCAAAATGGATTGATTTATAATTCATAGCCAAGATTGACCTTATATGGACCTGATTTAGAAGAACACTAGACTAAAGAGTCTTTGAAATTTGATCAAAGTACAATTTTTTTCAAGAGAGAAGATTATGTGATGTATTAGAATGAGGTGATGAGGCAACTCCAATGAACCTCCAGCTAGCCCTTGTAGAGGATGGGGATTCAAAAACCATGTAATCTACAACCCATTGTCCCTCCATGTCTTCCATTAGATTAACATAGTCTTTTTCTAAGGAGTCAATAGGCAATTCCTCATTCCATGAATCCCTCCAAAATCCTCTTTGCCCATTGCCAATCTACCATGTTAGATGCCCTATTATTAACTCATAGCTCTCCCAAATATGTCTCCAAAAATAACATCCATTGGGTGTGTTTTCTACCATTAAAATTTTATCTAGTTCCCACGAGTCAAGATACTTTTCCACCAAAATCTGACACCATAGTTTCTTCAGTGTCATACATTTTCTATGCTAAATTGGCACCCATTGCCTGATTATGTAAAAACATTTTATGAAGATGTACCCCTCCATCCTCTTTTTCCAAATAGGTTGTATCCCAACTAATAAGGGAATCTTCTTCTCATCTTTAGAACCCTCCCAAAGAAACTTCTTGAAAATAATGCCCAGATAGCTGGAAACTTTGTTCGGGGGTTTATAAACTAACAAATAATAAATTGAAATGGCTAAGAACATGGATTTAATCATAAGGATCCTCCTAGTTTGAGAAAGCCACTTGTTCTTCCATGATGTAGCTTTCTCCTAACATTTGTTAATGATTTCCTCCCAAAATTTGTTATCCACTCAACCTAGAAATAGAGGTACCCCTAAATAAATGATCAAGAATGTTCCTTTCTCAAAACCCAGAATGGCTGATATATTTCCCTCCTTCTACAATTGGTGTTGAGAAATTACACCTTCAATTTGAGGATATTCGTACTTTGTCCCGATTCTCTTGCATACATGTCCAACATCTCCTTGATAATCTTAGCCTCCTTAATGGTAACCTCCCCAAAAAAAATTGTGTCATCAACAAATTGGGAGTGAGAAAAAGGCTCCAACCATTTGTGGAAAGATAACCATCTCCATCTACTAAATGAGATCTATTTCCTGATGAATCTACCCATAACTTCTGCCATCAATACAAATAGAAATGGAGATAGGGGATCACCTTGTCTCAACCCATTGGTCGCATGGAGAAAACCACATACCACTCCATTCATGAATATGGAGAAATGAACATATGACATGCAGAAAGAAATATATTTTATCCAATCTTGATTAAAACCAAATCTAGAAAGAACTTTCCCTAAAAAATGCCATCAAACTCTATCATAAGCTTTGTTGAAATCAAGCTTGACAATCATACTTGATTTCTTCGTAGAATGCAATCTATGAATTAACTCACCGACCAATAGGATATTATCCACAATTTCATGACCCAAAATGAAACCATGATGTTCTACAGAGACTATCGTGTTTAGAATATGTTTCAATCTATTAGCCATGGCTTTAGACAAAAGTTTATATAGAGCATTACATACAGAGATTGGACAAAAATTAGCCATAAACAAACAATCATGTTTCTTTCGAATCAAAGTGATAATCGTATTGTTCAATTCCTTCATAAACTACCCCTTACTCCTAAATGCTTCCACCACATTGAGAATGTCAAAGCCCATGATATCCCAACATTTCTAGAAAAATTTGAAAGTAAAACCATCTGGCAACACCGCTTTGTAAGGAGGCTTGTCAAAAGTGGTTTTTTTAATCTACTAAAGAGTGAATGGCCACATGAGCCATGTATTATCTTTGACTAATATGACTCAATCTATAGCATCTAATGTAACCAAGGGTATTTGAGCTACAATGTTAGTAGAAGCTCCTAAAAGAGCTTGAAAATGATGAACTGGAATTTATTCAATTTCTATCGAATTGTCAAAACACCTGCCCTACTTATCTTGTATGCAGTTAATTATGTTGTTATATATTTTGGATTTAACATAAGCATGGGAATTTTTTGTATTCAAGTCCCCATCCTAAATCCAAAATTCTCTAGACTTATTTTCTCCAATAAATTTCTTCTCTAAGAAAAAGCCTGACCAGTTTGCTTTTTAGTTTCTCTTTTTCAAATTTTTCTTTGGACATGTTTGCATTTATGAAAATTTGATTAAGATCCTCCAATTCAGCCTCCACCCTAACCTTTTCTTGAGATATGTTTTTGAAGGTATGCCTATTCCAACTTTTAATCTTATCTTTAAGTAGTTTGAGTCTTTGAGCAAAAATAACACTCAAGATGCCCTTGAAAATGTTTCTCTCTTTCCACCAGTCTTCCACCTTAGGCGAAAACCCTTGTCCCTCCACCACATATTCTAAAATTGGAAACTACCTTTATAACAATGGTTATCCACTAGAAAACTCAACTGAATTGGAAAATGATTTGACAATGATATAGAAAGAATGCTTGTATCCAAGCTGAAGGAAGAGTTGGACCAAAAGGGACCAACCAAAAATCTACCCAATCTTTCAAAAATCTTGGCAAAATTTTCTTTTCTATTTGTCCATGAAAATTTTCCATTTGCAGGGATCACATCAAATAATTGATTTCGAGACACAAAATCCTTAAAATCTTCCATGACTTGATTAGACATCCTCAAGTCGCCCAATTTCTCATCTAAGTTCAATAGAGTATTGAAATCTCCTACAACAATAATCTTGTCATCCTTGAGAGCAGCAATCTTAGAAGATAATGTAGTCCATAATTGTAATTTTACCTCATCTTTAATCAAACCATAAATATTGAAAAGATCAAATGTGACATTTTCTTTGATGCTGACTACCCGACCATACAACCAATTATCATATTTTTCCAACTCCTACATCTTTATGGAATAGGATTTCCACATAAATCCCAGCCTAGCTGTTGAACCACATGCAACTTGAAATAAATCTTGATAACTACTACATAAATAGATAAAGTCAAGAGCTTTATCCAAGCATTATTTAGTCTCTTGCAATAGAACAATGTCACTTTCAAATTTAAATAATGCTTGTCTTATCAAGCATCTTTTTTCAAGAGCATAGAGGCCCCTAACATTCAGGCCCCTAATGGTTCTATTTACCATTCAACATAATCAGTTTACCTACTGAGACGATGGGCACGGTGAGAGAGAGGGATGGAGCGGGCGGGAATTGCAATTTGAATCACGTTGTTTTGAATCTGGAGAAAGGCGGGAGACAGGAGACCACGTCTGCAGGAGGGCATGCAGCAAGGCATGCAGCAAGCGCAGGGCAGGAAACGGAGAGGAAAGATGAGGATGCCTCAAAGGATGGGGACCCATGGGTTTTGATGCCCCATCCAGGTGAGAAGATTCCCCCTCCCCCCCATGTGGGCAGTGGGCCGTCTGGGACATGGGGACGCTGGTCGAATCTATTTGGGATAAAACCATCAGGTAAATCGTCTTTCCCAAAAGTCATTGACAAATCTGATAAGGAGAAAGGTATTTTTGCTCTGGAAATCCCTAGGGAAATTATTGACCACAATATCCTAAGCATGGCGAACACTCTGGTAGGAAAATTTGTAGGGCCAAGACCTAATATTGATGTAGTGAGGACATTTACCAGGAGAAAATGGGACCTTAAAGGGCATGTAGATGTGACTGCTATGGCCAAAGGCTTCATGTCTTTCGAGTTTTCTTGGTTGGAAGATTTTTATCGTATACTATGTGCTGGGAACTGGTCTTTGGGAAGATCCAACCTAATATTGCAAAAATGGACATCCAACTTGGATTTGAACAATGATTTCCAATCTCAGGTTCCAGTTTGGTTAAGATTTCTGAAACTTCCTTTGGAATATTGGCACGAGGATGTCTTTGATGGCATAGCTAGGACCTTTGGAGAGCTCCTTTCCATTGACCCTGTCACAGCTGCTAAGAAAAGATTGAACTACGCAAGAATTTGTGTAGGAGTCATCGAAGGCCAGGACATGCCTCAAGTTTTAGAACTACAATCTCGTCTGGGAAACAGATCTCAAAAGATTGACTATGAAAGTGTGCCTTTCGCTTGTTTCCATTGTAAGAAGGTTGGCCACAAGGTTGGATCATGTCCACTTTTCAAAGGGAAGAGTACGGTGGGAAAGGCTCGTCCACAAGGGGGGATAAAAGATTCTCTAGATCCAAAAAAAGAATGGAGGAAAAAAGCATCACAAGTCAAGGCAAATGGAGAGGCAGAAGAAAAAACAAATTCTGCTCCTAATGCGCCCCAAGAGGAATCAAGGCCTCCTCGGGTGACGGGAAACTTAGGAGGGGGAGAAGAGGAAGGAGTGAAAGACGATTCAACACATCTCCCCAATGTGAAGGAATCTGAGAAGAAATCTAAGGAGATAGGTGAAAAAATGACTCTTCCCCCTCTGGATTCTCAGGAGGATGACTTGAAACTATCCTTTGTCCCGAACTCCATGGTAGAACCAAAGGAGGGGGAACCCATGTCCCAGGACCCCAACCCGGTGTGTTGTCCCCCCCCTTCAACAGTAAACAGAATCATAGAGAGGCTGTTTGCATCGACAATGGAAGATTTGGCGAGAATTGATGCTTGGCTGGACAAAGGACTAGAGGGAGAAGAGAATCCCTGGACGGAAGTCAGGAGTAGAAAGAAGAAGAATAGTAGGGATCCTTCTCCGGTATCTCCCCTTTCTACTAGAAGCATGGCCAAGGCTGATCTCGGACACAAATCTAACCTAGTGGGAAGGAAAAATAAGAATGAAATCAGGAAAGAGGAAGCCAGAAGAAACATTAAGGATGGTACGCAGCGCACCATCCAGGAAGCATGTTCAGTAGTTAAATCATGAAGATCTTATCTTGGAATATTCGTGGACTCAATGGAATCCACAAGCAAGAAGTTATTAGAAACATGATAAGGGACCAAAGGCCTGATGTGTTTCTAATCCAGGAAACTAAAATGAAGAAGGAAAGGATGGAAAATATTAATTTCAACAATAGCATGAAGGGCATAGCCTCTAACTCTGAAGGAGCGTCTAGAGGACTGCTGTTACTTTTCAATGATAAGTATTTCAATATAGTACCTGAGTATGATGAAGATAACATTCTTTTCTGCAGAGTTCAACATTTGCACACCAATGATTCCTGGTATTTAGTGAATATTTACGCCCCCAATAATAAGAGAGATAGAAAAAACTTCTGGACCAAAGTTGGTAATATGGTGCAAGATTGTGACATTAAGAAAGGTATAATCATGGGAGACTTTAATACACCGCTAGAAGATAAAGAGAAAAAGGGAGGTAAGCCCCTGGATTGGGAAAGTAAATAGGATCTTTCTAACTTCATAAATAATTTGGCCCTTATGGATGTAGAGCTTAAGGGCGGATCCTTTACCTGGTCAAACAAGAGAAAAGGCCATGAGTGCATTCAGGTTAGGCTGGATAGAGCTCTTATATCTTCGGACTGGCTTCAATCCTTCAGCTGCAGACTATCCTTGCTTCCCAGAATTGGTTCGGATCACTCTTCCATTTCTCTTGTTGTTTCCCCTCTGGTACACAGGAGATACCATCCTTTCAGGTTTGAGAAAATGTGGACCTCTCACCCTGACCTCATGGATAATATCAAGCTATGGTGGGGGATAGAGGTGGAGGGCTCAGCCATGTTCAGAGTCACCAGAAAACTTAGCAATGTGAAGAGAATGATTAAAATTTGGAACAAGTCTAATTTTGGTCACATCTTCCATGAAAAGAAAGAGTTATTTGATAATCTAACTATTATCCAAGATTGCATTCAAAAGGAAGGTTACACTGAGACCAACAGGGTTTCGGAGCTCAAGACCCTGTCTGAAATTCACAACATTATTAATAAGGAAGAAAAATTTTGGAGGCAAAGATCGAGGATCACCTGGCTAAAGGAAGGAGATCGGAACACTAAGTTTTTTCACCTAACCACCCTCAAGCACCGTGCTAGTAACAGGATCTATGGTATCAAAAAGGGGCAGGAGCTGTTAACTGAAGAATCTGCCATCTCGGAAGAGTTTGTTTCCTTTTTCTCTTGCCTTCTCTCTGAGGACCCAATGCTTTCCAATTTGGACCAAGAGGATTTGTTACACTGTATCCCTCAGCTCATTCAACCTATCCATAATAAACAGCTCTGTGCTATTCCTAAGGCTTCGGAAGTTAGAGAGGCTCTCTTTTCTCTGCCTGCTAACAAGGCTCCAGGCTCGGACGGTTTCCCCACTTTTTTCTTCCAAAGGTTCTGGCCGGTGATCATGGGAGAGGTTGTTCAAGCTGTCCAGGAATTCTTTGGAGCCAAATCTATTCTCAAGGAGCTAAACTCGACTTTTGTGGTTCTCATTCCTAAATCCCCTGGGGCGGACTCGTTGGACAACTTCAGACCTATTAGTCTGTGCAACTCTCTCTACAAGATCATCTCTAAAGTTCTCACTTTAAGAATGCTCAAGATATTGCCCATGATAATCTCACAGCATCAATCGGGTTTTGTTCCAGGGAGACAAATTTTGGATTCTGTCCAGATGGTGCACGAAGTCATCCACTCTCTTGAGGCATCCAAACGGGAAGGTATGCTTCTCAAACTGGATCTTTCTAAAGCTTATGACAGGGTGGACTGGTCTCTCTTTGGGAAGGTCCTCTCGACTTTTGGCTTTGACAGTAAAGTTTGCAAAATTATCTCTCAATTGGTCTCCACCTCCTCCTTGGCTGTTCTGGTTAATGGAGTCCCTTCTAATTTTTTCAAACCTTCCAGAGGCCTCAGACAAGGAGACCCCCTTTCGCCCATTTTGTTCATCATTTTAGTTGAATGCTTAGGAAGGTTTATAGACCGTAGAAAGCGTGAGGCTTGTATCAAAGGGATCCTTCCCTCCTCTAATTGCGTCCCCTTCACTCATCAGCAATTTGTTGACGATACTATCTTGGGGGGGGAAGCTTCTGTCAAAGAGGCCAGAGCCCTGAAGAAGATTCTTGTAACTTACTCCAGTGGGATGGGTCAGCTGATTAATTGGAACAAAAGCTCGCTCTTTTTCACCAACACCTCTGAGTTTAGACAAAGTAAAATCGCCAGGATTCTGGGTTGTGGGGTAGGCTCTTTCCCCTCTACCTATCTTGGTCTTCCCTTGGGATCCTCACCCCCGGAGTCTTTTTGGAATGATATTTTGGACAGATTCAACAGGAAGATGGCTGGTTGGAAAGGGGTCTCTCTTAGTCAAGCGGGGAAATGCCTCTTAGTCAAATCTTCTCTTCAAAATCTGCCAATCTACGCCCTGAGCCTCTTTGGAATTTCGGGAAAAATAGCTGAAAGAATGGAGAAAATCCAGAGAGACTTCCTCTGGAATGGTAATGAAGGGAAGAAAAGATATCCTCTTGTTGCTTGGGAGAAGGTATGCCTCCCTATGAGGTACGGAGGTCTGGGCATTAGAAAGATCACTCACCTCAATAAGGCTCTCCTAGCTAAACAAATATGGCGGATCTTCAGTAGCACCAGTGAATGGAGGGACACCCTGGTAAACAAGTACCTTAGAAGACCCACTCTTCTTTTCACCCTTTTTAATGAAGATATCCCAAAAGGATTGAACATTTGGAATGGGATCATGAAAGCCAGGGACCTGGCTAAGGCCAGGATATCATGGAAATTGGGAAATGGGAAGGACATCCAGTTCTGGTCGGATAGATGGCTTTCCCAAGATCCACTTATCAATAACCCTGTTTTTGAGAGATGGATGCCAGCTTGTACTGATCAAATTGGGTCCAAAGTTTGTGATTATTGGAATGGCCAGGAATGGAGTGACCTATCCCTCATCTCTGAGGACTTGACTCCTATAATGCTTATGCTCAATTCCATGATTCCTATCAATTTGGGGGATGAGCTGGTCTGGAGGGATAATCCTAATGGAAGATACTCTGTTGCCTCAGGCTATAATTCCCTTTGGAGCTTAAAAGAGAAGGCCCCTTGGGTGGAGGCTTGGATTCCGGGTCTCACTCCAAAGATCAACATTTTTTACTGGCTGGCTCTTCAGAACAAAATCCTTACTCATGACAATCTCATGAAGCGAGGACATGTTATGCCCAGTAGATGTCCCTTGTGTAAGAATCAGGCTGAGACCGAAAATCACATTTTCATCTTATGTGAATATGCCAGGGAGGTGTGGAATGTCATCACACATGACAATGAAACCCTCTGGTGCAAACCGGATAATATCATGGATTATCTCCATCAGTGGAAAGGTCTTTGTAAGATTGCTGGTCGGCAGGATCACTCGGACTGGATTTTACCCCATTTTTGCTGGGGAATCTGGAAGGAAAGGAATAATAGAATATTTAGAGACAGAGAGGAGCCGGCTATAATCCTTGGCAGGAAGGTCTCGAAGAATATAAAGGAAAATCTCCAAGTGCTGAAGGAGGAAGAAGAAGAAGAAGGGGACAGAAAGATAGCTAAAGAAAAAGATAGGAACCTCAAAAGGCAGGATGCTAGCTGGCTTCTCCCCCCAGATGGTTGGTCAAAAGCCAACTTTGATGGGGCCTCCAAGGGTAACCCAGGCCCTTCAGGCTGCGGTGGAATCATAAGAAATAGCTATGGGGAGGGAATAGCTGCCTTTGCTTCCCCGCTGGGAATCCAGACTATTCATCTGGCTGAAGCTAGAGCTGCGAGTAAGGTGGTCAAGTTGGCTTTTGAAGCCGGGATTACTAAACTCTGGCTTGAGGGGGACTCCAAAAACATTATTAATACCATTAATGGTATTTCCCCTCCCTCGTGGACGATTGCGAACATAATTGCTGAGACTTGCGCCACTCTCACAAAGTTCGATGAAGTCCACGTCACTCATGTTTACAGAGAGGCAAACCCAGTCGCTGATTGGTTTGCTAATAAAGGGGTTAACGCCACCAATAATCTGTCCTGGCATGCCGAAAAAGATTTTTCGACGGAGGCAAAGTTGCTCATCGACCAAGATAATATCTTGGGAAGGACGGCTCAAATCCAATGCAATTATGGGTAATAAAGATTGCTTATTAAATGGTAAGTGCCATTTTTGGCATCGTGTCTGACATTTCGACACGTTCGAAAGGACGATACCATTATTTTCAGAAAGGGGTTTATTCATGGGTATCATAAAAGAAACATCACCATTTTTTCGAATGCAAATAACTTGCACAGATCAGAGTTCATGAGAATTGTGGAAGTTGATCAGGTAAACATGATGGGTGAGAGGAGCAGAAAGGAGCCGGTGGGGGAAGTTCAGAAGTGGAAGAACAAGGCCAAAGTTTGGAGAGAGCTGGAAAAGGGTGGGGTTACTAATTTCTTCGAGAAACTTCATGGCTCGGATCCTGAGATCACTAACAGCATGGTGAATTCATGGAATAATGGTAAGGTTAAGGTGAACGGGGTCTACTTTCAATTACTAAGGATGTGGTTGCTGAAGTCACGGGGATTCTGAAGGAGGGGCATAAATTTTTCAGAGACAAGAAGATGTCTTCTAATGCTATCAAGGATTTTGTGAAAAACACTGAAGAGCTGAACAAGCTGGGCAAGAAAGAGATGTTTTTTGTAACGGATACTATAAAGAAGCTCTGGAGGTATGTTCTCTACGCTGTCATTGAATATATAACCTTAGACCCTAGGTTTGATAGGGTTAGGACTCACCATTTTGTGATTCTGAATCATTTTCGGCATGGTAGTAAGATCTCCTTCCCATATTATCTTTTTAACTCGATGAACAAGGCCATTTCTAGTTTTAAAAAGAAAGCTAGCGTCAACTCGGCTCTGCATGAGGGTCTTCTGCTTCTGATTCATGAGCATTTCCACGCTCAAACCATTAGCAAAAACCCTATCCAGGGGGCGGATGTTGACAAGAGCAGCTCCAGTTTTTCCTCAGATTCTGACGATGTCGAGAGCATCAGCTCTGATGAGGTTTTTGAGCATTCAGGTAAGAAGACTAAAAGCCATAAGAAGGATTACCCCTCTATCAAATTACCCAGTAGAAAGAGCCCTAGAGGTCATACCCCAGCTAAAATTGGCTCTGCTGAGGAGGAGGAGGAAATGGATACTGATGATTCTGACAAGGTTTCGAAGGAGGAGCTGGATGAGGAGAAACTGAGAAAAAGACAGAAGAGGGAAGGAGAGAGCATGGAGCGATCCAGCAGTCAGGGAAAGGATTCTCTGCCCATTCCCCTCTCCCCTATACATCCCCAGCCTCCTTTGGAGGAAAATGATAACTTTGGACAGATTGAGGGGGAAGTGCAAGTTAATAACAGAAGGAAGGCTTGGAAGAACTTCAATGTGAGAACGGCCACTATGGAAATTTACAGAGAGGCGATGAACCCCCAACTCCTGGTGGACGACCTCGAAAAGCCCAGACTCAATGAGCTAATTGACCTGGCTATGGTGGCTATTTCTGATAATGCAAGAGAAACGGGAATGAATCTGTTGAACAATGCCTGCAATAGCATGATCGACAACTTCAGGTCGATTAAATAGCTTTTCCATGAGCTTGAGGATGTCAGAGATAGGGTTTCCCAAATGGAAAAAATCAAGAGCAAGACTGGTGCTGAAAGCCAAGGCGACCGGAACAGCTGGGAGACTCTGATGGAGAGGAGAGTAAAAAATATTGAGAACTACAATCACAACCTGGCTAGTCAAATGATCTCCCTCCTCGCTTCGATAAACGACAACATCCTCTCTCTCTGGGATAATCTCAAAGACAGGAACCAGATGGAGGAAGATGATAAACAGAACAGAGACAAAGATAGGCTGGATGTGGATAAAGCCAAGGACAGCACTATGGAGCAGGATCTGATGAACGCCCAGGACCATAAGGTAGAAGAGCAACAAGAGTGCGCCGAAGCTGCCCAGACCATGCTCGAGATGGAGAAGTAGTCTGCTAGGTTTGGTCTCTGTCCTTTGGTTTTTTTTTCTCCCGGCTTTGGCTTTTTGTCTGGTTTTCATTTTTTCTGGTTGGTTCTCTAGCCTTTTTAGTGGGTAGCTGTTTCGGGCTGGGCCTTTGGGCTTATTTTCAGCCATAAGGATTATGATTTGGCTGGGCGATTTTTCGCTTATTTTCAGCCTGTCTTGTTGTTAAACTTATGGGTTTCAGAACCCCTTAAAACCTGTTTACCTTATCAAAAACATTCAAAGTGACGATCTTCATATTTTCTCAAGGGAGATCCCTACTCCCTTGGTCTTCTTCATGAAATTGACCACATTAATAATATATTTCTCCTTGGTCCTCTCTTCTCTCAATTGCCTATTAGATCATCACCTCCTACCTCCTTTAGTCTTACCTAAGAGAACATTAGCAGATTAACTAATGACTCTTAGTTCTATATTGTCCAAAGCATCACCTAAAAGGAAATACTCCATCGATTCCCTTTCATATTCAATCTTTGAGTCTGAACGAGCCTGGACGCATTGTAGATTGATCGCTACATGTTTATTTTCTTTTTCCATCTTTCCTTGTGTAAAGCCAGAGCATTCCTCTTCCTCCATGGGGGAAATAGCTGAAGTATACGTTAATGGAGTCTTTTGTTCTAGTGGAATGGTTTTCATAACCATTTTTTGATTTTTGGTCTTTGGAATCCAAACTTTGGTAGGTTGAACATAAACTCTACAATTCATCATTGTGTGAGATTTGAGACCACATCTAGCACACTCAAGAGTTGAAGTTTCAACTTCAACTAGCCACTTCCAAGAGCAATTGCCTCTTTTTAGATAAATGATGGAATAGTTTGAACCACCACAATCTTTATTCTGGCATAAAGGTACGAATCATTATCAATGATTGATTCATCCACTTCTAACAATGTGCCCATCGATCTTCCTATACATTATAGACTAGAATCTCCCCAGTATTCTAATGGTAAATTGTATAATTGAATCCAAATGGGAGTTTGATAAACCTCTAAAGGTGTAGGATCAAAATTATGTTACCATGGTTGCAAATATAGAGGGAGTGACAACAAAGACCAGTTTTGTTTATTGAGAATCTTCTTCCAATCCTTGACTTCTTTAAAGATTACAATGAAGAATCCTTTCAAAATGAAGTTAATAACATCCATGCTCCAATTTTCCAAGATTCATTCTCTAATTAATTCCCTCTTCAAGAACTCTCCAAGGAATCTACTAATAACAACCATTTTTTCTCACAATGCAACATCCTCTTCAATTTCTTCTAAAAGATCAATGTCTTAACTCTTATCATTTGTGTTTGAATCCTTCTTAAAATGCACCATGTTTAACTCCCCTCTATTCCATCTATGAAAACCATGCCACTGGTTTGGAAAATGCGTATCATTACTGTAATTTCCTTCCCTCCATTCTCCTCTCCTCTCCATCTTAGTAGACACCTTTTTACTAGGATTTTAAGCTCTCTCTTTTTATCGGTAAGAGGCCAAAGCCAAGGTTCATTATTATTATGTGATGTGATTAATTATTATTAATGTTAAGCTTGTGTAGAGTTGAACCCAAGACCTCTTGGATAAGAGGCTCACAATTTACCATTGTGTTGTAGGCTCTTGCCTAGGATTTTAAGTTTTAACTATTTCTTATTTTCATGTTTTCTATAATGTTTTATGAAGTAAAAACACTATAGACAATTATTTCAACCAAAAAAAATTTAAAAATCACTATTAAAAAACATATTTTGACTAACTATTATTGTTTAGAAATAAAAAAGAGCAATAAACTATATTTTTCTAGAAATACAAATTTATATGAAAATATTTAAAAATAAAATTACATGCCTAGAAGGATGAAAAGAATGGCTTAGGGAGTTACGGTGAGGCTAAAATTGGCCACCCCTCTCTCTTGAAGTCACTTTCTCATTTCCTCACTAGTTAAAAGATAAGAAATCAGTTTTAAAAATACATCTACAAATGGATGTCTGATTTTTTTTAAATGAGTGCTTGCTTTGTAAGAAACATGCACCTGTTTCTAGTGATAACCTTTTTTGTGTCGCGGACTTCCACAAAATTGACACCTAACTTCATTCTTTTACCCTAGTATTTATATCAAATGTCAATATCTAATGCAGAAATATCATGAAACATTCATATGCCTAATATCCCAACTTGGAAAGTCTCTAAATACTTATGATATTTAAATACAATAAATAATGAATAGAAAATAAGTATAATCCTAAATGATGCTATTAATTATTTTAAATCAATTTTTATAAGAAAATAGCACCTCATGTTTATAAATCATAAAAAAGAAATGTAATGTGTATCCTACTCTATGTGTGTGTGTGTGTGTGTGTGTGAGAGAGAGAGAGAGAGTGTGTTTTATTTTATTTATAAAACTAGGATTATAAGTTTTTACTATTTCTTATTTTCATTTTTTCTATAAAATTTTATGAAGTAAATTAAAACTACAGATAATTATTTCAAGCAAATAAGTTTTAAAAGTCACCATTAAAAATCATATTTTGAATAATTATTATTATTTATAAATTAAAAAGAGCAATAAACTAAATTTGTTATGAAATAAAAAATATTTAAAAATAAAATTACATGCCTAGAAGGATGAAAGAAATTTCTTAGGGCGGTTATTGTGAGGCTAGAATTGGGCACCCCTCTCTCTTGAAGTCACTTTCTCGTTACCTCACTAGTTAAAAGAGAAGAAATCAATTTTTAAAAATACATCTACTAATGGACCCTTGATTTTTTTTAAATGAGTGCCCACTTTGTAAGAAACATGCACCCATTTCTAGTGATAACCTTTTTTGTGTCATGGATTTCCATGAAATTAACACCTAACTTCATTCTTTTACCCTAGTATTTAGAAGATACGTTAATATCTAATGTAGAAATATGGTGAAACATTCATAAGCCTAACATCCCATCTTGGAAAGTGTTTAAATACTTATAAGGACATGAAGGAGATAAGATTGTATAACAAAGTATGAGGGAGCTAGTGGAACATATACCCAATAACTCTAACATCCCAAGGGAATAAGATTGCATAAGAGAGTATGAGGGAGCTAGTGGAACACTCATAGGTCTAAAATCCAAATTTTGAAAGTGTTCAAATACTCAAAGGAGAGAAGGGGAATAAGATTATATAAGAAACTAGGATGAAACTAATAACCCTGATAGATTCATTGAGCAATGTGTCGAGGTCTGAGATGACAAGAGAGAATTTGGTGAAATAATGTTAGCATAATTATTAAATTAGATATTGTTATTAATTATATAAACATTGAAGATTAAACACTTCAAAATTTAGTTAAAACCATATATTCATTAAAAAAGTAGCATAGATCAAAGTGGATGGGGATATAAGAACTAATATGTAAGAGTTCTCAAATACTAATTCAGAAATAAATATTATCTATCGATGAAAAAGAGAATGTTATGTCAATCAATTCCTTTTCATATGTGACAATGAACAAAAAAAATTATATGAGAATGAAAATAGAATAGAAAGTTGAATGCTAGTAGTCTAGCTAAGAGCAAGCTCACTTCATCTTAGATGCAATATAAGGAGGTATATAAATAGTATGGTTTTCATCTTTGTATGTAAAATTTAATAGAGATAGAATCACATTAAACCGTGAAGCATATAAGAACATCAAATAGAATTCTTTAGCAACTTTATTTGAAAATGATTAAATAACAAAGCTAATATTTACAAGACCTAAGTTGAAGGGCTTCCAAAAGTTGTTATAGGATTTGTTAATTTAATGTCGAATACTTTTAACAAAATGAACTAACACTTGTGACTTTAATGTTGTTAGCGATGATGAAAACTACCTATAATTGAGTGAAAGGTATCCTTTCATCCAAAAGGAAACAAACCATTTCATGCTTCATCAAGAGACCAATTAAACATGAATCAAGGCACAAGTTTCAATCTCAATTTTCTTTAGGCATTTTTTAACACCTTGACAAAAAGCATGTTGACACGGTATCATATTTTTTGATGTGGCCTTGAATTCTTACTTATAACTGAGGGACGTGAAATGTAGTGTGTTATAAAGTGTGCAGTTATAGAGCTCAACTACTAGGTCGTCTCTAGTATAATCAACTTAGAAAAGGAAAATTAAGACATACAATCAAATGAATGAGTTTTTGCTAGGTGAAACTCTCCCTAAGTCTATATCATCATTACTAGCTTACAAAATAAAATAAAATATATGTCAACCAAAAAAATTGAGTTGTAAGGTATAACCTAATAGTTCAACCAAGTACTAGCTCACACCATTACAAATGGAAAAAGTTAAAAAATAGATATGCATAAAAATGTAGCATAGATATGGAGAACGTGAAAGGATACCATTGGTTTAAAATAGTAGCATAGGAAAAATTAAATAGAAATAACACTATGTGGATGAAGTGTAATATAAAGTGAATGAGTAAATGATAATTACTATGTAAGAGTAATCAAACACTAATAAGAAAAATAAAAGTATAAGCTAGAGAAAGTCAAAGTAGTGATGTGACAAAAAAAATTTGATGAAATAGTGAGTACTATTTCAACCAATTCATGCATACATGTGGTGATGAAAATGCAGATAAGATAGAGAACTAAAATACTAATCATTTAGCTAAGAACTAGGTCACTTCATCTTAAATGTGAAAGGAGTTATATAAATAATTGGGCTTTTTCTTTGAATATTTAAATTCATTTCATAATGAAGTTTACAACCTATGGGAGAGGATTCAATAGTTGAGCACCCTAACTTCATGCTTCTCAAAATCTTACGTAAAAAATTCTAATCTCTCAATTTTCTTATAATGGCTTACTTAGAAAGTTTCTTGTTTATAACTAAGGTTTCAAGGTCACAACATCAAATATGATGCTACATCAGCATACTTTTTGTGAAGGTGTCTAAAACAACCCAAGAGGTGAGATCAATTATCATGCAAAAAGGATACTCATACTTTTGAAGTTGGTTTAGCATCGCATCATTGGTTGTTGTGTGCAACTAATTGTACACTTTGTTCAATTATGGATAGTTGTTATAACAATAGAAACTTTAAAGTCACAACTATTAGTGTATTGTTGTCATAAAACTAGATGTTAAACTAACATGTGTAGATATTAAATAAGTATGGATATCAAATCTACAACTATTTTTTAATAATAAAGCAACCAAAACAAGGGGGTTAGCCCTTGGATAAGACAAACTAGCCTACAACTAGCAGATTACCAACCAAACAAAAGATTACTCTCTATTGCTTAACAAAACAAAAACATCATTCAAAGGAGCATAATAATAAAAACTACTAGGCATCCTAAGAAGATGGCCTGAAATAGTACTGCTTAAAAGAAAGGAGTTTGTAAACAAAGGTATAACAACCTTTAAACTAACTACGTCCTTAAACCAACAAACCAAAAAACACATAAATAGATAGGAGTTTTATCCTCAAATCTACAATTGTTATCACAACCATTAGAAATGCTAAGATATTAGATCCTTTTCTTTAAAAAAAAACATCTAAGTTTTATACTAACATATTCTAAAAATTAAATTGTATTTTAAAAAAATATGAGACAACATTGCATGATCAAAATTGATGAAGAAACTCTATAGGAAATTCCATACATTAAACAAGAGCTCGAAGGAGCTAGAGTCCCTGTCTTTTGTTTGAAATTGATGATTGATTTGTGCATAAAACATTATGTTTAAACTTTTTTGTGGATTGTTAAGTTAGAATAGTTGAAAAATCTCTCCATGTGTTCTTTAGTATTTTTCCATAATAAGTAATAACAAGGAATAATAAGCAAGTATTTTAATTAGTAAATTGTTTTGAAGATGGAAGTTCCATGTATGTTAGAGGCTAATCTAGAAAGAGAGTTAGATGTGTAGAATTAAATATAGTACATAATATAAATTTATTCTATATTTGTAGATGGGATTTTCTTACAAGAGTTGGAAGAATGGATTTTGTAATTTAACAACACATTTTACCATATGAAAGGAAGATTGAACTTAAACATAATCAAATCCATAATAGCATACAAAATACATTATGACTACTATCTAAAAGATATTATGAGTACGTAAAATACTAGTTTCAAAATATTCAAATAATTCAATCAGTAACAACATTAAAGTTCACTAACTATTTACATTAATTAAATACTTTATATTAAATTTTTAATGTACATTTTTTTTTATTAGACTGTCGGAATCGGGGGTAGCACAGCCCCCCTATAAACTGCAGTGCACCGGGTAAACTTTTTAACATGACTGGTAGCACTAGCGCAACACGCCCATCAGTACCCCGAGGACAGGGGAGACTAGAACCCGTGACCAACCCCCTACAACAGGGATGATTTAGCCAATCGAGCTAGGGCCCCTGCCCTTTAATGTACATATATTAGTTTCCTTATAAATTTTATATATTTAAGATTTATATGAAACAATTCATAGTAAATAATTTTTATGACATAATTCATAGTAATTTTTATTTTATAAATTTATAATAAATAATTTTTATGACATAATTCATAAACTTTTATTTAATCAAAAATAATAAACATACAATTCTCGTGTCTGGTGTGGTTGAAGTGGATTTTACTGGCCCACATCTTGTATTGCCAGCAACAATAACTTAGTTCAAAACATATATTTCGGGTATAGGAGATCGTAGAGCCTGACATGAGAGCACAATGTATACATGGCTATCTTTTTAGATAATTTTTTGAAGTAAAAAACAAAAATGTTGGTGAGAAAGTTTAATGCAGCCAATCATAAAATTGATATTAGTAACTGAAAAATAATATTGTTTATGCATTGTTAATCAATTTGGAGTGCCTAAAGCTTTTGATTTGGCAATTTGGGTATTTGTATTTCTCAAATTGCTCCATTGCATAGCTGAAACTAATAGAATGGAATAAGGGAAAAAAGAGTGAAGATCCCATTTTAGTAGTTAACTTCTAGGCTTTTCAAATTATATTGTAAAATTTTTAGTACGATATAGAGTAGGTTTGGAATATCTTGATGTTTTGAATAGTAAGTTTAGACAAGAAATAAAATGTAACATAAATACATGAACGTTCAATGTTTTCTGTGCGGACATATTTTCAAGTTCCTAAATTCTGAAATGTCAAAAATAAACAACAGTTTGGATATTTTGAGTGAAATATTTTTGTCTTCTTTGCTAATGCTATTGTTTTTGGTCCAAAATTATAGTAATCTGTTGTATGTGAAGCCTACAAAATTGTTGAAATTTGAAGTTGGTAATTTGTGTTAAGTGTAATGCATGAAAATAAGTATAGAAAGAGAAAGAAAAGAAGAAGATTTTACCTTTGCAACTACTGTCAACTAGTACAAAACTATGACATACAAATAGGTTTTTTTATGTGCTTTGTAATGTAAATGCAACCGGTAATTTGGTATTAGTATTAGATTTTGATAGGGACACTTATTTAAATTATAACTGGAAAAATGCAAGTTGTACTAGCTTACAATAGTGGGCTTGTTTATGACAGGTACAATTGCATTGTTCATGGTGATGATGAAGGTTCCTTGTAGCTCAAACTGTCACATCAAATAGATTGTTCATGACATGTCATGCGTATAATCTTCAAATGGTATTGCTACAAGTTTTGGAAAGTACTACTATAGAAGTTTTCCATAGAAGTTGCATTCGAGCATCTTGTCTTTAGTTTCAAGTATGCATTGCAAGCAAGGTTTGTAAGTAAACATTGTGGTCTATCCACATTTGGTATAGTGACTATTGTTTTTGTTTCTAGCATGTGTTGGAGAAACAATTTGTTGGCAGATGTTGCATATAGCTTGATATGGTGAGAGGTGTACATTTTTTTCCCTTAGTATTCCTACCTCCTTTTGTTGGAAACACAACATAAATGTGAGTTAGTTTCAAAAGATTTTTAATATATTGATTTAAGTATGAATTGGAGAATTCAATATTTTTTTTATCTATAGGTTTGTTGAGGACAATGCATGTAGTGATTTTGTTGTTGATTCATCAAGCAAAATGTCAATGAAAGTAGATAGGGTTGATCAAATTATTGTTGATCCCCTTGAACCTTAGTAGACCACATTCTTGAGCAGTAGTAGTAATGGGTCAAGGAGTGTGGAGGTTGCAAATATTTTCTAGAGACTATTGTAGGGGCCAGTATGTGCCTTTACAACTATGAGTTTTAGGAAGCAAAAATATGCATGTTAGAAGTACTATGTATTTTAAGATTTTTTGTTGTAAGCTTAAAATGATTTTTGGTTTTGTTTGAGTAGAGTTACTTACTATAGTCGTGTCCGAAGGCAGTGGTCCATCTCTAATCTATAGTCAAAATTTGGGTGCCTCTTGACTGTGGGATGCTATAAGGACACCCAAGCTTCCAATTGGATACATGTTTTGCAAGTTGACCAGTTGTGATATTCTTGTATCAAGCATTAGCCTTTGCTATTTGCAAACTATTGGAATTGTTTGGATTTTTTTTTCCAATGTCAACTACAAGTAGTATTCAGCATTGCCCCTCTCAAATTGGCCTGTCTTCCTAATTTTGAATTTCTCCAAGTGGACACTTGTGCCAGGTTGGAGCAATGGTAGTAGTTTTTCTATTAGTGTCTTTTTAGTATTTGTTGTTATGGTCATCTACCCCTGGCTATCAGTGAGGTCAACATGTGCAATTGATTTTTTTTTTATCAATGGTTGAGTTGTTCTTGCATGTTGGTCCAAATGTGACTAGAACATCACCTTTAAAAGCATCTATTGATTGCATTTTCAAAATCTCCAGTATGGTGGATGGCTGAGGTGTTTCCATTTTGGTCTGTAATGAATGAAACTAGCTTAGTTTGGAGAAAATTTGATGAAGGCATTTTGTTGTAAATAGTGATAATAGAAATTGAGTTGTGAAGTGTACAGTACCTTTTTGCACTATGTTTATTATCTATTGAGGTGGTCTCCTCGGCATGCACTTTGTCTTCTGTCTTGGGATTTGTAGCAGCCATTTCTGAAAATGGGTAAAATAAAGCACAAAGATTAATTTAGGGAGAAAAATTAGTTTAAACCAATATTATTAGTTGAAGTTTATGAAGGCATATTCATTTGAGGAAATTTTTTGTAAATGAATTTGTGGTTAGGGGTTAGTTCGTGCAAGAGATGTGTAGAAAAATCAAAGAGCAAGTTTTGCAAGACTGTATGATTTAGTAGCATATTACATATTTGTCTGATATACCTAAATGAATAGTACTATTGCAAAATGGTCTATCCAATAGCTATCGAGTGTAGTGAATATAGGGCTTGCGTGGTCAACATTGTGTATCCAAAACTAGTCAAGCATGGTTGATGTGTGCATTGTTGGCCTATTGACAAGGAAGTGGAGGTTGTGTTGTTGTATAAAGTGAGTAAGCATTGTTTTTCATTTTGTTGAGTTGAACATGTCAATATTTTGTTTAAGTAAAAGCAAGTTTTAAAGGACTTGAAACCTTTACAAAAAAAAAAAGTCTAGAGATAAATAGGAGAAATAAACATCAGAGAAGAGCAGTACATGACAACATGAAACAGACCTCCAAAAAGAACAAACATGAGGTCACTCAAGATAGAGTTGGAAAAGACAGAAAAAGAACAGTAAAAGAACAACAACCGAACAGCTAAGAAGTCTTTATCAGGTCCACAGCCTGATCCACTAGAATATGCATATTATCAATGTTGAAGTCTCCTGCAATAATGAGTTTTGAATTTTTTGGTAGTGAATTGGTAATGTTTTCAACAAGCTTGAATAGTTGTACAATAGGCACATTTGGTACTAAATACAAATTTGTGATCTGTAAGGCAGTTTGGAAATGCATGATGTCAATTGTCATTGATTCCAAGTGGTTTGTTGCAAAGATTTCTAATTTATTCAGTGTGGTGTCTTTTTCCCAACATGTTAGTAGACCATGGATATGAAAGAAAGGGTGGCAATTAAAGTTCTTGTTTAGGAATCTGATGTTGTCAATGTTTTTGACCCTTGTTTCTTGAAGGTAGAGTACAGTTGCAACAAGTAATGGATGATCATGAGCTATATCTTGTTCATGTGATAGTAAGGTGTGTGTATTCAAGGAGCATATAATCTATTGACCTAGTAGCATAGTCTTAAGGTTGTATTGTAATGTCCATTAGGATGTTGTTTGAAGGAGGTGCATTTTAGTTTTTACTTTTCATGAGACTTTGAAATTGGTATGATGTAATTTTTGTATTAGGTACAATAGAATAGAATTAGTGTATAGGCTTTGCATTCATTGTCGATAGGATTTGCCTACTGTAGGATCATTGAACTGTATCCAAACAATGTCTTGTTCAATACTTGTGTATGATTCAAAGATACCATTAGCACTATTTACAAGACCATCTTCTGTATCAAGATTGCTTGCTATGAGCTCTACTAATATACCTATTTTTATAAAGATTGTGGTAGGAAGTAATGTCTTTTCATTCTGGTATTCGTTGAAGTCAAGTGATGTGTCTTTTTTGTCAATTGCTTGTAGTACATATAGCATAGTGTGTAAGAAGCTAAACATTTTTTGGTTGTGTTGGTGAAAAGATGAGTTTCTTTAAAACAAATGCGGCAAGGTTGCATCATTGGGAGGGTTTTTGTGGCACATTCTATTTATGTATAAAATGTCTTTGCCTGTTTGTGTAGAGGTTCTAGCTTGGTTAAGTATTGAGATGAAGTGTTGATCTATTTTTCTTACAACTGCTTGAAGCTCAAAGTATTTGACTGATTCAATCCAAAATGTGTATGAAATATGATCATTATTTACTGCTTGTGATTCAAATATTCAATTGTCACAAACAGGTTGCACTTGGTAGAAGTCACCATAGAATATGATGTCTACATTTCCAAATGGTTTTTTTGTTGTGTGCTTTATTTGGCATAGTCATCATTCAATGTTATATAACATTGTGGAACCCACTAGGGAGATTTCATCAATGAGTAGGATTTGTACTTGTTCAAACTTTTTACTTAAGTTGTTGAGTGTGTTTGAGTCAAGGGGAAACATTCTAGAAAAATTGCAAGGTAGATGGAAAATGGAGCGTGTGACACTACCTCCTATATTAAATGTAGCTTTTCTTATTGAGGCAACTATGATGCCTTTGGGTTTAAGTGGGTCACTATCTAGTTGTTTTTCATGTAGACGAATCATGCCTTGGTATAGAACTTTTTGTTGTAAATGTTTTTCCTATCCCAACTCCACCTGTCAAGAATAAGTATAGAGGTGTCTATGGTGCAAGTCTCTTGCTCATTACCATATCTTTTACTATCACCTATTGTTCTTTTTTCAATTTTCATTGCAACTTGAAGTATTCATTTTTATTAAGCAGAAATGGATGTGCTACTTCTGAGTGTGGTGCTTTTGGAATGATGTCATGCATTTTTTCCTCTCTTCTTGCATGATATCACCAACAATGTCATAGTTTTCATAGTTAGGTTGTTGTTCAACCTCACTAGGTTCATCAAAGATTGTTTATGGAGTGTTATGGGTTTTTGCTTTTGTGGAAACTTTGTCTATGTTTCCCCACCTATAATCAATTTGTACAGTGAACATTTTCTCCATGTTCTCTAATTCTACTTTATGTGCATTGAATGCTTCATTCCATGAGTTGTAGCCAACTAGAAGTGTTCCTTCACTTATCTTGAAAGGTAGGTACAACATCATTTTTTCTCTACAAGAGTTCTCCTGATCGACATGTGGATTGTACCTAATGTAGTGTATGATCTATGGTCTATGTATTTTTTGGAGCTTTGTTCCATTGGAATAGTAGAATGTACAATACTCTACTAGGGATATGTTTTCTAATGCCTATGGTCGCTCTATGTATTTGTCTATTACAAATGCACACATTATGTTTTTTGAGTTGTCTTCTTCTTTTGCTAGTAACTTTGGGATTTTTAACATGAAGACTCTACTCTTGAATGGTGCAGTGTTAATGAAGATAGTTTTCCTTGATGATTTGTGCAAGGGCAATGACAAGGATATATGGACAACTTTTCGACTTGATATTTGTCGATAGTTGAGCAATGCATTTCCTAGTTTCCATATAAATTGGACCTTGTCATCATAAGCATATGTACATTCCTTTTGCAATTGAGAAAATGTAGTGGACATCATTTTGTCTTGCTTTGTCATATATGAGCAACAATAAGAGGCAATAGCATATGCGCCCAATATAAATTGTGTGTTTCTATTTGTATATCATAATGTTAGAACATGTTTTGCAAATGCATTTGTCGAAATGTCACTTGGTTGTCTTTTTAACAATAGCACTTTCTTCGTTAGTGCAAATTGCAACATTGCAATGTAATCATGTTCATTAAAATTGAATTCATCTAAGAAGTTCTCAAATGTAGTTTCCTTTGCAAAGTGCTTATTCTCTAGTTGTTTGAAGAAGATCTTTGCTTTGTCTTTAATTGCATTATCAACTATTGCAAGGGGTTCTAGGATTATTGTTCTTGGATAATAGCACAAACCTGTGTAACCCTTTTACAAAGGAAAAGGCTAACAGAAGTATAATTGTCAACCTTCAAAGACATAAAACTAGTATTATTATTTAGAATTTGAAAATAAAGTAAACTAATGAAATATGTAGAAATGGATGGTGTTTAGGATTATAATTTTTAATAATTATTTGGAAGAAGAAATTATATATTTTCCTATTTTTTAAAGATAACTTTTAGTTGCTGAAAAATGCTGCAAATTAGGGGTCTAGTTCCCACCATAAAACTACATGGAGATAAACTTATTTCCCTTTGATCTTAGATTATGTTATAGATAAAATATGTAGCTAGAAAAATCAAAAATAAAAATTGGCTTTAGACCTATATTTTCTCTTTTATAACAATTCAAATTTCAACTTATTCAAATCAATATTTTTCATCTCCCACCACATTTTTCAAAATAAATATAATCCAACCAAAAGACAAATTACAGATTCTAGAAGAGGACTCTCTCCTCTAGAACATCATATAATTTTAAAAAAAATTTAGTATGATTTAGTATTTTTTCTTTCTCAAAATTGACATCTTCTCGAGTGTTAAAATGTGTACTTGTAGAATTTTTTAATTATAATATACTATATCTAATTAAAACAATATGAACTCTATATGAGAATATTCTTGAGTTTGAGCTCTATAAAATGGTGTTTATATTTTATTAAAAAAATATCATAACAAATAGTAAGAGTTATTAAAACATCAATTTTCTGAAATAATTGTATTTCTTTAGTAATTGAATACTAACTAGTATAAAACTTGCATTTAATGGACATTTCCAATTGGAAAAGCGTGAGACCATATATAACTTAGCTAGAATAAATTTATCAAGATCATATGTTTGAACAAAATTGTTTTTTGGTAGAAATACTCAAATTCAGTGGTTCTGATAAGTCAACTTGAAAGGTGACATAGCTTTGTACTTTTACCCTTTTCTCATTGGAGGGAGTGGGAAGTTGAACCAACAACTTGATGTTTGATAATTTTTTGCAAGTTCTTGTGTGACGATGTGTTTTCATCTTTATCAAGTTTTCATCAAGCAATGATGACTCAGATTAGATGTACTTGTCAACAAATTCTTCTATCTCACAATTTGGGCAAGCCCCATATATTGGAGCATCCATTATCCATAGCATAAAGCGAATGTGTTCATTTCCACAATTTTGAAATTATGTTACGAAATAGTAGTCTTGCACTTTGCCAAATAGCCTATCATTTTTCATCATCATTTTGCATAATGCATTGACTCTATGATTGTAATACTGGTTGCATAGAACTAGATTTTTTGTAATTTTGAAATCTAAATCTTTGTCTTCAATTTTTTTGTTGTGTTTAATCTCTTCTATAAGAGATACATGTTCTAGAGCTTTGCATAATGGTTGTCGATAATGTTGAGTGCTACTCAATGTGATAAAAAAGGAAGGAGGTCATATTTTCCTTATCATTGCAAATATATTCTTTCTTGTGTTGTCCAAGTAATCAAGAGATGTGGTTTTTCTTTTGAATGATCTAAATCCTAAGGGTGATCTTAATATGTTGTCCAACTTTGTTGTGTTGCGCACATCCTTCGGTAGTAGTTTTCTACCTTTCAATTCACCTTTTCTTATGCACACCCAAGCAAGCGATGATAATTGTTGTATTATAGCCTTAATAGCTTTGAAAAATATATCTATGATATGCATTGCAAAGTCATTGTCCTGATGCACTAGTTCCCATTTGGAATTTTTTTGGTATGATAGGTTTTTTGTAATTTTAGTTGGGCGTGGGAAACCAAAGAATAGTGTAGGAAATTTCATCTCTTTTGAGTATTTGTCTTGGAAAATGCCAAGAGGCCTTATACCCTCAGAGAGTGCAATTTCAATTATAGTTGTGTTAAGGTATTTGATTGAGTGAGAGTCATTAAACCAATGTATAAGTGATTCAGCTATTGGTTCTTCATCATTCTCAGTGATGCCATCAATTACTTATGTGTTTGTTTCAATGTCTAAGTTGATTTGTTGCTTCTTATTTGCAATCAATATTTACCATTCTGGTTTTATGTGCACATGTTCACTACTATATAATGGCATTGTTGATAGAGCTACTAGTGCATTCATTACACAAAAAGGTCGTACATTGCCTTAGGCATATGCATTTTCATATTCTAGCTTTCTTTTTAGCTTGATTTCTATTGTTTTTGTTTCATCTATTTCTCTAGGTAGTGCTTGTTGAACCTTGTTGAAGCCCACATGAACATTAATGATCGATCCATTCAGTTTGTACTGTGCCCTTTTAAATCCTAACTGTCTAATTTGTGCAAAAGCTATGCGCAAAGATACAAGTCTTTCTTCCAAGGAACTTAGCATATGCACTTCATCTATTCGGGGGTTACATCTTATGTTCCAAGGTACAGAAAAGGAAGGCAATTTTCCAAGTGATGTTGCTTTAAGGAATTTCTTACAAATTGATTGGCCTACTTGAATCTTCTTTGCATCGATTGTTATAGGTAGCATTGAAAAAGACTTGACAATTTCTTCGTTGACATGACATATATTTTTATGAAAGTGTAGCATTTCATAGATAGTGCATGTTTTTGTGGGTGTGTCATTGATCATGTGGTTATATGTAGCAATTGATTCTTGTACTCTATTTCTGGTGCTGCGTACTTGTCTAGCTCTTTGATGTTGGGAATTTCTTGCTCCTATGATTCTAATATGTCAGTTTGTAGTTGCATTCATCTTGTTCATGTTGTTGTTATTATCTATTTCATTTTTTTTTGGTCACGAATTGTAGCTTTAGAGAGCGCAAGGAGCAATGGTATTTAATGTTTTTGCTTGTTGTAGCTAAGTTGGCAACTTCAAATGAACTTTTGCTAGATGTACGTGTTGTATCATTTGGTGGAGTAGTGTCACATAAAATGAAGTCAAGTTTAGTAGAGTTACTTGAATTTGATGTTGACATTGTAAATGCAAGCTTTGTGTCTTGGTTATCAAAATTTGACTACTTTCCTCTGGACTATTTGAATGATAGAAGTAATGTTCAATTACAAAAGTTACATAATAGAAAGCTAAATGCTATATTTCAAAGAATAGATGAAGTAATTGGTAACTAGCCTTGTATCAACAGTAGTTTGTAGATTTGTTACCTCTGTATAGTATGAGCTTCAAGGTAAGTTCTTGTAACCTGAAAAGCACGGTATGTGAGAGAGATAAACATTTAGATAATGGTAGAAGTAAACCAATGTAAGCAATGTCAATATTTATAGAAATGTGAAAAATTAATTTGATGGAATCTAGGCTTTAGTGAATTCACTTATGTGGTCAAATTGTATTTTTCTGAAAATTGGAATCACGACAACCAGGACTAGAATAGTTATAATTTGACTATCTTTTTTAACATTATGCAGTTTGGAAATAATCAAATAAGTTTAAGAAGTTCAGCAAGTGGAAATTTTGAGATCTATTCATTTGCTAAATTGTTTAATTTGTAAAATCCATGGGTGATCTGAAAAGTCTCAAGCATACCTTGTAGAGATTGCTTCAATGCTCTATTTGTATAGAGTTTTAGTTGATATGTCTGCAAAGAGCACAATGGGGTAAGAAAATAAATAGAATACACTTCAAATATCCATTTGCTACAAAGAGAGATCTAGATACATGATACATGTGGAGAATTATTTAATAAAAATGATTTAAAGTTTAAACTATTGTTTAATTTAAAATGATTTTTAATTAAGATTACAACCATAATATAATTAACTAAAAAATTGTGTCATGAGTTTAAGTATTATTTTGCGTTTTAAAACAAATAGTTTATAGAAATTTTTAATATATGCTCAACGAGAAGAATACCAATTAATAAATCAAATCAAGATCAAGAGAAGTGAACACAAGTACAGGTTCAAAATTAATTAGACTTATAAATAGAAATTTAGTTATAGAAATATCAATTTAAAGCAAAGCAAAAAATAATTAATTTAGTCGACTCAATGTTTAGATCTTTCAAGTTAATTACTACATTTCTATAATTTAGTTACTGTCTATAATTTTCTATCGTTTTAAAAAATTATTCACTATTTTATATTTAGTGTTATAGATTTTATTTTTATAATTTTATAATTGACTTAACAATTAATATTATTTAAAATTGATTATTTATTTCATATATAAAATTGATTATTAATTTTATATGTCAACGGAAATAATACAACAATTTGAAATAAAATCTTATATTTATACTTTTATATACATATAAAATGAATATAAAATATAGAATAGCCAAAGCATGCATACAAGAAAGCTAACAAGCTATTGAAATGGGGAAACATGTATAAATCAATTATCAAAATAATTAGAAATATATTATATAAATTTTAATGCCTGGAGATATTCGAATTTGAATATAAAAATATTTTAATATTATTTTCAGAGTAAATTATATAATATCATAATATACTTTCTTTCAGCCGCTATAATGAATATTACTACCATTGTTTTGATTTTCTTTTTCTGATAATTTACTAGCTCAAAAATATCTTCAAACGATTCAAATCAAGATTTATGTTTTTTTGTTAAACTATATGTTCAAGTATTATTATGATTCAAAAGAATATTAGTTCTGATTAAGATTTTTTCTAAATTAAGATTTTTGAATAAAACAAAGATTTAAAGTTAAATTATTATTTATTATTATTATTATTTTATTACGTTGTTAACGTGTGAAATTAAAACACATCAATGTTCTAATAATTTTCTCCATGGAACAATTTTTCAATTATTTATAAGAACAACTTTTCAATTATTTATTAAGTTCAAAATTTTTTAAAATAATAAATATTTACCTTTTAGAAAATGATTGAAAATTTATTTTCATTTAAAACATATAGTTGAAAAATCAAATAATAATAAAAGCATTTCCCCAACGTTAAAAACAAGAAATTTTTACAATAAGACTTATTTTCATGTCTTGAGCACATCACAAGCATGTCGTGTACTATGATTTCTTCCTCTCATGTGTTTGCATGTTAAATGGTAGAGGATACATGTGTTTCATTGAGGCTTTGTCTTTGAGTAAAAAGGGACAACTGAAATGCATGAAGATTTTTTATTTAGAAAGAAATCAAAATTTATTACCAATTTCAGAAGTGTTAAAGATTGTGAGTTGGTTTTAGCATAAAAATTTTGTCATCTCATGCTTGAATATTTTGCCAATTTCTGTGAGTAAAATTTTTCTTACAGTGTCCTTTATCAAGAAATCTTGAATTGTGGTCATTTACAAAAGGTTATGATTGAATTGTTAGTTGTAAAAATTGAATCAACAGAAAATGGTTGTTTCTCAAGTTTTTATATCAACTGTAATTACTTATGAGCCAATGTCGTTGGAACTCTACCCTAGATTCATTGAGCTTGGGAGTCCCTATTCTTTTGGATTTGGACAAATCAGTCTAGAAATGTTAAATGTTTGCAGGGTGTTTGGAAATCAAGGGTGAAAGTGAGGAAGGGGAAGATGGGATTGTGACAAGGTACGAGATTTGTAGATGCCTAAGAATTGCATTTGAAAGCAAACAAGGAAAGAGAAAGAGAATGTATGCTCTCCAATGGTAGCAATGGGCAATTAGTAATTGCAGTGAAAAAAGGTCAGCATTCAATATGGCTCTGAAGATGGATGTGCAAACCTAGCTATGATAGAGCTAAAGAAAGAGACACCTCTACCAGATGAAGACGAAAAATCATTTATCCAGTTATTGCCTGTAGAATAAACAATCTTTTTTTATTGATAAATTAGGCAAAGTTTTGAGGAAATGGGCTTTCTAGAAAGTTTGGCTGCAAGAGTTTTCCAGAATTGCTCATTGTAATTTTTTACTTTTTTTTGTTAATAAAATCATTTATTTTTCCTTACCATTTTGCATAACTGATAAATACCTTTTTTAAGATGTTCGATGTATATAAAAAAATTTATAAACTGTTGAACAAACTTAGAGATTTGGAAAATATGAGTAATATTATTAGATGGACAGGAAAACATGAATTCCTGGTCGATTTGATCATCTAGACAGCGGATCAATCAAGAAGGGGGATCTCTACCTTAACACAATAAAAGACAACCAAATTTTTTTTTAACCATTATTGAAATCCCAAGTAGTAAAAGGAGGCGTTTCCAATTTTTGTGTCTGTAGTTCATTGAAAAAAAATAAAGAATAGGACTTTATAGTAGTAAATTTAGGCCTAAATTTCGACGCGAAAAGGTCAAAATTTTGACAAGAGTAGGTTGATAAGGCGACCAAGCTTGCTGTCGGTCTTTTTTGGTTGATTTTTTTCCACATAAATTCTGTGTCAAAATTTCAACTTCATAAAGGTGGACTTACCGACACAAATTTCGTTGATTTCCCTAGTCCAAGCTGAACTATTATTTCCTCATTTGCAGGTGCCATTGGTCAAAATTTTGACGTAAACCTACACCAATTTGGCGTCAAAATTGCAATGAAAACACCTTACTTTTCTATGTCGGTGCCATACAAGCAACGTCAAAGGCGGCTAGTTTGGTGTCAAAATTGCGACCAAAATACCATTCTAATTTGCATTTGTGTCAAAATTGAGACCAAGTTATGTAGAAATTTTGACGAGCTATCTCAGTTATTCGAAAAGCTTTGCTCTCATAGGAGCCTTCTAAACTGCACAAAACTTGATTCTAAAGTGTAATTGCTCGGTGCATGAGAGTCAGGGTATCGTGCACATTTCTACCTCCACACCATTGTTTCATTCCTCACAAGATTAATTTCATACAAAACAATGGGAAGGAGGAAGAAATGTGCACGATATCCTGAGTCTCCACCGAGCAATTATGCTTTACAACTCAAATTTTGTGCAGTTTAAAAGGCTCCTATGAGAGCAAAGAATTTGCAATAATTGGCACAGCACGTCTAAATTTTGGTTCCTACAGGGAAGAATAAAATTAGGAAAGAATTATTTATCAGGAATGAAAGCCAATAATTTCATCTATTTTTCAAACAGATAAACGTGACAAAAAAACTTACAGTCCCAATCACGTCATCATATATAAGAGCGCATATATAACTATAACTATGTCTAAAACCAATGTAATTTACAAATATCCATAATTCAAATATTATCCCTTGATGATTTCTTTAATGCAAAGTTTTAAGTCAACTATTATTGCCCTAGATGTAATACCAAACTGTCATTAGGCTAAAGACTACACCAAGATTTACGATTTACAAATGCAAGGAGAACTACCCAACCAAAGTAGAAAATGACATGAAAAATTAACAATCTATCAATTAAAAATCTAGATGAAATATTTCTAGCAATTCAACTATACATTATAGAAACAGTAAATTGCCTTAAAATTGACACCTCACTAGTTGTTTATTTGCATTCGTAATGGCTTCATAAAAGTTGAAAGCTTACGATTTGTCAAGAACACAAAAGGCACTCGTAGTTCAGTTGCATCAATAATACTAAAGTAGTTCAGTTGCACGGTGAGGGAAAGAGACTGTAAATATTGATTGTGGAGTTGCAGATAGGTAAGCGACAAACATAAAAAGGTAGTACAAGGTTTTAGTAGCAATTATGACCTTCACAGTTTTTCTCACTAGTTTTGGGTCATTAAATTGGATAGAAAATTGATAGTAAAATGTGAAAGAGAACACACATAATGTCACATCAAAATAAGTTTGCATCCTACATATGAGTATGCATCAAAACTGAATTTTTACCTCCTCAATCTATCTATATCAATAAAGAAATAAGACGTTTTTGTAATACAAAATTCTTGAACCCTGTTCCACTATAATCTTTCAAACCTACAAAATAAAACAAAAGCCATAAGAACTAAAAATCAAAGGATTTATTTCTAACAAACTATCACAGATGCTTTGTATATACCTTAGGACATGATACAAACTGTTTCACAAGCAACACTTAAAATTCCAATTTTTTTCTCGTTTACTATAGTGATGATAAACCATATGCAAAGTAGAAATAGTGTAACATAATAGATGATTAGTATCTACAATTTTTAATACTGAAAATTATAAAGAATGTAATACTCACAAGTGTCATTACCTAAGAGAATGCAACCCAAGTTTATCATGATCTCTGTAGCATTCATTGCATTGGGAATACCTACTTATTTGCAAACACCAGTAACACTGCATCTTGTAGTTCATCTTGCAAGAACAAGAAACTTAAATGATAAAAAGATTTCTACGGATAACATGAAAATAATTTTTAAAAGAATGAGGCCAATTTTAAACATAATAACCAAAGTTTCCATGAGAAAGACATGAAATCTTCTTGATCCATTTTCCAATTGTGTTTATACAATCCTAAAAATTCACATTGATAGTTCTGACTAATTATTGTTGGAAGGATTTTATTTGCTTCATCAAACGAGTGTTTATTGTAGTCTTGGCTTCTTGAATTTTTCAAGATAGTATCATTACTCGTCTAGTAGTGTTCAATCTGAAAGGATGATATTGATATGCTATTTTTCTATAACAGCCAAAACAAGGAGTTGTTAACCTTTACACAAACAAGGGATGAAAGCATAAACATAGGGCATCAACAAAACAACAAAAAACCTCTTCCTATACACTTGGACAAAAGTCTAAGCAACGCTATTGTTAGGATTGCAACAAAGGAAACCCCACTACAACCTGTCAACAAGGCCCAAGAGTGATTATTTAAGAGTTAGCATTATCAGTAGAATTTTGTTCAAAACAGAAGTGGGAGCAGCAACTTCAACAACATAGGCCACAAGGCTAGCGGGCATCACACCTGAAATACGATCTAACATCCAAAATTGTGACAAGAATGGAAGCGATAGAAGTCTAGCTCAGACCAACGGCATGACAAGCATCAATATAATCAAAAAAAGTTTCTTCTTCATTAGAAAACAAGTCCTCAAAAGGATAATCTAAAATAGAATTAGAAGCTCTAATTGTCAAATGGTCATTTTTCACGGCCCTCCATCAAGTGACAACACCTATCCAACACAAAATGGCAATCATTAGGCATGTATCCTATAGAGATGCAATCTCTACAACAAAATGGAAAACCCTCAAATTCAATGCTTCATCCATGGCCTCTCATCAACCATGATTGAAGTGGAGAGATCTCTATTTCAACTAGAATACAAACATAGAATAGCCCAAAATTGTACTAGATCCATCCAATTTTAGCAACTAGCAAAGGGAATTTCCAATGGCCTCAGGCAAAACAACTCACAAAAGTGAAATGAAGATGAGGAAGGAAAACCCAAACATAATTCACATAGGTATAGCTCAATGTCACCAAACATTAGGGACTTCAAAGAATTAGTCACCCAGCGGTGTAAATCTTAGAGGCACTAGAGACTCTAAGAATTTATAGACCATACTTCTGCATTGATAAAAGTCTATATTATCACCACAAAATAGGACAAACTTTGCATAAGACTTGACAACCCAAGCATAGCTCCTTCAACCAAAATTTGACAGACAATTATCTAGAGCATTCAGTGGTTGTGGAACCACCAACAAGAGCAAATATCCTAGCACCTAGAAGCCCAGCTTAGTGCTACACCAGGAGAGTAAAACCCCAACAAAAACAATCCAATGGATCTCTTCTGATGGGGTGTGTTATGAGTATATTAAGTTCCCCTTTTTCTCCAGAGTGGAAAACATCATGAATTTTGAGTTCATATCTACATTATGTAATATTGCTTTACTTATGTTTAGAGATCCTTACAGTATATTTAGAGATACTTATTATATCTACTCTATAATAAATGGTAGTGTAATAGCATACTAGCATCAAAGTTCATAACCCACATCAAAAGTGGTTAGTTACATAAGAAGAAGCATCCAACATGGGACATGAGAAACAAATTCAAATTGATTTCTCCTCTATTATCAGAGGATCATAGTAAGGCACAACACAAATTCGCAAATATAAATAATAGTCAATTGTCATTTTATTTGGATCCCTATGAAAATGTAGCACTGAAATACAATATACATTAGAGTTAGGAATTTTGTTGACAACCAAAATCAATTGAATTGAAATAAGAAACTTCACCAAAGAATCAACTAAATATGTAATTTTAAGCATATTTTGCTACTCAAAATGTTACGACTTTTCCTTATTGACCTTGAACTCGTGACATTTTCTAGTTTTATAGGGGGAAACATGATCTCTCCAACTGTTAGTTCTAAATGGCTTCCACCTTAGGCGCATAGAGTCTTTGAACTAGATAGATAAAATACACAACCATGCTGAAGACCATGGAAATAGAGGATAATATGGAAAATACTAAGCAACAAGTTGGATGATGATGAAGACCATAGTGAAGCTAGAAGATCCCAAACATCATCAATTAATACCAAACTACCAAATGAAGTATACAAACTTGAAAAGATAAGACACACCTTAAAACTAAATGAAACTCTAGAAGCTACCATCAAATGGCATGACATTGAATCATTACCAATAAATGAATACAACATAGAGAAGCTACTAGATATGGTATTTCTATTCATTTTTCAAATGAAAGAGTGTAGTAGGTATACAACCACAACTAAGGAAAGTGCAATTTCACACCATTTTCCATGTTGATGTTGAGATACAAACCTATGCAATCCAATCTCCCAAGGAATATACAGCACCACGTATCGCCATCTTTTCCAAAATAGGATTTTTCATAAAGCGATGTTAGAATAGTTACTAAAATGGTCATAAATTATGTTGTTATAGTAAAATAATACTTTAACTTAAGAAAAAAAACTATACAATATTAAAACATGATATCGTGCTTTAAAAACTAAAAAGGTACCTGTAACAAAGAACTTCATTTCGACTTGCTAATTGGTTGTCACTATTAACTATAAGCTATCTTCAAAGTTTGAGCTTCACTTGGTTTCAAGAATAGTTAAATATTCTCTACTTAACAGGACCAACGATGTGAAGGTGGAAGCTCATTTGGCCCCTCCCCCCCCCCCCCCCCCCCCCCACCAACATCACTCTAAATTCCCCATTAATATTTAATAACATTCAATTCATCCATTTTTGAAATATAACATTCAATCATTATAATCACATGATAACATTCATTAACACATAAAATTCATAAACACACAACATTCATGAATAATTCAAGAGTAAGTCATTCATGAATAATTCATTAACACAATATTCATTAACACCCAACATTAATGAATAATATTCATTAACAATATTCAAGAGTAAGTCATTCATGAATAATCATATCTTTTTTGCTTTCTTGCCGTTTCTTTTTTTCATAAAATTTCTAAGAGGAATATCAATGTCCTCGTCATCCCCATTAACATTTAATAACATTCAATTCATCCATTTTTGAAATATAACATTCAATCAATATAATCACATGATAACATTCATTAACACAAAAAATTCATAAACACACAAGATTCGTGAATAATTCATTAACACAAAATTCATTAACACGCAACATTCAAGAGTAAGTCATTCATGAATAATTCATTAACACAATATTCATTAACACCCAGCATTAATGAATAATATTCATTAACAATATTCATTAACAATATTCATTGACACAATATTCATTAAAAATATTCAAGAGTAAGTCATTCCTAAATAATCATATCTTTTTTCTTTCTTGTCGTTTCATTTTTTCATAAAATTTCTAAGAGGAATATCAATGTCCTCATCATCCCCCTCCTCTACTGGTTCTAACACATGTCTCCTCCTCATCTGTTCAGGAACATCATGAGGCCGTTGCACCAAAGGGGGGTCCACTGCAATAACAAGTACTTCATGAGTTAAATTTGCGCCATTTTATATTAGTGAATTATGAGTTTTTATTTAAGTAAAATAACTATAAATCAAAAAATTAATTTAAAAGAACAAAACATAGATTTTCTTTACCTGAATGTGCGACATGATCTATCTGCTGATAAGTTTGAACATCCTCCGGCACTCGTTCAACACGACATGATTCTATATCCTCAACACAAAAAGGTTACACAAAGTTCAATTAAAGATGTTAAATTGTATTAATAATTATATAATTAGTTTTAAATAACAAATGAGCACCTCCATCGATAGTACAATGCACATCAGGGGCTTCATGATGTTGCGTATGATTTGTGTTACGATTAATAGGCTGCATTGCAATGTCATGCACATTATTATCAAATAAATTGTTGCTCAAGTACTCAATTTCTAATATATATTTTGGCATATTTACCTATGCACATGATGTAGGAGACTGTTTGGTTGGGGCAATGGAAGTTTGCCATAGGCATTCAACCACCGCTACATAGCCTTGTTTGAAGGCAATTTTTTTGTGTTCTTCTGTGGCCTCTAGATTAAAATCAGTGCCATGCATTTTTTTATTAATTAACAAAATTATTTGCATTTTATAAATAATTTTTCTTTGCAATTCATTTATTGCTACTTACAATGCGTGCTTTGATTTTCGAACATCCCCCAGAGCCAAGTCTATGTTGCCCAACCTTTTCTAGCCTCACCTTTGTTGCCTTTGATGTGTCCTACAACGTATGAAAAGTTTGAAATATGTTATATGATATAGATATAAATATCAGTACTAAATAGTGTATTATTATATATTGGTATGAAGGTTTTAGCATAAAGTAGCATGTTCCACCAAAAATATGAAAAAAGGAAAGAAATTATAGCATCATACCTTTAATTGACATCTATAATCATGCTATTTATCCATGGAGTTCATGCTAAGTATTTATCCATATTCTGACATGCCTCTCCATAAAATTACACATCAATTTTGACAGTCTATATTATCCATTGTCACACAAAGTAAACGATAAGCTAAAAATTCAAACAGCTAGTAGATTTTATAGATTAAATTTTTTTTCCATCAAAGATAAGTCAATTGTTAGAATTATTAAGAATAACTGAGAGGGGGGGGTGAATCAGTTATCCAAGGTCCAATGATGTCCAATTAAACTTTTTCTACAAATCCTTAATGGCACATAACTGAAATTATCATTAATGCAATTGAACATTAAACAACCATGAAAAGTAAGCATGCATCACAACATAACACTAAGGATTTGATAACCTAGAAACCCTCTAAGAATAAGAAGGTAAAACTAGAGTGGGGTTGATACCCACAAAATAACTGCGCAATTGATTTCAACCACTTTTGATGGTCTGCCCTATTAAAGGCCTGCCCTGTTAAAGGCTACATCACATTGTTAAATGTGAGCTTGTTAAAGGATTTAAGAACATTCAACTTGGAATGTCACCCTGTTAAAGGATTTACATAGAGTTGTTAGGCTCACCCAAGTTCATGGGATTTTTAGTCACCTTCTCAAAAGAATCTTTCATCCCTCTCTAAGGATCTCTTATCCTTCTCCTAAGGATCTCTTTATCCTTCTTTTGAGGATCTCTTTATCCTTCTTCTGAGGATCTCTTTATCCTTCTCCTCAGGATCTTCTATTCTTTTCCTGAGGCTTATCCACCTAGCTATTAAGCTAACCTAGCAATGTAGGGTTTCAGTATCTAATACAATGGTAAGAAAGTATTAGAAGGGTTTTGACCTGATACAGATTACAACCCTAACTATGCAGATTTTAGATCACTCTTCAATTCCTTTCTTTGCTTTTCTTTCCTCCCTTGTAGTTCTAACAGCTTGTTCACCCTTCAAGATCTGTCTCCTTGAGTTCTTCCACTCGTTATGCCAATGCAATCTCTGGTCACTTGATCAACTCAGAGTCTTGATTCTCTGTTCTTACTCCTCTTCGCTTCTTCGCATGATCACACTTATGAACAATTCCCTCTCATGCATGCACATTTGATCTCTGACCTGTAACTCCTTATAAAGAAATTATGTTCTTGATTTCCTGCTCAAATATCCCTTTCCAACTTTAGGGTTTCAATGGATTAGGTAGGATACAATGTATCTGTCTCATATCTTATTTCTATCTAGAAACTTATGATAGATTCATTAGCATTCACCTTGGATTGGTTTGCATGGATTACATAGAATTCTGTGACATCTACTCATCATTCATAACTTCCAACTACTTCACAAAATTTCATGTAACGACCTTATCGCTGTTGATCTGGTGAATCTTGTCTTAACAAATAATGCAGCAACTCGACATTATTGGTTTGCTGATGCTCAGCACCTTCTATGTTACTCAGCTTCTTAATGTTATTTACTGGCACTCGACACCTGAAGCATTTTGGCTTTGCTCGGCACTTGAAAACTTACTTGGCATCCATTATATTTTTTTACTACTCATCACCTAAAGGAATTTGTGTTACTCGGCATCTGAGTAATCACTCGACTTATACTAAAGTTGAACTTGCTCGGCTTCAACTAAGAATCTATTCGGCTCTAACTAGCTTGCTCGATTCTTTCTAATGAACTTAGTTAATCCTTACATCTTTGATGTATCACAATGTGTCCATCCTCTTAGAGTATGTCATCAATACATTATTTCATTAATGGCTTAGCTAATCCTTATACTTCATTACAACATCATAACTTCAACCTTTCTTTAGGTACTCTAGTTACATCTTATTTATTGCCACCTCCTTGTCAATCAACCAATTAATAGTATTTGGATCACTAAAACAATTGTCATTCCTGCAAGTAGCAAGTTTGACATCAATGAAAAAATAATGATTGAAAACATTCTTTACCAATTCCATTATCCTTTATTCATGATCTTTTCAATCATTTTCAACAATCTCCCTCTTTGGCATTGATGGCAAACCAAACTGATCAAATGATTAAGTTGATCAACTTAGTTACCACCAAAATTACATATGTTTCCTGCTTGGTATATAACTGATACAAACTAAATCCTTTTTTCTACTTCTCCCTCTGTACTACTGTATCCTTACTCTATATTCCTGATCTTTCATAGTTGTATTGCTAAATCTTATTTCTTCTGAATCTCCCTCTTTCTTATACATCTTTCATATATATCTCCTTCTTACTTTATATTGACCAGTTTCTCATATATCTCCCTCTTTGACATAAATGCCAAAGATTTAGCATCTTCAACATGCTAAATATAAGCTTTGCATTTTCATGTTTTTCTCCTTTTGTCACCATGCTTGTGACTGATCTGGAATTTTTTTTCCTATTGTCATCATCCACATCATTCTTCTGATATTTCAATGATCTACTCCTGTTGATGCAGGGCAACTTCTATGTTGCTTTAGACTGCTTGAGTTAGGGGCATTACCCCCAACTTGCCTCTAAGATATTCATATGCATCCTTGGTCAATGGTTTGGTGAAGATATCTATAGTTTGTTCCTTTGTGTGAATGTACTCCATTTTCACTTGTTTGTCTTCCACCAATTCTCTAACATAGTGATACTTGATTGCAATGTGCTTGGTTTTTGCATGCATTACTGGATTCTTGGATATATTTATAGCACTTGTATTATCACAATATAGTGTCACAAGTTTAGTTACCTCTTCTTTCATTCATTTCAATGGATGTTTAAGCCACACAATGTTTGTGCAATTGACTGTTGCTGCCATGTATTCTGCTTCTTCAGTGGACTAAGATGTGCATGTTTGTTTCTTGCTAGTCCAAGTAACTAGCCTTTTTCCTAAGAATAATGCTCCTCCACTTGTGCTTTTTCTGTCATCAATGTTTCCTCCCCAATTTGGATCTGTATATGCATTGAGCTCAAACTTCTCATTCTTTTTGTAATATAGGCCAAAATCATCAATTCCTTTGAGATACCCCATTATCCTTTTTACTGCCATGAGATGATTTTCTCTAGGATTGGCAGAGAATCTAGCCACTATTCCAACTGCTAGTGCTATGTCTGGTCTGCTATGTACAACATATTGTAGTTTTCCAATCATGGATGTATACATTGTTTGATTTACTTCAGCTGATTCATCATTTTTAGATAGCTTATGTCCTGTTGCCATTGGTGTGCTAACTAGTTTGGAGTCTTCCAATCCAAAATTCTTGAGTATCTCCTTGATGTATTTTGATTGTGTCACAAATATACCATCTTTTAGTTGATGCACTTGCAATCCTACAAAGAATTTGATTTCTCCAAACATAGACATTTCAAACTCATGTTTCATTTTGTCAGCAAAACTTTTGCATAGTACTTCCTTTCTTCCAAAAACTATATCATCCAAAAATATTTCAGATACAAGAATATCCTTACCTTCTTCTGATTTGATGTACATGTTGCTGTTATCATCAGTTCTTTCAAATCCTATTTGCACTAGATACTTGTGGAGTCTCTCATACCAAGCTCTAGGGGCTTGCTTTAATCCATATAGAGCCTTATGCAGTTTACATACCTTATTTTTGTTCTTTTCATCAACAAAACCTTTTGGTTGCTCTATGTAGACTTCCTCTTCAAGTATACCATTTAGAAATGCGGAATTTACATCCATTTGATAGAATTTAAATCCTTTGAAGGCTGCATATGCTAGTAAGGTCCTTACTCCTTCCATTTTGGCAACTGGAGCAAAAGTTTCTCCATAATCTAGTCCTTTTTCTTGTGCATACCCTTTAAAAACTAGTCTTACCTTGTTCCTTGTGATTTCTCCTTTTTCATTTAACTTGTTTCTGAACACCCACTTGGTTCCAATCATATTCTTGTCAGCTGGTCTTGAGACTAAGATCCATGTCTTGTTCTTCTCAATTTGTTCTATTTCTTCTTTCATAGCATTATACCAGTCATCATCTGTTATGGCTTCACTCTCTGTTTTTGGTTCCATTTTGCTGAGCAGACATGTTTCATTTCTGAGTCTATTCCTTGTCATTGGTCTTGCCTCTTTATTTCCAATAATTTGATCTGCAGGACGATGTCTTTTCACATACTTTGCCAATACAGGTTCTTTCTGAAATGTCCCTTTACTAATTTTTTATGATATTTCCAGCCTCAAATCAGAACTTTAAAATCAAACAACCAATATTACAAAGATCTGCCAATTTTCCAATAAAACCCAAATCGGGTATGTCCAAATTAGTGCCAAAAACTTCACAACTTCACAAATTATTAATAAATCTGAAAATGGACATTTTTACAGAAATTTCAGCAGCATAACAGCCTACAAAATGACATTTCCAGATTTTTATAGCCTTTACACAACAACTCACAAATGTAGGGCAAAACTATGCTCAATCGGGCTCCCGAAATTAACACAAAAATGCTCGAAAATACTACAAAACACTCATAAACTATCTCAGAAGTTTAATCACGACCCAATACATATATTCAACTCTATTTTAACATCATAAAGTCTAAAATACAGCAGCAAACCAAACTGATATGAAACACTCAACTGAAAACCCAAACTCAAACCAAAAAACAACCCCGAAAACACCCAAATCGGCACTATTCAGCTCAAAGGCAAACTCTGTATGAGCATGCACATGGAATGGCTTCAAACTCCCATCCTTAGCCTTCCTGGAAACCTGCAAACTCCCGTTCTTGGGTCTCCTTCTCCACAGGTTTGGCAGCCTCTGAAGAACAACAAGAAAATTAGCAAGAATCAAGATGTAGAATGAGCCCAAAATGCCTCCAAACCCCTTTTAAAGAGGGCATAACCCTAACTCACGTCCAAGAGGGGTTAATAAAATATAATTTAATAATAATTTTTATTTATTAGTCCATTGGTTTCCAAAGATTAACCCCTTTTTCCGAAATTTCACCTTTTTGGAGCCTGCCTGCCTTAACAAAGTTAATTATTTTTAATTATTTGAATAGGGGACATGACACTTTCCTTGTTTGCATGTTGTCTCTTTCAGAATCTGTATCCTCATGCATATTTTCATCAGGCATTTTTTCATTTTCTTCTTGTTGGCTGTTCTCAGAGTCTGAATGAACATTTTTTGTATTATGTAGCTCAGGTTCTGAATGTGTTTGTTGTTCGACATTCACTGTCTGTGACTCGGCAGATACTAGATTTTGTTGCTAATGGTCATTCTGAGTTGCAACTTCACCATCATTAGGTATACCTTCATAAAAGTATACAAAGGTCTTGTATTCCTCTGCTTTCTTGGTGTTTTCAATACTTTGAACTTCTGCAAGCTCATCAAATTTTACATTTGTACTTTCTACTGCTTTGTTAGTGTTAACATTCAAGCACTTATAAGCTTTTCTTCTAGTAGAATAACAAAGAAATGTGCCTTCCTCACTCTTTGCATCAAACTTTCCATTTCTAGACTCTTTATATATATAGCATTTGCATCCAAATATTTTGAAATGTTTTACATTAGGAGAATGCCCATACAATAATTCAAAAGGTGTTGCATTTGTACCTTTCTTGACTTGAACTCTATTGAGTGTGTAGACTGCAGTACTTACAGCTTCTCTCCAGTACCTGAGTGCAACATTTTTCTCCATCATTAAGGTCCGAGCACAGTCAATAACTAATCTATTCCTTCTCTCTGCTATACCATTCTGAGGTGGAGTCCTAGGTGTTGATGTCTGCCTTTTGATTCCTCTTTCATTGCAGAACTCTTCAAATTCTCTTAATGTGAATTCACCTCCTCTATCAGATCTAAGACATTTTAGGCTCTTTCCAATTTCTTTCTCAACTCTGGCCAAATATCATTTGAAAATTTGGAATACATCTAATTTTTGTTTCAGGAACATGACTGTCATCATCCATGAATAGTCATCTACAAATAGCATTATATATATGTCACCTTTATAGCTTTGTACTTCTATAGGACCACACAAGTCAGTATGAACTAGCTCTAATACTTCATTAGAAGTATAAGTCTTTTTTTTGAAAGTTGACTTGGTCATCTTCCCTAGTTGGCATTGTTTGCACATGATGTTATCAGACTTCTTCAACTTTGGTAGTCCTCTGACTTTCTTCATTTTGCTGATGCTTATCAAATTGTCAAAATTTACTTGACATAGCCTCTTATGCCATAACCACACATCATCAGTTTGAGCAATAAGGCAAGAAGCATCTTCCATGTCAAGGTAAAACAAATTATTCCTAGTCTGATCACTTTTTCCTATTAGACTTCCTTGAGAATTATAAATCTTAGCAATTCCTTTTTCAAATTCAACCTTACATCCTATGTTGCCTAACTATGAGACACTTAACAAGTTATAATTCAGGCCTTTAACATAGTATGCATTATCACATGATATCTTTTCAGTAAGCTTGATACTACCTTTCCCTTTGATCTGACATGGTGCATTGTTACCAAATCTAACACTATTTCCTTCATATTGAGTAAAGGAAATGAACTTACTTTTATCTCCAGTCATGTGATGAGAGCATCCGCTATCTATGATCCATCTACAATTCTTGTTCGTGCAAGTTACCAGGGCAGTTGCTTCTTCTTCATCTGATTCATCCTTCATAGCCACATAGACTACTTCATCATCATTTTTGTCAAAGTATTCTTCAACAATGTAGCATCTTTTGCCTTTACCTTTGTAGTCCTTGTTTTCCTCTTTCTTGTTCTTGAAGTTGCCTCCATCCTTGTAATTTTTCTTTTGTGTGCATCTGGTTGCAATGTGACCAACAGCTTACCTTTGAATTTTCCTCTTCCTCTATGAAATCTTCTTGCTAGTAATGCCTCCAATTGGTCTACATCATCTTCATTAGTGTTGTTGTCACTAGATGCGTACTTTTCTCTTCCATTCTTTCTCTTTGTTTGCACCTCATCATTGTCTTTTATCATCATCTTTGTTTTGAATGCAGATTCAAAGTTTTCTGGCTTGTAGTTGTCAAAGTTGGATAACTCAAAGGCAGTGAGTCTTCCAATTATTCCTTCAAATGTCACTATGTTTCTTGTTACACACCTTAGCTCTTGGATGGTTGATACTCTTATAGCATAGATGGGAAGCAATATTCTCTTAAGTATTTGCTGCATATTGTTTCTTCTACTAACTGTCCTCCTAGGCTTCTTATGGCACTGACTACTTCCTTTATCCTTGCACCGTATTGAGTAGCATTCTCTCCTTCTTCCATTTTCATATCATCAAATTTTCCTCTTAGGCTTTCTCTTTTGGCTCTCTTGACATTATCATCCCCTCCATAGATTCTTGATAATGTATTCCACATCTGATGTGAAGTATCACATCCTTTGATGTCATCATACTCGGCATAGCTTAGTGCTGAAGCAATATCTAACATTGCTTGATTGTGCTCCTTCTTCTTGCTCATGTCATCTGTAGTGAGGGGTCCTACAGGGTCTACATGGTCAACTGTGATTGAGGTCTATGCATAGTCGCCTATTGATCTGAGGTATAGCTTCATTAGACTTTTCCATCCAACAAAATTGTCTTTGTTTAGCTTGGGAACTTCTCTCCTGAACATCTTGATCTTTCTGTTGCTAGTACCTTGAAACAAATCAGCAGTCTACTCTAATACCAATTGTTAGAATTGTTTAGAATAACTGAGAGGGGGGGTGAATCGATTATCCAAGGTCCAATGATGTCCAATTAAACTTTTTCTATAAATCCTTAATGACACATAACTGAAATTATCATCTATGCAATTGAACATTAAACAACCATGAAAAGTAAACATGTGTCACACCATAACACTAAGGATTTGACAACCCAGAAACCCTCCAAGAATAAGAAGGTAAAACTAGAGTGGGGATGATACCCACAAAATAACTGCGCAATTGATTTCAACCACTTCTGATGGTCTACCCTATTAAAGGCTACAACTCATTGTTAAATGTGACCTTGTTAAAGGATTTAAGAACATTCAACTTGGAATGTCACCGTATTAAAGGATTTACATAGAGATGTTAGGCTCACCCAAGTTTGTGGTATTTTTAGTCACCTTCTCAAAAGAATCTTTCATCCCTCTCTAAGGATCTCCTATCCTCCTCCTAAGGATCTCTTATCCTTCTCCTAAGGATCTCTTTATCCTTCATCTGAGGATCTATTTATCCTTCTTCTGAGGATCTCTTTATCCTTCTCCTGGGGATCTTCTATTCTTTACCTGAGGCTTATCCACCTAGCTATTAAGCTAACCTAGCAATGTAGGGTTTCAGTATCTAATACAATGGTAAGAAAGTATTGGAAGGGTTTTGACCTAATACAGATTGCAACCCTAACTGTGCAGATTTTAGATCACTCTTCAATTCCTTTCTTTGCTTGGCTTTCCTCCCTTGCAGTGTTGACAGCTTGTTCACCCTTCAAGATCTGTCTCCTTGAGTTCTTCCATTCATTATGCCAATGCAATCTCTGGTCACTTGATCAACTCAAAGTCTTGATGCTCTGTTCTTACTCCTCTTGGCTTCTTCCCATGATCACACTTATGACCAATTCCCTCTCATGCATGCACATTTGATCTCTGACCTGTAACTCCTTATAAAGAAGTTATGTTCTTGATTTCCCACTCAAATCTCCCTTTGCAACTTTAGGGTTTCAATGGATTAGGTAGGATACAATGTATCTATCCCATATCTTGCTTCTATCTAGAAACTTCATGATAAATCCATTAGCATTCACCTTGGATTGGTTTGCATGGATTACATAGAATTCTGTGACATCTACTCATCATTCATAACTTCCAACTACTTCACAAAATTTGGTGTAACAACCTTATCACTGTTGATCTGGTGAATCTTGTCTTAACAAATAATGCAACAACTCAGCATTGTTGGTTATGGGCTTTCATTTATGCTAATTGAAAGCTCAATACTTAATATCTTAATATCTCACTGTTGAGATAAATCCTTACAAGGAGCAAGCGCTATGTTTGATGATTTGGTGTTTTCAGACTTGTTAATGCAGTTGTGGAAGGTAGTGTTGGAAGTTTATATTTCTCAAATGCCAGTACAAAGTTTCCAAATAATCATTCCATTTTGGACTTTCTAGAAGGAGACCCATATGGTCACCTTCTCAAATATGACCCACAAACCAAAATGACAAGTGTGTTGCTTGATGGCCTTGGCTTTGCAAATGGAGTAGCCCTACCTCCATTCGAAGACTATGTGGCTATTTGTGAGACTTGGAAGTAAGTTTTACATAATAATTATAATGGCATATTGTAATAATTTATTTTATAATGGGTGTATGTACATACATTAATCTAGTTTTTCTTGATAGCTTTTAGTTTTGACTGTATGATTTATTTTTCATATCTATGATCTGTCATCAAAGATTGCAGAGAAAAACTTTGTTCAAAATGACCTAATGGGTGCCATGGCTAAGATTGAGCAAAAAATGGCAAAAAAATGTGATAAGTACCTTGATTCCTTGCCTCTTCCTTGATTTCTACCTCTTCTCCTAAATTTCTTGTGCAGCTCCCCCATGCACGCTCCGTAGAATCTTTGAAACCAGGGGAGACGAGAAAGATAGGAGCAAAGGCTTAGTGAACAGAGGAAAAGATATAGTTTCAAGACCAGATATAGATTCTGTTGACCTCGTTGCCCAAGCATATTCAGATCCAAATCGAGATGCACATGCCCTACGAGTCATATACCTCCCACCCTCTGCATGCACCAACAAGCGCTAATCTACCGCCTCTTAATTTAACAAAATAATGAAATGGGCAGTCGAAACCCTTTTTCATTTTAACATGTTCGACTAAGTGTTGGTCAAAATTTTGACCAACACGGGCATGGATTTAAAAAAAAAGAGATTTTTCCTTCTATATTTTGACCAATCTAAAACATTTTAATAGATGGTCAAAAAATTTGGTCGAAAAATGACCTCAAATGTACTAGTGTTAACAATGACAACGGCCGATAGATTAAGGTAGCCTACTTCAGCCCTGCACCCTTTAAAGAATGCTACCATTGCTTGAAGCTTACTACAATGAATTGAAGAATTAAAAAAATTATGATGTGCTTATTTACCATTCAAGACTTGAAGGGGACTCGAGAGAAATTTGGGTGCATCTAAATAGGTTATAGCTATACCACTTCAGCTATGAGAAGCACGTACTAGATTTTTCCTTATTCGAAAGACGAGAAACTATTTTTTCCTAAATGGAAACTCTAGGGCTAACAATTTTTTTAAGATATCCTTAAGAAGGCCTAGAGAAAACCAATTCTTTTTTAAGAAATCCTCTATAAGAAGCTCTATTTAAAATTTTGAAAGCAATTAAATATTTACAAATTGTTAAAACCATCTGCATTTCACTATAATAGAATTAAAACTTTTATTTTCTATTGCTTTCGGTTCAAAGACTTGGTTTTTAGATTACTCACTAGTTTTTGGCTCTGAAATCTTTTTTTAGATACTTGTATCACAATTGTAGAAAATACGGTGATTTGAACAATTAAAAAAGATAACATCACATCTGTCTCAAATATCAATAAATGATCACAGTAATAGTTTGTAATAGAGACTGGTCACATTTATTACAAGCTTATCTATCCACTGTGCTTCTATCATTTTTTTCATAAATGCATTTATTACAAGCTTTTCTCTCCCCTCCGCTTCTCTCATATTTCATAATTTTAAAAAAAATTACCCTTGGCAAATTACCCATCGACCAATAGGAAATTAGGTTTAAGATCACAAAAAGAAAATTTTAAAATAATTAATGTCCAAACCTTAAGAAATGATTTTTTTCTCTAACTGAAATCAATAATTTAGTGCCCCCACCAAAAATATTAGTTCCCTGCCTTACTCAAGGCAAGGACTAATAAGAGAGACAAAGTTACAATCAAACAAAGAAATTGAGTTGTTGTCAGTGGAACTACCATCTCAATCCATAAAATCATCCCCTCCTTACTCTCGTAAGTGTAATAGCTTTCATTTAATTTCATTCATTGCCCAAAAAATATCTGTTATTACAAATGGACCTGCTCATATATAATTCTAGTCCACTATGCAAACCATATTTTTATTTTGCATGAAATATTCCATGCATTTTATTAGTAAGATGTCCATACTACAATCATTTTATATATTATAATATTATTGTATTCATTGAAAAAGAAAACAAAAATCACATGGTACACATGCAAAGATTCTCTACACCGTACACATCATCTTGGATATCGTGTCGTACACTTTGATAACAACTCATATCAATGACATCTCTAAGGATAACCTAATCTGTGGATCATGAATGCCTATGTATGGATCATATGTATGTATGGATTATATGTCTATGTATATAAGGATTGTTTATGAGAGATCAATTTGTGACTAATGGAATATGATTGAGATGTAAATTTAATTATATTCGTCAATAATTATTGTTTTTATGTAAAGCGTATATTAGTTTAATTTCTATTTTTTTAAATTTAGTGGTAGAGAATTTGTGATCTTAAAAGAGAGGTTATAAGTTTAAATTTTACACGAGTAAGGTATTATGCGACATTTGTCACATTGTTAGGTGTCTTCTATATGGTGTATGGGTTAGTCTCGTATTATTGTCACTATATGTAGACCTAAAAAATAGACAACTTGTGTCGTAAATTATTATAGTTCACCTATATTTTTCTTTCTCTAGTATCAAGTAGATGCACAATGTACTAAGTAGACCATATATGTTTATAAGAGAAGGCTTTGTGATTAATCAAATATAGATATAAACTATGCATAATCATGAGAAACAAGTTCCTACTCATCAAATTTAGATATAAACATCTCTTATGAGACATTCAATTTAATTGACACATATATAAATATAAAAATATAAAAACTATGAACAAGATTATGACAAAATATCATTTTTTGGTACTTTCAACAAAAAGTAATTTCTACATGTCGATACTTATAAGTCTGTTTATACAAAATAACATCATTTACAATATAAAACTTTTAAATTTTTGATTTATAATATTTTCATATAAAATTATATTGAAAATATAATAATTTTATTTAATAGTTTCAACTTTTAATTCATATTTGAAATTAAAACATTTTAAGTTAATAAGCCTCATTTGGAATAACTTGAGAAAGTGATAATTTCAAAGTTCTTTCTTGTCCATTTTGTGTAGTAATAGTGAGGAGTGCTATGTTCATATTTTCTTCCTCTACCTAGGCTTCTCTAGGGAAATATGATACTACTATTGTGCGGTTTGGAGTAAGACATGTGTTTGTGCTTCTTCTTGGGTCAATTTTTGGAGTGGAATAAGAAATTCCCCTACTAAGACTTTTTTTTGCATGTTTTCTTGAATATGGAGCCTTCATTTATTCTTTGAAAAAATTGGTTGGAAAGAACTAGAATATTTTTTCAAGATAAGAGAATGATGAGTTGCCAACTTTGTATATGTACTATTAGTGCTCTTTAGGAATTTATCTACTTAGTGTAACATAGTTGTCCCTATGGATCTGAACGATTTGGTTGTCCTTCAAAGGTTCAGTTTGGAAAAATGTGCTTTGAGGTTTCCTTTGCTAGAGCTTCTTAACAGATCAAGTGCAAGGTTTCTCAAAGTTGTTAGATGAATATTTCTTAGTATGCATTGAAAATCAACAGTGATGGCTCTTCTAGAGGTAATCCTCAACATTTTAAAATCGGTGGGGTTGCTAGAAATAATCATGGGGTAATCAATTTTTCTTTTTCTTTTTTGTGGATAAAGGTCAACATACTAACAACTATATGGAAGTTCTTTATATTATTTATGCTTTGGAGAGAATTTTTGCTCTTGGTTGGAGAAAGATCATTTTTAATTGAACCCCTATATAGTTATTGGTATGTTGAATAAGAGGCGGGTAGAGGGATCTAACTCACAAATGGCTCCGATAATCAATCAAATTGTGAGACTTTGTAGTTCTTTTGACTTTATCACCTTTTGTCATATTCCTTGGTAATGGAGCAGGGTTGTAGATTGTTTCATGAAATGGGATTCTCATCAGATGGGGTTGTGGATTGTGGAGGATTGGAGTCTCTTGTCCATTGACTATTCTAGGATTTTAAAGGATTTTTATATGGAGGATATGAGAGATCATTTGTGGGGTGAGAGAGAGCCTTCATTCACAAGAAACACAAGGTTATCTAAAATAAATCTTCATCCTAGAAATCCAATTTGTTGTGGGTGAACAATTTCTTGGGAGACATACATAATTCTTTATTCTAGAGTTTTAGAAATAATTTGTAAGATGTATTAAGAAGATTTATAGGTCACCATTCATTAATTACATACACATATTTACCTTTAGGGATAAGTTTAATCAGCCCTTTGATTAATAGTGCTTTGACCCAATGTGTCAAATCCAATTCTTTCTAGATAAACATTATAGGAATCATCATAAATCTAAGGCCAAGGGGTTCTATTAAATTCTACTAGTAGTTCATTGATTCATGGACTCTTTTCCAAGGCCATGAAGTGGAAAAATTCATCAAAATCCTCTATTAAAAGGAGATGATCAAGATATATGTTGTGTTTGGGGTCTATTTTCTTAGGGATACAAATAGAAACATTATCTTCAAGAATAGGTGAAAGGATGTCATATTTAGTTTCATTATTATAAATTTCCTTGAAATTCTTGTAAAAGGTATGAGTGGTATCACACTGACTAGTTTGCAGGTTACAATCAACAACTTTGATATAAGGAATGTGTCTAGCCTTATGCTTGTGTTTAAGATACTAAAAGAAAATTTTGGATCCCCACTCTCCATCCTTAATCCATTTTAGTTAGTTTCAAATTTTGTATCCTCTACCTTTTTACATAACCATTTTGTGGAACATGTTTTCAGTATCAACCATAGACTATTGTAAGGAGGTATCAAAGGGCTTGCAGGCAAAACATGAACACCCATGTTTGAGTTGTCCTATGAGAGATTTCTAAAGTTTGTATTTTTTGCAACAACTCTCTTAATATAGTCTTTAAGGAAGGTTCTACATCTTAGAAAATGTTCTTTCCCACTAGATAATTCAAATATCTTGTGTTGGGCTTGGTTCAACATTACAAATTGTAGAGAGCTATCAATGCAATCCTAGCTCTTGAGATGTGTAACATTTAACTTGAAAGGGAGACCATTGGAAATGGTGGTGGAGTTTCAAAAAGAAAGAGTGGTGGATATTGTAAGGTGATCAGGAAGAGTGATAGAGAGGTCTAAAGTGTCTTGGAATAGAAGAATGGGGTGACTAGATGAAATGTAAAAGTTGCCAAACAAGCTCAATTTTCTTGAGGTTACTTCACAAAAATTTCTACAGGTGTATCAATGAGGCATTTGGAGGTTAAATATACCAAGGAGAAGATCATTAATACCAATGAAGTTCCAATTTAAGGTCCAAGCTTTAAAATCAACATTAGTCAACTAGGTAAGAAGGTCCCAACTTCAATCAGTAGGTTACTCCACCATATTAAAATAGCCTTCCCAAACCCATTCAATATTAGGGAGATAGGATCACATTTGATCCCAAAGGATAATTCTACCCATAAAAGAATTAATATCATAAATAGATAAAAACTCCATAAGTATATCCTTAATGATAATAGTAGCCCAAACACAATGGTTAATGGGATTGAATCCAAATACAACAATGTGTCTACTAATCCACGGAGCAAGGCCCAAAAATGTACTAAGACTACCATATACATGATTAGTATGCACAAAAAGGGCCTCGTGCCAAATAGAGGCAAGAGTAACATCTAAGTAAATTGTACCAAGTTTCACTTCTTTGAGCATAATAATATCAATTTGATTTTTTTTTACTTGATTATTTCATATGGTACTTGCAAGTTGGGAGGGTTAGTCCCTACACATTCCAATATTAGAATATTTACTTTATTCAATAGATTTAGGAAGGGTTTCCTTGTCCAACTACAATATAATTAACTAATTAACTAAAGGATTATCATGAATTACCATCATGGGATCTAGTTTACAAGGGTTGATTGTAGAATCATGGTCCACCAAACTACAAATATCAAATTTAGATTGATTTCTCATCAAGTAATTTGGCTGAGATGGAAATTTATCATGACACAAGCCTACAAATAGTTGATTGAGATTGAATTCTCACCCAACTATTTGGCTAAGATGGGGATTTATCATTAGGAATTGTAGATTTACTATCAAAATATGAATGGTTATTATGAGATGGAGTTTCTTTTTTGTTTAGGCTTTAACTTGGGATACAAACACATAATCTTTGTAAGAAAAACTTTAATAACTAATAGGCAAATGAATGGGAGACATGGAAGAGGGAGATGAAGTAGGCAAGTTGGTGACAAGAGAAGCAATGTGAAGGGTGGTGAAGAGGGAAAATGAGATGATTGGGAAGGTGTTAGTATATCCTAATGACTTTCAAGGACCAAGGAGGAAACAACGTGGAGGCTTTTATTCATATCACTAATATGTCTTGGTTTTACAGAAGGGGAAATTATGTATAAGGTCCCCTTCTCTATGATAATAAAAATAAGGATTCAACTTATTTAGATATACTGTGTTGTTCAAACTCAAAATATGGTCCAATTAATTTAATTGTATTTGGTAGAGAATAGGTTAAATCCTTCTCAATAAAAGCCTTGGGGTGAGTCTATATTTTCTCATTTATCATAATTTTCTTTACACCATAGAAATTTTGCAAGATGTGTTGCAATATCTTAAAGAAAATGGTGAAAAGAAAAGTTGAGGAAAGGAAACTCAGCCCTGATGGATTATTTAGATTTTGTAATCCCTTTTCGATGGAAGTAAAAGTCACATGATTACATATAACATATTTGTTTGTGTATAATTCAAGATTTGTATCAAAGTATAAAATGGGCATGGTCATGGTCAATGAAAGTGAAAGACACGTATCCTCTACTTGGACTTTTAAAGGATTTGATAACCTAATCTTTTAGTTCCTAATTAATTCATGCCCATTTGAAAAAATACCATTCTAAAGGAATGCCTTGAAGAGGAAAATAATAATAATGGTTTTTACTTTGGAATCATAAATGATCTCTATTGCATAATCAAAGCAAAAGAAACAATTTACCTTCTTGGGACTCTGCAACTCTTGGGTTTGATGTTAGACCGGCCAATGTAGTGGCATCATAAACATCACTTTTTTGTTATATAATTGCATTTGAGACTAGAAGAAATCAAAATTACCGTTAGCTAATAGAGAACTCATGTTTTCCATGCTAGTTATGGAGTAGGTGTGGGGATTGATAATTTTTTCCCTTCTCTATGTTTATATCAACACCACCTTTCTCTCTAGCTTTTTATTTATATGTCATGAATTTATTTTAACAATTTGGTGGGCTTCAGGAATCATATGATGGGTAGAGGCATTCTTGCCCAAAGGGTTCTAAGGAATTGAGATCATATACCAGTATGTTTGCAAGAAGCTAAGGTTAGGGTTTCTAGAAAAACAATGTGTTCCTATTATTCAAAGGTGTTATCTTTACATCTGTGCATAAACTTATGTTTGATTTATTTTACTTATTGAATAACTAAAGGTAACCCCCCCCCCCCCCCCCCCACCCACCCACCCACCTCTCTCTCTCTCTCTCTCTCTCTCTCTCTCTCTCTCTCTCTCTCTATATATATATATATATATATATATATATATATATAGACATTCACAGACACATACACATATATATAGACACACACACACACACACACACACACATGTACATATATGTATATATGTATGTATGTATGTATACATATATGTATATGTATTTATATATTTATATGTGTGCATGTGTTTGTGTGTGTACATATACATATACATATATACATGTGTATATGTACATGTACATATAGATATGCTATATTTATTTATTTATTTATATTAAAATAGTTTATCCAACATCATTGAGTCACAACAACAAAAACTAGAACATTAGACCAACCCTCACAAAAAAAAGACACTTACAAAATAGAGGGAGGTGACCTATAAGAAAAGAGGGTTAGCCATATCAAACTATGCACATACCATACATAGGTGCCTTATACAGTTTTAAAGTCAAGATGAACTTAGCAAAAATATTGAAAGTGATATGAAAAGCCTAAGATCTCTAAACACCATGTTCCTGCTAGAAAGAGGTATCAACACTAGCCACAACTGAGGCCAAATGTAAAGAAGTATTTTCCCCACTTTCATCCATGCCCCTTGTATATTGTTGGTTGTGATCACCACTTTTACTATCTAGATCCAAATGACATTTTTCCATGAGATTGCTAAGATCATATATCTTTCTTTGAGTAAGAAAGCTTTGAAACTTCACAATGTTTTGGGTGAGCTTCACTTCATCTTTATATATTTGCATAGCTCCATCATGCATAAGATTTGTGAATCTAGAATTTGGAATATCCAAGAAAAACGATACCTAAGACATTATGTAAAAAAAATTGAGTTTACCATTAAACTCAGTAGGACACCTTTTGTCATTTTGAGATATTTCCTTGTTCCTATCTTTCTAGAGAAGCCATAGTATTTCACCAGTAAGAATAAACCAAAATCTGTTAAGATAGAAGTCAAAATATTTAACATAACCAGCCATAATTTAACTCCATGAAAACCCAAGTATACTATTCCAATCAATTGGAGACCCAAAGAAAATAGTCCAAATCTTCTTGGCATAAATACAATCAAAGAAAACATGCTCAAAGCTACCAAGCTTATTACATAAGGTACAAATCATAGGTTCAACATTAATGGAGGATAAAATTGAACCAATAGCAAGCTTTTTAATCAACAACAACCATCTAAAGTGAGTGATTTTAGGTTCACAAAGCCCACTCCAAAAATTATCAAAGAAAAGCTGCCAGTTCAAGAACAAACATTCAAGACCCCAACACTTGGACACACACAAGAACAAAGAGTGACCACTCTTTAAAATATCATAAATTTTCTTAGTAGAAGAATTATCAATAGAAGTACCATCTTTTCATTTTGCATTTCTAACATAAGTATCACAATTTATAATTCTTCCAACCTTCTCCTTGCTAATCACTTTAGACAAGAGGGTATATGTCTCCTTTTAGGATCTAAGAATACAATATTTTTTAGAGATTTCAGCGCATGACCCTAGCTTATTATTAACCAGCATATCACTAATAAAAGAGATACCTTTATCATTCCATTTTTTTGTAGAGCATCTTTGAGTTAGAGAAAGAGGTTTGTTATTTAGATACAATCCCCACCAAATTGTTTTGTCAACAAAAACATAGTTGGGAGGGCCCCCAATAGTACTCCTAAAGGAGATGAACTCCCTCACTTGAGACCAAGAAAACTAGAGGGAATTGAACACTTAAGACCCAAACATTTTCATCTTAAAATCCCCATGATGATATCTGAGAAGGGAAATGTTAGACCGATGTTTACCTTTTTTTATCACAGATTATTCAATATTATTTCTCACAAGAATCTTCCATGGTTCATTACCCCCAAAAAAATTATAACTCCACTTATCTGCAAGGGAAATCCCTTGGACTCTAATATCTTTTAGCCCAAGGCCCCCAAGCTTTTTCGGGAGGCAGCACCACTCCCATTTAACACAATGCCCTCTTTTTGAACCCATACCATCATACCACAAAAAATCTCTTACAATTTTTTCAAGCATATTAAAATGATATTTAGCAAACAACTAGGTAGAGGAAAAGCAAAGGTGATGGGAAGAGAGGACATTTTGAACAACTTGCACTCTCCTAGAAAGAGAAAGGGAATGTGTTTTCCATTTGATATGATTTCTATTAATCCTACTATAAATCAACTCGCACATATTAGAGAAGGGAGGCTCTAGAGAAAATGGAATACCTAGATATCTAATAATAGTTTTAGGCCTAGTCTAGTTCCAACCTAAATTAGTCAACCAACTAGGAGGAAAATCAATCTAGCCAAGAACAAAAGACTTATGAGGGGAAACTTTAGCTTTAGAAGCTAGGCAGAAGAAATTGAGACTATTGAGAGCCATAGAGAAGTTTTCTGCAAACAATTCAAAATAAAGAGAAATATAATTAGTAAATTGGGCATTAATCAACTCTTCTAAATTAGGGAGGGTAATACCTTTGATAGGAGGTCCCAAAGAGGTATCTCTCAGAATGTAAAAAAGAGCATCAACAACAATCAAAAAGAAAGAAGGGGAAATAGGGCACCCTTGCCAAATAGATCTCTGAAGAATAATAGGATCCGATAACTCCCCATTCACATCAATAATAGTGGAAGAGTCTTGAAACAAGATTTAAATCCACTTAGAAAAATAATGAGGGAACCCAAAAGCTTTGGGCATACCACTAATAAAGGGCCACTCAAATCTATCATATGCTTTCTTAAAGTCTAGAAGAATCATAGCCACATTTTTTCCTCCAACCTTAGCCCAATTCATAGCTTCCCAGATAGTGATGAGGTTCTCCAAAATATATCTTCCCTTTATGAACCCAATTTGGGTAACTAAGATAAAATTCTTAGTAATATCTACAATTCATCTAGTGAAAAATTTTGCTATAATTTTATATGATAGATTAAGCAAAGTGATAGGACTCCAATTCTTGTCTAGGGATTTATCCCCACTTTTGGGGAGAAATTTGATGACCCCTTTATTCACATTGTTGCCAAGAGATCCAAATTCAAAAACATCATTGTAAAAACTCATAAGTCCTTCACTAATCATTCCAAATTTTCTTTATAAAATTTAGCAGGGAGCCCATCAAGTCCTGGAGACTTGTCAATAGACATAGCTTTGATGGCTTCTTGAATCTCATCTATAGAAATGTCCCTACTAAGTTTATCACTTTCCACTTCGTATATCATTTTAGGAATCATCTTCAAATATTCATTCAAAGCTTTTTGTTGTTTCTAATCAAATTCTAAGGAAAACAACTTAGAATAGAAATTATAGAAGGCTTCTCTAATTGCATTAGGATCAATAGTTCTTCCTCCCTCCACCTTGATGTCTTCTATCATTTCTGACTAATGTTTTTCCCTAATGATGTTGAAGAATTATCCGGAACCTATACCCCCTTCTTTTAACCAATTCATTCTAGCTGTGATCATTTGTCCTTGGATCTTATATCTTTGCAAGTACCTTGGTTGGTGTTTAATAGAGACCAATTCATGTTCTAGCATGGGGTTACCCCATTTATGTTCAAGTGCAAGTTTTGTTTCATTTAGTCTAATTTGCAGATCATTTTCTTCCTTATTTATGTCCCTTGCAGTCTTTTTTCCAACAATTTGATACACTTTCCTCCATGTATCCACTAACTAGTTCCATTGATTAATTGACCTTTGTAATTGATTGCACATTTTAGACAAGAATTTTACCATTCTAATAGCCTCCTTAGTATCAAAGTATTTAAGAAGAGAAGTGTTCAATTTGAATTATTTGTTCCTAGATATAGATTTTTTCTCAAGCCCATTATAATTGATAAGAATCTTACTATAAATTATAGGTGAGTGATCTGATATAGAAGTAGGTGAAACTTCCACTAGATAATGGCCCTCAATGGACTGAAAGGAAAAAAAAAAAAAGAATTACTATAAATCTTGTCTAGTTTGTAGGAGACTCAATTGTTTCCTCCTAGGTTATTACACCAGGTGAACCATATATCCTTGAAATTATTCCTCTTATTCTCTTCAGGATCCAACAAGTTAAAGAACCTTTTGAATTTTAATATTGCTCATTTCCTTTCCAAGAGTTTTTTAATCTTCCTTGTTTATCATAACTATATTCCACCATTTTAAAGTCACCTGCAAAATTTCAATAAGCTTTAGGCATCTCAGAGGAACACCACTCCTGCAACTTATCTCTCTCCCTATAATCATTTGGGGCATAAATATTGCATAACCCAATTAAGTCTTCATTATGCTTAAGGATCACCCAAATTTCTCTTTGACATGGTGAGCATCCATGTTGCATGATAGATTCAACCCACTTGGGACCCACCAAACTGGCAATACCACCTTTCCCTCTGTCATGGTTGGAATGAAATCCTACAGATTTGTCCCAAAGAAATTTGATCATACAAGATGCTTGAAACCAACCATTTTACTCTCTTGCAGAGAAATAATTTCTTTGTCATGAATCTTGTTTCACCACTTTCTAACAGTATATTTTCTATCTACCATTTCCCATCCTCTAACATTCTAACTGTGAAGATTAATCATCATGTGGGTACTATTTGGAGGGAGGCTTCTAGTTCTTATAAAGTCTATTAAAATAACTAGGAATAGCATTCTTATTACCATCGCTAGTGGAGAGAGACCTCCTTTCACAAGTCTTTCTCTTTTTCCTAACAACTTCAATTAACTAACCTTCTGAGTCTATGTTCAAAGCCTTTTGGGCCATAAGTGAGGAAGCATTGGTCTCCTTAGGATTAATAATAGAAATTCTAAGAGTAATGGCCCTCTCATTGATGGACCTAATAGCTAGTTATTGAGCATTTAATCGAGTAGGGATCTCACCAAGGTCAGCCTCACTAGGATCTCTAGGAGCCACCATAGCTAGGGTCGTGGGATGAGCCACACAAGAAATATGTTTAGTATGCCCTGTCAAGATCACCTCAAAATCTCTATCATAAAGAGGGTTATCCAAAGAGATAAAACCACCACTAGTAACTATTTCAACCTCTAAAGGAACCTTTGAAGACTGGATAAGTTTAGAATTTTCACTATTATTTTTGTTAGTCTTGAGGATCCCTTCCTCAGAAATGGCTTTCTTATTGACTAATTCAAAAGAGGTCTCTTTAGCATCATTGATATTGACTTTAGCCTTATCAAAATGGGCTTTAAGAGTTGGAAAATCCTTTTTAATATGTTCATTAAGCTTGCAATGAAAGAAGGCATGGAGATTGCCCAACAAAGAGGCTTCCCATGAGGATTTTGCACCTTCTAAGTCAAGAGAAATAATATCTAGAAAATCAATATCAGATGATAGGGTAACTAAAATTCAAGCATTTAAATGGGGCAAGGTAACCCTAGACTCTTCAATCTATAGCACAAATCCGAGGCGATTCAAAATATGTTGGATAAAGGACCAAAACTCAACTTCAAGATTCTTAATTTCCACCCAATTTGGAGTGGATTTTTCTAGAAATTTATTCAAATTTCCATTTTGTGACCAAGCATATTACCAACATTCCAAAATTCCTTTTTTTAGGATTCTTTCTTACATATTATGACTTTCCAAGAAAATAACAAAAAGCCCCTTTTATATCATGTTGGCATTAAGTTATTATTTCCATTAGTGACAACACTTATCTGTATCAATATAGCTATTGAGCTCATCACTCAGTCTACAATGTATACCGAGCATTCAGTGGTAACCTTGTACATTCATCACTTAAGTAGTTTACACCGAGCTTCGTAGTGCCTAGCGAGTGATGAAAGCATAGTGCCTACCAAGTGATGAAAGCACAGTGTCTACCGAGTGATGAAAGCACAGTGCCTACCAAGTGATGGAAGCACAATGTCTACCATGTGATGAAAGCACAGTGCCTACCGAGTGATGGAAGCATAGTGTCTACCAAGTGATGAAAGCACAGTGCCTACTGAGTGATGGAAGCGCAGAGTTTACCGAGTGAAAGCAAGGTAAATGAAGGGTTCAATTTTTACTGAGTGATACTATATCCACCGAGTCTCCAATGGCTACCGAGTTCAAAACTACGTCAGGTGATTAGTATGGACCGAGCCTTCACTTCTACCAAGTGCATGACGATGCCGAGTAATGTAGTGGATGTCGAGTATCAGAAGGTCACCGAGTTAGTTCAATGAACCCGAGTTATTTACTGTTTGGCCGACTCAGTAATATTTTGTTCACATGTGTTTTTAGCCGACCTTGCAATTACAATTATTGGAATGGTATCTATATGTAATGTATTATATCATTTGGAATATACATGTGGTGTGAAGGATATCATGAAAGACATGTAATGTTTTGAGAAGTGTAAATGTGAATCAACAGAAGAGCAGGGTATTCAGCAAGGTCTACAAGGAGTAGTAAAGATTTATCAGTCACAAGAGGTGATATACTTCAAGGATCTAATCAGAAAATCATGTTTGTAAGTAGATCCACTGTTTCATCCTAATAGGTGAATCAGTTTTGTAAATCCTTTAATAGGGTAGACTTAACAGTCTTTGTATAAATCTCCTAACAGAGTGCATACTTCAGTGTATATTTGTAAATCCTCTAACAAGGTGGACCTAGCAGTCCTTTGTGCTCCTAACAAGGCAGATCACCAGAAGTGGTCAATGTAAGCCTTAACAGGCCAACTTCATACTGTAGTAACGAAGTTTTGTGGGTATCATCCCCACCCCAATTTTACTTTCTACTTGGAAGGTTTTTGGGTCACCAAATCACTATGTACATGTGTTATGAATGTTTGATCTCTCATTTATGCAGTAGATTAGATGAATGAATGGTGAATAGTATATATGGTTAAAATGTTGAAAATATTTTAAAGTTTTGAAGTTACTGATTCACCCCTCCCCTCTTAGTAACCTATTATATCTTGAATATTTCCAACATATCATTCTGCAAAAACTAACATGTAAGCCAAATTTCTTCCCCCAAACTAAATTCAACCATTCATCAAGAAATTTACGACATGGTAGAGCATTAATATCTAAACAAACAAAAAATATAGTAATATTTTTTAATTGATTTTGTTCTACTTTAATAGCTTTAAACATATCTTCATTGGGAAACAAGATTAGGGTTTTCAAACTGATAGAAGGATCCTACCATCTCTCTCTCTGGGTGTGGCTCTGTCTCCATCTCTACGACCTTGTCTATCTCCATTGGTTAAGGATCTTCCCACTCCACTTGTGCATTATGTAACCAATTTCCTTTCAAATTTTCCATCAAAACAAGCAAAAACTGATATATATGTATGTATGTATATACATATATATGTGTACATATGTACATGTGTGTGTGTGTGTGTGTGTGTGTGTGTGTGTGTGTGTGTGTGTGTGTGTGTGTGTGTGTGTCAATGCAACCTCCTTAAAAGGGAATACAAAACCTCCTAAAAAGGGAAAATGATTAGCACAAACGATAGAGTAAGGGTGTGAATTTATGATCTATCCTATATAGGATTTTGAATTCCTTAAACGAATGTAGATGATAAATGATTAAAGAAACATATATATGATCTGTGTAAGAGGAAAATAAGAGGAATAAACTTACCTTAAAGAAAGAAGAGGAAATTTGACCTTTGAATATATACACATTCCCAAGTTATCTTCATTAGTTATGTTATGCATACAATTGATAAATATTATTTCCATATTAACTTGTCTTGATGGCTAAGAAATAGTTATGAATTTCTTGAATTATGATTTAGAAATATAAATTTTAAAATATGTGTTAGGAGCAAAAGGATAAAATTAAAATATGGTTGTTCTCATAATATGACAAATCAATTATGTGTGTGCGTAAATTCAACATTGACCTCTCATATATCAAATTTGAAATTCAAAATCTGGTCACCCAACCCAATCATTTCCCACCTGGAATCAACCAAAAACATGTTGATTAGATTTATTAATATGTACTTTTAGTGATGAGAATTTTTATTGCATTCATTTTTTGACCATTTATATATTTATTTGAATATCATTCACATTATAATAAAACTTCCATTTGGTAATACTAAAATTAACTTAAGAGCTCTTAGCTAGTTTACAATCATCTAGGTCACCAATACTTGTTCTCTTCAACCCTCTTAGTTTCTCTAGGATTAATCTAGGAGAGCATGTGTCCTAGTAACGTACAACATTCTTCTAAAGATATGTCTAAAATACCATTCTTTGGAGTGGAGCAAAGGGTATACCAAATAGAGATGGATTAGGTTAGCCAAAGAGTAAAGTTGCACATTAAGTAGGACTAGATGTATAAAATAGCAAATGAATTTGTGAACATGAAAACAACCTAGAGATTCAAACTTCACCTTGGATACACCTTGGGTGTTGCATAAGATATGAGGTGTTACATTGATAGAGATGCATCATTTCCCAAACTAGTATCAATCAAATCTAGAATGCTCATCATGTCTCATAATCTCCAATTAGTAAACTAAGTCAGTATTTACTTTCTTAATTTAACAATAACTAATTAATCATCCATATATCTACAATGAATTAAGTGATCTACGTTAATTTATGTCTCTGTGTACATATTTCATTTGTTTACTCTAAAACAAACTTGAAGAATGTTTGCTTTCATATGAACCACACAAAACTATTCGAACTTTGATAAATATTAATATCTAAATTAACTTAAATAATCTGATCTCAAATCACTTGAAAATTTCAATCACATATAATCAATTCCAAGATGCTTTTATCTCCATTCTTAATCAATAGGGTCCGTTTGGTTGCAAGGATAAGAATTGGGAATAAGAATGCATATCGGGAATAGGAATGGCTATTCCAATAACAACTATTTTTCAGAATGGACATAAACTCATTTTAGAGGCAAAATACAAATATGTGTTCCTATTCCCTATTCCAATTGATGCACCAAATATAAATAGATAACATATTTCTAATTTCCTATTCCTAATCCAACAACCAAACAGACCAATCAATACTTTTAACCATAATAGCTAATAGATACCTATGTCTTTGTCCTCTATAATTTAATATTGATGATGTTGGGAAGAGCCAAAACAAATGACGTTTGTCAATTGAGGTTGATGGAGAACATATGTCCCGACCGTCAATTTTTTGTCGATTTTCTCCGACCGTGATTGTCGTATGCCACACGCAAAGTTAACATCAATTTCGAGATTTTTTTGAAACTTTAAACTTCTGTATAATACCATGGATATCTGTGTATTTTCAGCCTATCGTTATTGAAGTGGTTTTTTTGTCCACGTTGTTTTGGAATGTAGGGTTGACCAAGGGTTTGGTATCCCTACAATCATAAGTGGTAACATCTTTATCCTCTTTCTAATTAAATATATGATAGGGAAAATGGAAGAATATTTTTTGTATTCATTCATGAATTATTATGATTTAACTATTACCATTTTATATCTTGATAAAATTGCCTTATGCAGTAGGTGGTGTCATGCTTAAAATGCAAGATGAAGGATCATTTTCTTTGATAAGTCAAGCTCATAACAACTCATATCAATTACAAATAAGTCATCTTAGTTATGTATAAATGTAGGTGTAAATAAGTCGGGCTAGCTATGTATGTATATGGATGTTATTATAAGAAATTGGCTAAATAAAAAATTTAAACACCTATCTTTTAAAGATGTTTTTTTTTAAATGTCTCCTTGATAACACATTTTAGTTTGTTGCTTAAATATTTTTGTTATCATAGTACATTTGTCCATAGTGTATGCTATAAGTTAGATTTTGTCATAAGAGACAAATGCAATGTAAATGTTCAAGTTATCTCCCAAACCAATATGCTTTTATTACTATGTACTATTTTACGAGCATTCAATTGCATTCATTTTTACCATTCATATATTTATTTGAACATCTATCACATTACAATAAAGCTTCAACTTGGTACACTAAAATGAACCTAGATGCTCTTAGTCATCTCATTATCGCCTATGTTGCTAACACATGCTATCTTCAACCCTCTTTTTTTTTTTTTTTTTTCTAGAATTAGTCCTAGTAACATCTCTCTCTCTCTCTCTCTCTCTCTCTCTCTCTCTCTCTCTATATATATATATATATATATATATATATATATATATATATATATATATATATATATATATGACCATAGTTTAAAGTATACTAAAGGTGCACATTATGTAGACTAGATCTATAAAATGAAAAATAAATTTTTGGATAGGGAAAATGGCCGAGAGGTCCAAACTTGATGATAGATACATGACCCTTGCATAAGATATGACTCATTACATTGATAGAGATGTATCATTTTCTAAACTAATGTCAATAAAATCTAAAATGTTCATCAAGTTTCAACATCTTTGATTATTGAGTTAGGTTGGTATTCAATTTCTTGATTTAGCATTAATTATTGAATCATTAGAATTTGTTCACTATTCACTTGAATAATTTGTTATTCTTATAACATAAACAAATAAAGGATGCTTTCATCACCAATCTTAATTATTTAGAAGATATCAATATCTAACTGATGCATCCACCTTAACATTGATATTTATGCCCTTAAATAGCTAATTAACTAGTGAGAAGATACCTTTTTCTTTGGCCATAATAACATAATACCAATACTTTAAATAAATAGTTGATTACAACATGCTAAGGAAAAATATATTTAAAAGTATCATGAATACTCATTTGGTCTAATTTGTCTTTGTTCTTAAGAACTTAATAATTGCACTCTTTTAATAAGTGGTTGATTACAACATGCTAACAAAACATGTACCTAAAACAATGTTCAATATTAATTTGGTTGAGTTTGTCTTTGTCCTTGATAATTTCATACAAACAACACCTTTATAAGTAGTTGATTACAACATGATAAGCAAGTTCACACCTTAAAAAGTAGAATATTCATATGGTTAAGTTACCATAACTTTATGAGAGGATGCAAAAAATTGCTAGACAATCTAATCCATAAGCAACAATTACTGGAATATTATGATTAAAAATTCAAAATCGCATACCTCAAGCTTGTAAATGATAAGTAAAAAATTAATGTAAAAGATTAATCTATAATTGTCATGAGCTTTCCACAATCTATGTAGTATGTGCATTACTTGTGGATAAGTTGTGTATGTTTTTTGTGAATGAAAAGTTTAGATTGCACTCAACAATCCATGGTCGCAATTGATTCACAAAAAAAATACATAGCTATTGATTCATTTAGAATCGTGTAAACAATGCTTCTAGATAAATGAACCAATTTAATGCTCCACATACAACCATCAATACATAAGTGAATTGGTCATGTTGTAAATTGTAAACAATGAAACTAGATAAATATATTGATTTGTTTCTAGATTCGATTGTGTAAAGATTTTTACCATCAATGTTTCGAATCACACTACGTGATCCATCTTAAGGATGAAAGAGAGCAAGTGATGATGGATCACGTAGTGTGATTCGGAACGCTGATGATAAAGATTTTTACCATCAACATTTCGAATCACACTATGTGATCCATCATCACGATGAATGAGAGCAAGTGATGATGGATCGCATAGTCAATATATTTATGCAATGATTTGTGAAAATTTGATCTCTTTAAATAAAAAACAAAATAATATTTTGTGTGAAGTAGATGTGGATGTTCATGAAGGGACATAACACATGACTTGTGTCAATTCATAAGTTGGGAGGACGTACGTTTCAATTGTCGAATTTCTGTCGGTTTTCTTGGCATTTGTCGCCAGCAATTTTGACGGCAATTTGAAGAATTGTCTTCTTAGAACGCCGTGAAATTTGAACCCGTGCTTCCGTAGAATGCCGTGCAAATCCGCCGTCTAATTTGTCTTTCTCAAACCAGCATTTTTTTGAACAGTATTGTTTGGTTGTTCACTCCTAAATTGTTACAAACTCTCTCCACTTGACAACTAATAATAATAATAAATATGACAAATTTGTCCCATTTAAGTGGTACGAATGGCAGAGAAGGCAGAATCATCACATGCAAGACATTAACATACACAAATACAAACATCAAAGTATTGTATTTGATAAGTTTGCCACTCTCGCACTTCATATGGGTCACCGTACGTACCGCCTTGGATTGGGATCAAATGTTGGCGTTTTGTTAGATAACATCTCATATCATATCACTCATGTATGTATTTGGGGGATAAGCCAATCTATGAATCATCAATGCATATATAGTCCATATTTATAAAGATTATAGAATGATTGAAAGAAATATTTTAGTGTTGTTTGTAAGTTGAAATCAGTTATAATACATGGAAGAAAACGAAAACTAGTTTGTTTTATGAATTGGAATACACAAAATCGGGTTTAGTCAAAATGGGTGTTTGGGTCAAAAATCTTAAAACGGAATTAGAATTGCAGTTTTCTAATTTTGGCCCAAAACGATGATACCACTCTTCCATCGAAATAGTAGGAATTGGGAATTGAATCCAAGGTTTGACATTTTGAGGATTATAACAAAATTGAAATGAACCATTTTTGCATCCGTTGAATTTCTAACTTAAAAACAAACACAATTAACCATTGTGTCGCAATGGTTTCCACCATTTGAAGGCGAGTGAAAATACAATTTACCATTGTGTCACGGTGACTGAAGGCAACTGTGTTTTTTGTATTCGAATGCAACTCTGTGCAATAGCTATTCCATTTACGCAGGTGTTTGGGTTAGATTCAGTAAATGCAAGTGCAACACTTTTTAGCTCCTCCTTAATTTGAAATGAATCACATCACGCGTATCTATTTATTATTCTCATCTCCATCGTCTAGTGAAGTCTTAGCGAGTGTTTCCTGCAAATAAAATAGTAATTTGCATTGTGCTTTTTTTACTTTCAAATGCCACGCATCTATTGCCACAACTCCCAAATTTTGCAGGTTAGTGTGCTTTTCTGAGAACTAAAAATCACAATGCAACTATGTGTAGAAGGAATTCCATTTGTCCAAGTATGTACACTACTCTAGAGAATGTCTTTGGTTAGGGTCTTCACTCCAAACATTACACAGAGCCTTTATTATTAAACTTATTTCTATTTTTGCCTCCCCATTCCTATAGTTGATGAAATGCCATCACTCTATACTGATATTTCTTACATTGAAACATTTCCAAGCTACAACATAGAGGTATACCAATCCCTTGAAGATTGTACATATCTTAAGAGCTTTTCTGTCAGGCAAAATATGGAATCAAATCTTTAATTCCAATTCCAATTCCAATTCCAATTTTACGAACCAAACACAGAAGATGTATCTTCCCACTCATCTTCCATGTTAACCAAACAGGACAAATTATTTTTTCAAAATCATAATTTGAAATACAAAACCCAATTTTAATAAAACCTAATTTTGAATCAAAACCCAATTTTGCTAATTCCGCAAACCAAACAGGGCCTTATCTTTATGTTATTTTCTATATGTTCGTGTAGATTTTGACAAGTTAGTTGTCTAGTTCTTCCGTAACTTGTAGGTCCATGTTGTCAACCTTCAAACACTTTTGGTACTTATAGAATCATTTTACCTTTCTTTAGTGAAGGCACCAAATGTGCAAATAGATTCCCTGGAAACATATGATCCCACTTAAGAACCACTACCTCATCTAGGTATAGGAAAAGATCGACTCGTGGATGGAAGCACCAAATCCTTTGGTTTGAGCATCTCTAGACGTGCAAATGATCCCTATCTAGTTGTCTATTGAGAACAAATATCCTTATATATTAAGTATTTTATGTTTGTATGCTCCCTTATTGTAAAATATATATGTTCTTTCTTCCCAGATTTCTTTGGAGAAAACATTTGAGAAAGATGACTTTAGAAAATAGTGTTTAGATGATACGTTAGTATATAATGCAAAAGATAGGGAATACTTATAAGCCTCATATCACTACTTAGGAAGTTTTTGAATACTTATATGGAAAGAAAATGAATTGTATAAGAGAGTATGAGAGAGCTAATGGAATAGTCATAAGTCTACCATCTCAACTTGGAAAGGGTTTCATCAGGAAAGAAGGGGAATAAGATTGTACAAGAGAGTATGATGGAACTACTAACCTAAGGAATGCATTGATCAATGTGTTGAAATCTAAGGAGAAGAGAGAATTTGATGAAACTTTATGCACACAATAATTTAATTAGACATTGCTATTGATTATCTAAACATGCTATATGAAAGGCTTTGAAAAAATAGTTAAAATGATGTGTTTATATTAAAAAGTATCATAGATCAAAGTGGATGAGGATATGAGAATTTATGTGTAAGAGTGCCCAAAAATTAATATGAAAATATGGAAGGCTATGAAAAATAGTAAAAAACATTTTTTTTTTTTCTAAAAACGTAGCATAGATCAAAGTGCATCAGGATATGAGAATTAAAATTGTAAGAGTGCTCAAAGATTAGTACGAAAATTAAAATGTAAGAGGGAGAAAGATGTGGTAATGTGACCAAAACAACTTAGATGAAAAAGAGAATGTTAAATCTTAATGAGAGCTAGTAGATTTCCTCAATCCATGAGATTAACTGCAAATGTAGCTTCTAGATTTGATGAAAAAAAAAAATCTTGCAAAATCAAATTTGGAAACCACATTTGCAAATGTTATATCAATCAAATCATTTTAATATGTGACCTTAAGTAAAGATATTACACGAGAAACCAAATATAATAGAAAGCTTGAATGCTAATAATCTAGCTAACACTTAATTTATTTGCAGAATAAGGAGGTATATAAATAGTATGATTTTTATCTTTGTATGTTAAATTTAATAGAAATAGAATGAAAGTAAATCATGAATTGTATGACATATAAAGACATCTAGATCAAGCACTTGCATAATCCAACAATAGAATCTATAGCAATTTTATTTGAAAAAATATTAAATAGCAAAGATAGTATTTATATAACCAAAGTTAAGGGACGCCGCTATCCTCCATTGAAATTGTATAGTTGACCAATTTTCAAAAGATCGAAAACATCATGGTTTTTTTTGAAAATTTCAGTGTTTGATCTTCATGATCTGCATAGTTTGTAGTCGAAAACAACAAAAAAATTGAAAAAAAAATCACAACATTTTTGTGAATTGGAAAAAAAAAGTTTGACTTTGTTTTGTCTTTGGTACTTTTTTTATGGAGATTAGCCTGTTCCAAAGTTAAGGGGGATCCAAAAGTTGTTTTAGCTTTTATTAATTTAATGTCTAATACTTTTAACAATATCGGACCAATAGTTACGATTTTAATAGAAATGTTAAACTTAAAATGGTTTTTATCTTTGTGACATAAAATTTTGAAGCATATGACATATAAGGACATCCAGATTAATTACTTACATAGTCTAAAAATAAAATATTAGGCAACTTTATTTGAAAATGATTTTGAATAGAAAATATATATTTACAAGACCTAAGTTAAGGGGGATCCAAAAGTTGTTTTAGCATTTGTTAATCTTATTTTATTTTATTTTATAGTCTTGAACCAATAATTGTGACTTTGATGTTATAAATGTTGATGATGACTACCCATAATTGAATGAAATGTATTCATTAGATCTTAAAAGTAAAAAAATCATGTGATGTCTTGTTAAGACACCAATAAACAAGACCCGCTCAAGTATTGATCTTACTTTTCTTTGGACCTTTTTAAACACCTTGACAAAAAAACGTGTTGATGTGGCCTTGAAATCTTAGTTATAAGTGGGGGACTTGCCATGTAAGGTGATATAGAGTGATTCAAAAATTTCACATAAGATTTTGAAAAGTGTGAAATTAGGGTGGTCAACTACTAGATTGTCTCCCTTATGATCAACTTAGAAAAGACAAATACAAGAAAAGTTATATTTAAAAAAATAAGTTGTTAAATAGAACTCACATCTCAAGTCTATAAACTTATTAATAATTTACAAAATTAATTAAGAATAGATCAATGGATCAACCAAAAAAATGAATTGTTAGGTGTAATCTAATAGGCTCAATGAATGTCTACACCATCTCAAATGAAAAATACTTTAAAAAACATTATTCATAACAAAAAAAAATAGTATAGGTATAGAGAGAGCATGAAAATATGTGATTTGTTTAAAATAGATAGACAAGAAAAGTTAAATAGAATAACAATAAGTGGATAAAGTGTTATAAGAAGTGGATGGGTAGATGAGAATTAATATGTAAGAGTAATCAAATACTTGTAGGAGTCAATAGGCCCTTGGTCTACTAGTGAACTTGAATGGCTCACAAAGAGCCCACTAGGGATCAAGTTTTGTTGAGTGCAAGGCTCCGACATCATAAGGGATGAGGTCAGGATCGTGCCTTGGGTGATTTTGACGGCGTTGATGCCCCTCAATCCTTGGCTCTAAGCCGAAGAGGTTCCAGGCACAAGTAGGCTCGTATCAAGTCCCTAAAAAGTCTATGTGGTGGTCTTTGTTGGTTGGTAGCTTGTAGGCTTCATGCCTCATTAGGTTACCTCGCAAGTCTGAACCCTCCATCAAAAAAAAAATACTTGTAGGAAAATAAAAATGTATGCTTGGCTAAGTCAAAATATTAACATGAGCAAAACAACTTGGATGAAAAAGAGTGTATTATGTCTATAATTTCATGTTCATGTGCGACAATGAAAATACAAACTAAGAATAGCTTAATTCATTTCAGATGCTAAGAACTAACTCAATTCATTTTAGATTCAAGGCAACAACATAGATAAAAAATAATCAAACTTTCCATCTTCATATGTTAAAATTAATAAAAATAGAATTTCATTACATCATAAAGCCTATATATATATATATATATATATATAAATTAATACTAACATATTCTAAAAATTGGATTTTATTTGAAAAAGATAATAAGATGCAATTAAACAAAGAAATTCAGTACTTGGTGGAACTACAAAGATTTTCACCCTCATTACTCTCGTAAATGCAATAACTTTCATTCAATTTTATTAGTTGAGCAATAAATATCTGTTATTGGGAGAAATGGACGTGCTCATATAGAATTCTACTCCACTACGTAAACCATTTTTTTGTGTTTTACATGAAATATTCCGTGCATTTTATTAGGGCTTTGTATCCATTTTATATATTATAATATTGTCGTATTCAGCGGCAGAGAAAACAAAATCACGTGGTAGACATGCAAGATTCTTTTCGCCGTACACACCGTATTGGATACCGTGCCGTACACTTTGATAACAGGTCATATCAATCACGTCTCCAAGGATAGCCTAATCTGTGGATCATGAATGGCTTACATGGATCATGGATGTATCCGTGTATATATTGCTTGTATGTATGTAAAGATATGAGAGATGGGCTTGTAGCAAATTGAATGGTAAAATATATATATAAGGCTAAAAGAAAAGCTGAAAGAGTAATTGTGGATTACAAAAGAGAGGTCCCTTGTAAAAATAAGACTTTGTTGTAATCATGTGATGAAAGTGAAATAATGCTCAACTAGCATGTATATATTAAAGATAATTTGATAAATGCTACAACATCTTTACCACCAGTGCTCATTCGATGGTCACAACACATAGAGCCGCTTGAGAAATGACAGGTAATCAGCGACCGCAAATACAACATGCATGCAAGTAGAATGTTTCTTCTACCATTCCCTTCTTGTAAGTCCTTTGAATTATGAGGTTCTCCCAAGATTCTCTTGTTGAAAACCATCGACACAAGTATATTGGGTGAGAGATTAGGAAGTTTGGATTTCATGTTTATTAGCTTTGAACAACTCTCATACAGAGAACTGACGAGAGCATAAAGTTCCTCTATTTTAGGCATTTGAAGGAATCGATTATGTTGGTTGTGAAGATCCCCACTGTGCAAATATTTTGAAGGTCTCTCGGATCAATCTTTATCTATCTAGACTATGTATCATTAGTTTGAGGTGAATTTTAGTTAGACTTTATAGGTACAAAGCTATGTAGAATATAAGTGGTGGCATTTGTCAGCTAAAAGCAATTTTGAAATGGCTCAAAGACAATCCAATCAAATAGCTATTAGCAAGTATACTTTGTAAACTACCTACCATTCATATGTAACACAAAATAATAGAAAAAGGTTTCAGAGATGCGAGTGAGTGTTTTCTTTCGAAAGACGACTAGATGAATGTAAAATTAGATCCAATCATGGACAACAATTTTGTAGAAAGGAACACATCTCCTTCAAAGAGGATCCAAAATCCAGAATAAGTTTCTGTTGTCATTTGATCGCCCCACTTTTCATTGCAACTATATAAAATGGAACTTTGACTATTCACAAAATGAAAAATGAAGAGATAACGAAGACTTTATGAAGAACAAATATAAAGGACTTACAAGGGCCAAAGTGTTTGTGCCTGAATATGGGCTCATCTACTCCATTGAAATTATCATTGTTCATGATACTATTTTTGTTTTAAGTGAAACGTGGATTGGCAACTATCAAAATAACTTGATTAAATATCCATTCTAAAGGAGAAGTGTGAACAAAGAAACATAAGCAATGCATCCACAAATTAGCAACTAATCCAGTTTTGGCTGTAGAGGAACAAAAAATATATTGAAGTTGATCCACTATTGTCATTGTATATGAGCAATGTTAGTATGCTAATAGAAACCAAATTTAAATAAAGCTTCTACAAACTAAACAAAATTCATAAACTTCAAGATAGACTAAGATGAGCTCTCAATTGAGAATATGAGCCATTAATGGGCTTTCTCAATAAGAAGCTCTCTTGTTGAGTGGCTTTGTCTAAATAGATAGGATGTATGCTCAAGCTTATGCTTCAAAAAGGGCTTCAAATGGATTTGGAATTTGGGTGTGAGTGTATGGTTTTGATGTAAAATGGCATTATGACTCTACTTCATGGATTGTGTTATTTTGCAAAGGGGAAGGATCCAATTTATAGGCAAGAGGCTTGAGGATTGAGGGCTAAGATGCAAGGATGGGGAAAAGCTCATGGAGGGCTCAGATTGCATGAGAGGAGAGTGCATGGATTGTGCTTCCTTACAGCCAATCAGGAAGTGACACATGTCACAGGGTGAGAGGATGGAGAAAAGGGGAAGGATGCGTTAACAAAGGAGGCTCAAGGGATAAAATCTTCATAAAGACCCTCATAATGGCTTGTAAGAGCAATGAAAGGGCTTGGAAGAGTCATTTATGGCCTAGTGGACTTCATAAAGTTTTATGGTTGGGATATTTTGAGGAAGATGAGAGGAATTTCGACTTGGGATTGATTAGGAAGGTTTTAAGCTTGCTTAGAATTGTGCAAATGATTAGAAGATGGATTAGGATGGTTTAGAATTAGCTTAGGGATAGGCAAGTGGATGGCATTTAATGAGGGTGGGTGAAGGAGGAGATATTTGTTAACTTTGGCTTGGGTTAGTAAGTATTAACCCATGTTTAGGGAATGTGACAAGGTTAGGAGGGGATTAGGATTAGGTTTAAAGACATTTTCTAGAAGAGTCTAGACTTTGGATGGGGATAAAGACAAGATTTCAAAGAGTCAGATTGGCGGAAGATGGGTTTCGGAGATCCCTAAGACTAAGATTGTGGAGCTCGAAAGATGAGGCTTGGTGGATTGATTGGATTGGTGGGTCCCTAAGACTAGGATTGTGGATCCCTAGAGCTAAAAGTGCATATTGATTCAAAGAGATACTGATGCATAAGCTGGGGTAGGAGAGACAGATGTTGGATATGGATGGGGGATAATGGAGATGAAGGGAAACCATTTAAACTTTTTTTTTTAGCAAGGGGATACTTCAAAGAGAAGTACCACCATGTAGTTGAGCACTAGATTTGCTATAGGACTGTTGGTTAATTGCCAAGGTTACCAAGAACATCAAGGCCTTTTCACCAACTGTCCAGAGGACTGACGGACTGACTCAAAACAAACACGCAAGGATTGCCCCAGCATCACACATGAATCTCAGAGGAAGCAACGTGGAACTGACACTGGGTAACCCACAAGCAGAAAAGAAAAACAAACAAAAGACCTGATCAAGACCTTACGCTCAGATTACCCCATTCGGGGTATACCATGATATGGAAGAGCGTGGCAACCTTGAGGAGGGAACAAAAAGATTGTTTGGAAAAGATACTTCAAGTTTGTTTGGAAAAGATACTTCAAGACCCAAAAGGGAAGATCCTGAATCAAAAGAAAGTGAAAATCCAAAAGGGAATCGTTTGCCAATGAGATGGGTGGGACAAGGTACTAACGGACCAAGATCAGACATGAGGAAAACTGTTAGGATAAACCACAGACAGAAATAAAAAACTACATGCAAATATAACCAATAACATAAAATAATAGATCACACAGAAATGAACACAAGGCACCAAGATTTGACATGGTTCACCCAATCCTTGGGCTACATCCACCAAACAACAAGTCCGATCTTATTACAATCCAGTGATTACAACCTGATTACAATCTGTAATCTCTTATAGCTCAATACCGCCGCAAGAACCAATTTCGCATCACAACATAATGAAAATACCTAACCCTAAACCCTTTTATACAAGTATTAAACCGCTTTAGGGTTATAACATGTCAGCCATATGTTGGCCATAATATGTCGGCTACCATGTTGGCCATGGCCCAAAAAAAAATTTCAAGACGATGCCTTGAACCCCACTATTTATGAAGTATGTACAACACTTTCCTGATCAGTCACCATAATCTAACAAAAGCTATATCCTACAAGGATCTACCAGAGAGCACCTAAGCTGATGGATTTGGATGAGTGATGCGTCTGGCAAGCTGAACTAAGAAGGATAACACTTTGGTGACAGGAGATCTAGCTAAAGGATGCATTGGAATAGCTAACCAAGGGTTGTGCGATGTGTGCAAGATGCTGATCAAGGAGGAACTGGCACGAAATCTAGATAGATACAATGGTACTAAGCTAAAGAGGATGTACAAGCTAACAGACCAAGATATGTTACAGATGTACAAGGTTTGTTCATGTTTTGGTTTTTGTGAGATAGAAATGTTCGTGAAGGGTGGGATGTCTACAATAGTTGATAGGTGGATAGGTAGATGGTTTGCAAAAAGCTTAAGAAAAATGGGATTCTTTGTGTGCATGTGATAGGATACAAGCTAGGATACAAGATTTGGCATATAATACAAGCTGGAATATGGTACAAGCTTTGGACAAGATTTGGATATACAAGCAATGATACAAGGGATGATACAAGATTTACAAGCTGGGGTACAAGATTTACAAGTTGAGGTACAAGATTTACAAGTTGTACAGGAGGTATTTACAAGCTTCATTAGATTTTGGATATTTGGTTGGAACACCAAGGGAACAAGCAGGTGTGTTATGCGATGGTGGGTAAATGGATGAGGGATAAGGTAGTGATAGATAATGGATTAGTCTTAGTACACAAGGCGCCTGAATTACCAGGTTTTCACCAAAGTACTTATCCAAGGCGCTTGAATCGCCAAGTTTTCACCATTAGATACTTATTTCTCTTTACTATTTTTTTGTATTTTTCAAAAGCTGGGTATACCAAGGATCTTCAAGCATAGAACTTCTTGAGATGAATGATGTTAGTAGGATCATTCAAGAGTTCTCCTTCTGGTGTAGATAGCTGATAGGCTTCGAAGCCAAAGGATGCAGTGACAACATAAGGACCAAACCATGAAGGTTCAAACTTGCCTTTCTTTTTTCGATCAGCTTGGACTTTCATATTTTCTTTGAGAACCATGTCGCCTGGCTGAAAGAGTCGTGGGAGCACCTTCTTGTTGAAATTCTTTTTGAGATGAGTTTGATAGACTGTGAGATGATCATAGGCTTGTTGTCGCTTCTCGTCTAAGAGATCTAGCTGGGTGAGCCAAGCTACTCTGTATTCTTCATCTGATATTTTCCCTTGCAAAGATATGCACAAGGAGGGAACTTCAACCTCTATAGGTAGTATCGCTTCGGCACCATAGACTAGGGAGTATGGAGTTGTTCCTGTGGATGTACGGAAGGAGGTTTGATGGGCCCATAGGGCTGGATTTATTTGTAGGTGCCAATCACGGCCGAAATCATTGACAACTTTCTTTAGGATTTTGAGGAGGGTTTTGTTAGTTGCCTCTGCCTGGCCGTTACCCTGTGGGAAATATGGGCTAGAAAAGCGGTGATAGATGTGGAGGGAAGTGCATAATTCTTCCATGTTGAGATTTTTAAGGTTACCTCCGTGGTCGGTGAAGATGGTGGATGGGATGCCGAAGCGGAAAACAATGTGGTACAAGATGAACTTGGAGACTTGAACTCCTGTAGTTGAGACTAGGGGGACTGCTTCCACCCACTTAGTGAAATAGTCTGTAGCTGTTATTATCCATTTATGTCCATCAAATGAGAGAGGTGTGATAGTTCCAACTAGATCAAGGCCCCAACAAGTGAAAGGCCAAGGTGGTGCAATAGGCTGTAGATCCTGTGCTAGAGCGTGCACGAGATTTGCGTGCTGCTGACATGGGAGACACTTTCTGACAAAGTCATAAGAGTCTTCTTCAGTGGTAGGCCAATAGTAGCCTGCTCTAAGGATTTGCCATGCTAGGACAATACCACTTGTGTAGGCACCGCAAAGTCTAGAATGTACTTCTTTTAATGCCATCGTGGCCTCATTTTCATCTAAACATCGAGAGAGAATATCGTGATAACCCCGACGATATAGGGTATTGGCTATGATAACATAGCGAGATGATTTTCGGATGAGGTTCTGGCGTTGGGTATGTGTGAGGTGAGGGGATATGATACCATCATTAAGGTAAGCGTGAATCTCATGGTACCAAGGGGATTGGGGACCAACCAAGATACAAACACGGTTTGAATCCTCATTTACATAAGCGGGTGTGAGGAGCTACTCAACTAAAAACTCATACTGTGTAGCTTCTTGGGGAATTTCCAAGAGCAAGCCTATAGTAGCCATAGCATCTGCTGCTTTGTTTTGTATTCGAGGCACTTGTGTAAACTAAAGCCTTGTAAAATGCTAGGTTAGCTAATCAACTAGCTCTTTGTAGGGTAATAGCTTTTCATCTTTGGTTTGATATTCATTTAGGGCTTGCTTGATGATGAGCTGAGAATCACCAAAGATTTGTTACTCAGTAATGTTCCATTCTACAGCTATCTTTAATCCTGTTATGAGAGCCTCATATTCAGCTATATTGTTGGTGCTAGGGAATTGTAGCTTGAAGGCTTTTGGAATGTAATCTCCTTGAGGTGTGACCAACAATACTCTTGTCCCTAATCCACGAGATGTGTGTGAGCCATCAAAATAAAGTTTCCATGAGGTCTGCTCTTCAATTAGACAGACATGTTCATCTGGAAATTCTGTGATCAAAGGATATGTATCTACTAGAGGCGCATCAGCTAGGTGATCTGCTATAGCTTGCCCTTTGATTTCCTTTCTGTCCACATACTGGATGTCAAATTCACTAAGGAGCATAACCCATTTGGCCAAACAGCCTGCAACTATTGTTCTGGAGAGCATATACTTGAGAGGGTCGATCTTGGAGACTAATTGGATGGTATGACTTAGCATGTAGTGGTGAAGCTTTTAAGTTGAGAAAACAACAACCAAACAAGCTTTTTCCATAGGAGTATAATTGTGTTCATAACCAACTAGGGTTCTACTGATGTAGTAGATGGCTCTTTCTCTGTCGTAGTCATCGAGCTGTGCTAGAAGTGCCCTTAGAGTAGTAGGCGTTGCTGATATGTACAAATTAGGGGATGACTAGGAACTAGTGGAACCAAGATAGGGGGATTGGTGAGATACTGCTTGAGCTGATCAAAGCTGCGCTAACATAAAGGATCCCACTTGAAGTTCTCATCCTTCTTCAGTAAATGTGCAAATGGTGTACACTTATCTGCAAGCTGGGAGATGAAGCGCCAGACGGATTGAAGCTTTCCCTAAAGAGAGCGAAGCTATCGCAGTGTCTGGGGAGGAGGCATGTCTAAGATAGCATTGACCTTCTTGGGGTCGATCTCTATACCTCGTTTAGAAACTATAAAGCCTAGAAGCTTACCAGATGTGACCCCAAAGACACACTTCTTGGGATTCAGCATGAGATGATATTTGGCTAACCTATCAAAGACTTTCTCCAAGTTAGCAAGATGATCCATGAAGGTATGAGATTTGACCAAGATATCATCTACATAATCCTCCAAAATGCTATGGATGAGATCATGAAAAATGGTTGTCATAGCTCTTTGATAGGTAGCCCCAACATTCTTTAGGCCAAAAGGCATCATGTTGTAGCAAAAGGTTCCCCAAGGGGTAGTGAATGATGTCTTATGTTGATCCTCTTCTGCAATCTTGATTTGATTATACCCAAAAAATCCATCCATGAGGGACAGAATTTCATGTCTATTTGTAAGGTCTACAATCATATCTATGTCGGGTAAGGGAAAATCATCTTTTGGACAAGCTTTGTTAAGATCTCTGAAATCAGTGCAGATTTTGATGTCACCGGAAGGCTTAGTGACGGGGACCATGTTGAAGATCCACTTTGAGTAGTCGATAGGTTGAATAACCTTAGTAGCTAACATTCTTTCTAATTCAACTTTGACCAGTAATGCCACCTTGGGGTGCATTTTTCTAAGCTTTTGTCTGACGGGCTTGATCTTTGGATCGACTGCAAGATGATGAACTACAAGCTTTGGATCCAGTCCTGGCATGTCCTGATATGACCATGCAAATCGGCCAATGTTCTCTCTTAAGACCTCAAAGAGGAGGTCAGCTTGGTCTTGTGATAGGGATGTAGCAATGTGAACAAGTTTGGGGATCTCTGAAGAACCGATGTTGACTTCTTTAGTATCCTCAATTAGAATAGAAGATATCTCTAGTCGATTATCTTGAGGAGGCAATGCTAAATCCTCATGTTCTGCTTGTGACTCTAGATTTTCTTGCTGAGGGGTTCTCTTCGCTACCTTAACTAGTCTCGGTTTCACCTTAGTTCCAGTTTTGGGTGTATCAGAACTAGGTTGGCAATTTTCTCCAAAATACCCCTTGGGATCTAGCTTATAGATATAGGTAGAATCTGGCTTTGTTTTCTTGTGAGGAGTTTCGGCTCCCATGAATCTCAAAATTGCTTCCTCTGATGTGAACTCATCAATGTGTATAACGCTTGGTTGATCCCAATCTATGAGTTGTGGATGGGCGAGTGGTAGGTCAGTGAAATGGATGGATAGTTCTTGGAGAACAGAGTCTCCCAGGGAGATTTGGTCTAGGATATCGTCGTAGGCTCTCTTTTCAACTTCCTCAGGAATGTCTTCAATTTTGACAAGGTCGTGGTGAATGTTTGAAAAAGCGTGACCATTCTCATTAGTGCCCCCAGTTGTGGGTATGCCAAAGCCAAGACCTGACTTCGATTCCCACTTGTGTGCATCGATGGGGCACTGCATGCCTCTTTCTTCTGGTCCTAGACCACCAGCTTGATAGTTCCATTTGTCAGTGATGAGCTTATGTTCTTGGGGATACTTCTGGCTGAAGTCATCAAGGCGTGCTTGATTTCTTGGAGGTGCATCCTTATGTAACCAATTGTTGATATTTGGAGTGAGCTCCTCATGAAGAGGGATTTTCGAGGATACAAAGGTTGTTGGGCCAAACTGTTTGTATAGAGGAGGTGGAATCTCCTTAGCTTTTTGATATGTCGGTCGTCCATGGGCGTGTGGATCAAGTGGGAGTGCCCTGACAGAAAATGCATCTGATAGACTATACTCTCCACAACCTTTGTATTGATCTTCACGGTAGATAGGGTGGAGGCGAGGATGGTTTTTGGGTCATTACAAGTGTGGGATGAGCTGGTGATGGCTATGCCGATATCAATTCCAGGGCAATGGTTTGCATATGAAGCTTCTAAGCAAAGGGTTCTAGATCGGCATGGATGGTTACCTTAGTGCCCTGATGTGGAAATTTGATGCACTGATGGTAAGTGGATGGAACGGCTTTCATGGCATGAATCCATGGGCAACCAAGGAGGATGTTAAATGGTAGGTTTAGATCAATAACATGGAAAAGTGTTTCTTCAATGACTGGCCCAACCTTGATTGGTAGCAAAATAGTTCCTTCTGTGGTTCTTTCCAAGTTGTCATAAGCTTTGATGGTGATAACCTCACTGATGATATCTGCCTCAATATACCCAGCTTATTTTATGAATTTTAGGGTGCAAATATTCAAGGCTGATCCATTATCTATCATTACTCTTTTTACGGCAAAATTGGATACCATAATGGCTATGTGAATCAGAAGGGTGTGATCTGGCTCGACCACGGGTATGTCAGTGGGTTTGAAAGATAGGGCACATGAGGAGGATAGGTGTCCAACGAGATTACGAAAATCAGTAGCGTTGATATCTGAAGGGACACGAGATTCTATGAGAGCACTGTTAAGGATGTTTTTGTACATAGGACTAGTGCGAAGAAGGTCTAAAATGGAGATTTTGGCTGGCATGTTCCCAAGGTGTTCCAAGATATTGTACTGGCTTTTTGATGGAGCTGATGCTGCTGGTGAAATGGGTGGGCCTGCGATGTTAAATCGTGCTCTTCAAATGGTGATTGCACACTCATTTTTTGGTCCTTGGATATTGATAACATTGACAGAAGGCTCCTTCTCGAGTATGCAACCTATGAGGCTACCATAGTCTATATAGGATGAAGTGTGGTTATTGTTCTTCCCATGCTGTTGGTTTGGCTGGCAGTTGTTGGTTTGGATAGGTGTTTTTTCAAGATTTTGGTTGTTGTGAGGAGGAAAAGCATTTTGATAGATCTGTAAGCCTGCATTGGGAGAGGTTTGGGCACCAACGATGATTTCTTTCCGATCAATGAGGTCCTACACATAATCTTTCAGTTTCATGCATCTGAGGGTAGTGTGACCTTTTACCCTATGAAATTTGCAGTACTCATTATCTTTGTACCATGCAGCTTTGGATTGGCTTGGGTCAATTTTTTGGGTAGGAGGAAATTTGATGAGGTTTTCCTTAGTCAATTTCTCAAAAATGACATCTAATGGCTCACCAAGGGGTGCATAGTTTCTAGGTGCAGGTTGGAATCTGGGCTTTTGCCCTGTAGCTACATTGATGGAATTAGCTTGATTGTTACACCTTTGAAAGTTGGATCCTGGATTGTGGCTTTGATAGCTTTGGTGATTCTATTGTTGATAGTTGATAGCTTGTTGATTGTTTGGTTGATAAGGTGGGTTGGATTGATTTTGGGAAGGACCAACAATATTCACATGTCTCGTATCAATAACCCCATCTGTTGCAATGTGCTTGTTTTTGTTCCAATACCTAGACTTGTCATTTGAATGTGTTTGATTTTGGTTGGCTTCTTTGTAAATCTTGACCACACCATCTTTAATGAGTCCTTGCTCAAGGATCATTCCTTTCTCTTTGATATCTTTGTAGGTCTGCAAACAGTTCATGGTAATGTGGTGAGCTAAGCTGGGATGGGCATTATGAATAAACATTTTCACCAAATGGCGCTCTGGAAAGGTGCAAGATATGTGGGTGGTAAGGGTTTTCCATCTTTGCAAATATTTAGGAAGTCTTTCTCCACCTTTTTGTTTAGTGTGGACAAGATCCACTACTAATAGCTCTATTTCAACAAGATGGGCATATTGGGCTACAAATGCCTCAGACAATTCAATAAAGTTTTTAATTGTGCCATATGGAATTCTATAAAACCTCTCAAGAGCTGGTCCGGCCAAGCTTTTGGAAAAGAGACGCAAGAGGAAGACATCATCATATGCCACTTCTTGGCAGTGCATGTAAAATTCTTTGATATGTGTGATAGGGTCTCCTTTTCCTCTGAATTTGTCAAACTTGGGTGTCTCAAAATGCTTGGGGAATGGAGTCATAGTAATGGCTCTATCAAATGGGTAAGGACACACATTCTCAAATTTGAAGGTTTTTGGATCATTTCCCTCTTGGATGTTCTTCAAAGCTATCTTCATGGCTTCCCATTCTGAATTAATGGGTGATGGTTGGGGTGCCTCCAATGTAGGAGTGCCCTGAGGTAGGTATGTGCTAGATGGGGTAATGGAATATGGATGGCTTTGAGGTATGGGCTGGTAGGGATTGTACATAGCTTGGGCAACTGAATGGTGGATGATGGGTTGCTGTGGTGGAGGTGGCACATATTGTTACATGTGTTTTGAGGCTTGCTATTGATATTGGACTTGAGGTTGGGATTGAGGAACATAAGCTAGCTGTGGGATAAATGGATTGCTTTGTGGAAGTAAGGTATAAGATGGTTTTGAAGCTTGGGGAAAGGATCGGGGAGCTTGTGGAACTTGACTTTGGATTTGAGGAGTTTGACCAATATATGTGGGTTGTGCCCCCATTTGGGAAGGTATCTGCATGGCAAAAGAGGCCAAGTAATTAGTAGTTGGTGGTGGTGGATTTCTTCCTAGAAGTGGCATAGAAAAATAGTTGGTAATAGGAGGTAATGGATTAGTTGGTGGTGGAGGTGGTGGGAATTGAAAGCTTGCAAATGGAACTAATGGGGTTTGATAGCTTGGTGGCTGGATTTGAAAGCTTGGTAGAGGGGTGGCAGGAGCTTGGGTCACTTGAGAGCTTGGAAAAACATTGGTAATAGCTTGTGGGGTTTGATAGCTTTGTGGAGTGAGGGTAGTAGCTTGTGGATTTGTGGTTGATGGCACTGAGCTCCAAGGACCTAGTGGAAATGATGGAATTGTGTTCTGAGTTGAGGTAAACAAGCTAGGGGTGATGAAGGGTTGATTACTTGGCCCCATGGGTGGCATCCCTATTGTATATTGCTGAGGTTGGCCAAAGATGCTAGCACTGATTTGGGAGATGGGTGGATTTGGAAGGCTGGGTTGGAGAGCAGCAGCAGCAAGAGTGAAGGGAGTGAATGATGAGGTGATTTGGGTGAAGGGGGTTTGGGATGGAGTGGTATGGACCAATGGTGGAGTGGTGGTGGCTAGATTGGTTTGCGGAAGGGAAATTTCAACTTGAGTGGAGGCTGGTATGTTTGGGTCTGTTGGATCATATGGGGTGGGTTGAGGCTCTTCTTTTGGCACATATTGAGGATAATTTGAATCATAAGAGCCTATGGGTGGTGGGAGTTTTCCAAACAACGGGTGAGATGGATCTGATAAGGGAGGAGGTCTTCCAAAGTCAAAGGCTCCTATGTCGTCCCTTCGAAAGTTAGCCATGATTGTTTCTTTGTTCTTGTCTATAATGGCGTTCACGAATACTGCATTTTTTGGTTGGTTCATGAAAGCTTCAATGTCAGTAGGTGATGGTCTAGTGTTCTCTGGGCTAAAGGATGGTTGGGTGATCAAGGGGAGCGAAGCTGTTTGATCCAAATGATAGGGCTCCATTTTTTCCTTCTTCTTCTTGGCTAAACGAGTGATGGGTGGCATGAAAATGCAGAATGTTCCTAGGGATGAGATGCAACAATGCTAATGGATGCAAAGGGGGAAGGCTTTTCTATGAAAATGATTTCCTAGGTTGAGGCAAAGCTGTATGACAAAACCTAAGGAGGGTTGGGTTGGGGATTCTAACTTCAAAGATATGTTGTCAAAGCATGAAAGGTCTGCTTTCCTATGAAAGGTTAGCTCAAGGTGATGAGGGATAACAAGTGACAAAGCTAGATTACCCTAGACAAAGCTCTGTCAAAGGGATAACCTTGGTGAGATTGGTGGATTTGGAAGATGTTAGGAATGGCAAACTTTTGGCAAAGTGACAACAATTTTGAAGGCTTGGATGTGAAGATTTTGGATTGCTGGCTAGATGGTTTGGTTCTAAATGAGATGGATGAGCTAAAATTCTTAAGGGGAGGACTAAAGATGGCTGGCTTACCTACATGGATGACTCTAAAGTGAAGCTTATGCAAGAAGATGTGGAGAAACAAGGGGGTCTAATCATAGAAATCATGCCTAGTTGGTAATACATAAGCAGGGTTAACTTCTGGATGTTGGTTAAGTTGGATAGTGCGATCTAACTAGGCATCTTGAAGGCTTCGTTGGCAGCTTTTTCCTTTGCTTTGTGGAGTTTGGCAATTCAAGGGCTTGGTGTTATTTCCTTTCTCTTGGCTAAAAGTTCTTAGTATGCCTGAGATGGCTTGAGTTTGACTTTGTGAAACTTCTATTTTTGTTTGGGTTGTTCTGACATAAATTCTTGAATGTGCTTGGCTTAGAGAGATTTTGGTTGTTTTACTTCAACTCGTTCAACTTCTGGAACAGGCAGTGACTACGCTAAGTGTTCCCTAAGCTAGGATTGACCAAGTTTGGCAAACATTCATTCAACAAGTAAAAAATCAAGCAATAGATAGGAACAACCAGATAGAAGTTTGTGATTCTCAGAATGTGATACTTGCGCCATGGAGTGTGTATGTTCTACAAATTTTTCTATCAGTCACTTCCAACACATTAACATCTTAGATGGTTGTCTACAAGGCTGACAGTTGGTTTAGCTAGGGAGTTCTCGATATACCCAAGGTACGTGAGGCTCGAATCCGTAGATGAAACCAAAAAATGTCACACAGCTGAGAGGAGTGGTAACCCACTTCTCCTCTTTCACTTCTCAAAGGTATAAAGTTCCTTGAGGCTTAGCCCGAGTGTAAAAATCTTGATTCCAAGAGAGGTGTCTTTGGATTCACCTCCCGATCTTTATACTCTGCCGGAATGCTAGAGTTGAGGTCGTCCCAAGGGGTGATGAAATCCCCAAGCAGGCCTCCTAAAACTTAAACAAGATTTTGGATCATAATCTTATGCACCCAAGATGGCCTCGAAAGACGACAAGGGGAGAGAAGAATTGGATGATCTTGGGCTAAAAGACATAATTCTTTTCCAACTGACGTTTAAGTTTTCTAATCTAGACCTTGCAAACACACATGTTTAGGATGCAAATGTTCAATTCCAACTTGAAGCGTTAACAAAAGTAAAATCGATCGAAGAATGAATACACCAAGAAGATTTAGGGTCAACAAAAGTAAACTCGCGCGCCTGGAGGCCCTCCACGTCAAGTATCGATTGATTTTTTTTTAAGGCATTCAAGACTAAGTGTGAGTTTGTTTTAAGCCAAAAACAAAGATGTGTGAAATTCGATTTCAAGTGCACGCCCGGAGGCCCTCCACGTCAAGATTTGTTCAATTTTTTTTATACCCAAATGAAGTGTTAGCGAGACTAATGTGCATTCAAAGAATTTTCTAACTTAGAAAAACCAACAAAAACTTAAGTGAGTGGAATTTGATTTTTGTGGAGAACTTAACACCTTCTTAGGTAGACCCATCCCCATATATGGCGCTGATATTGCAACCAATGGTTAGAATGATGGGTGATTAAAGAGGGTGAGTCTAACAACAAATTCACTCAAAGTGTCTTTATTTGTTTTTATAACTTAGAAAGTTTCTAAAATGTAGATTCTTTTTATGCCCCAAAAGATGAAGTGTGAGATATTGTAATGATTAATTGACCTTTTGCATTCAAGATTGGATTTGTTGTTTTAATCATGCATTCATAAAAAAAAAAAAATTATTTTAATCCATGGCACTCAAGAGTGATTTTAGCAACATGCATTCAAAGACAAGTGATTAAACATTCAAGTTTTTTTCCTTTGAGCATTCAAGATTGAGATTTTGTGTGTTGTTTTAAGAACATTGAAGTGCTTTGTTTTAAGCTTAGATCATTCAAGATTGTTTTGGACTCAAAAGTAAAAATGACTCTTTGGACTTTCCTTTTCATTCAAGATTTTGTGTTCTAGTTTGCATGTTTTAAGCCCAAAAATTATATTCCTAGATTATTTTGATACATGAAAAACCTAAGAAACATTCAAGATTTTGCAACAAAACATTTGTTTGGAACAAATAACAAAAAATTTAGGACAATTTTGGCAACCATTTAGGACTCTTAGTTTTCATGAGATTTTTAAAAGAACTTTAAAATATTTGCAAATGAGGTTCATTTTATCCTTGATTGATGCTTTGACTGTGATTTAGATTTTAGTGTGCACTTAGTGTTGATGTTGAACCTTTTGAAATGGAAACTTGAAGTTCTTTTTAAATTTCCAAAAATGAAGTGTTCCTAACTTTGCATGAATGCATCTAAAACCTTGATGTTGCAAGGATGAAAATGATTGGATTAGATTAGTTTCACTTGTTAAAAGATTTTTTTTTTTTTGCAAATTTTTAGTTTTTAATGGATTTAAGTATGATTTGGGGGTTCATTTTAAGCACTAAAAAGAAGTGTGTATGATTTTGCTTCCTTAAAAAAAATGGCCAAGATCTCCCAAAAGAAGAAGAAGAAGAAGTAGATGGAATAAGAAGAATATAGACAAGAAGACGAAGAAGAATTTCAAGTGCTTTGCCCACCTATAAGCTTGAAAAATCTGCAAACACTATGAGATAGACTATGAGTTCCTTTGTCTTCTTCATGCTCATGTGGACCTACAAAACCAATTTATACAATCCTACCAATCACAAAAATAAGCAAAATTAGCCAAAATTAGCAAATGATATACAAAACTTGACTAAAAAAGATAATGAAGATGACCCATGCGTGGTCCCATCGAGCGTGCCAAAATGTATATGAGCAATGTTAGTATGCTAATAGAAACCAAATTTAAATAAATCTTCGACAAACTAAACAAAATTCATAAACTTCAAGATAGACTAAGATGAGCTCTCAATTGAGAATATGAGCCATTAATGGGCTCTCTCAATAAGAAGCTCTCTTGTTGAGTGGCTTTGTCTAAATAGATAGGATGTATGCTCAAGCTTATGCTTCTAAAAGGGCTTCAAATGGAGTTGGAATTTGGGTGTGAGTGTATGGTTTTGATGTAAAATGGCTTCTTGAAATGGCATTATGACTTTACTTCATGGATTGTGTTGTTTTGCAAAGGGGAAGGATCCAATTTATAGGCAAGAGGCTTGAGGGATTGAGGGCTAAGATGCAAGGATGGGGAAAAGCTCATGGAGGGCTCAGATTGCATGAGAGGAGAGCACATGGATTGTGCTTCCTTACATACAGCCAATCAGGGAGTGACACATGTCACAGGGTGAGAGGATGGAGGAAAGGGGAAGGATGAGTCAAAAAAGGAGGCTCAAGGGATAAAATCTTCATAAAGACCCTCATAATGGCTTGTAAAAGCAATGAAAGGGCTTGGAAGAGTCATTTATGGCCTAATGGGCTTCATAAAGTTTTATGGTTGGGATATTTTGAGGGAGATGAGAGAAATTTCGACTTGGGCTTGATTAGGAAGGTTTTAAGCTTGCTTAGAATTGTGCAAATGATTAGAGGATGGATTAGGATGGTTTAGGATTAGCTTAGGGATAGGCAAATGGATGGCATTTAATGAGGGTGGGTGAAGGAGGAGATATTTGTTAACTTTGGCTTGGGTTAGTAAGTCTTAACCCATGTTTAGGGAATGTGACAAGGTTAGGAGGGGATTAGGATTAGGTTTAAAGACATTTTCTAGAAGAGTCTAGACTTTGGATGAGGATAAAGACTTTCTAGAATAGTCTAGAACTTCCTAGGATGAGGATGAAGACTTTCTAGAAGAGTCTAGAACTTCTTAGGATGAGGATAAATTAGATTTTAGGAAATAAATAAAATTTTATTTATTTCAAGGGTTTGGGTTGAGGAGATATTTATTAAAACTTTTTTAATAAACACGAGGATTAATATTTAATCTTAATTAAATATTTTGAGTTGGGATTAGGGGTAAGAAATGATGGGATTAGCCTTTAATCAAAATTAAAGAAGGATTAGAAGATTTTGGAAGAGGTTAGTGGTCTTAAGGAAATTGGCCAAGTTTTGGGCAAAAAATAATTTATTTATTTATTTTGGGTTTTTTGGTCAATTTATTAATTAAATAATTAATAAATAAGGAAATAATGTTTAAATAAGATTTAAACATTTTTGGGAGGGATTCCTTAATTAAATATTTTTAATTAAGATAAAGGGATTTAATGGCATAAAAATAAATTAATTAATTAATTAATGATGATGTCATCAGGAATTTTTTCAGAAAATAAAAATACTTTATTTTCTAAAGGATTTAGGTGCCTACAGTCATCACTTGTCATGAATTTGGACCGAGTGTATGACTGGGTAATAAACTCTTAAGGCCAACGGAGGGTCCTACATCTTCAAGGTACCATGGTTTAGTATGATGGAAAGTGTGATGGCATATGACCTTAAGAATATCATATATGCCCTCAAGATCAATTTCTCCAATGTCCTAAACGACTTTACTTTCACAGCATCAAGATCAAACATGCCCTCCAGATGAATTTCCCCAATTATCCTAAACACCACGACTTTATATTTCCTAGTGCCTTTAGAGAAAAATCACTAACCTACACTTCAACGCATTGTCTTTCTGTCAATTCCTGGTGAATACAATCTTTGATATGGTGGAGAAGTGCCTCGTCCTAGTCCTTGTTGACATGGTAGAAAGGGGTTGTAATGGGCACCCCTGGATGTCCCAAAAACTAAACCAAATTGCTGAAAGGAATTATGTCAAACAGTTTGCATTCAACTTCTTAAAACCCCTTATAACTCCGAAAATCAAACGTTTATTTGTTTGTTGTGTTTCATGCATGGAATTGGTATCATACAACATAAACAAGAAAGGAACTACAATAATATGCAAAGTGGAAATGAACTGCTGCTAATAGAATGTCATTTTTAGAATTCATAAAACCAAATACATGGTAGATTTATCAACTCACTAATTACTTCAGCAATATTGTCATAATACTCCAGCCCATGCTTACGAACTTGCTGCTGCAATACTTTGTCCTTCAATCAGTCCACTACCTTCGTAATACCATTCCCTCAAAGCGGCATAAGCGTCGAACAAGTAGTGAAGAAGATATGAGCAAAATACCAAATCTGCCTGTAGCCGGAAATGCAACTAAACTGCCTGATAATGAAGCCAAAACAGAGAATTCCAAAGGCCAAACCCCAAGGGAATGACGTCTAGAATGTTACAAGAGAGGATAGACGTCCTCAAATGCCAAGAACTGAGCTGCAACTCACATACCAATTTCTTCTCATATTCAACCTGCCTAATGAAGCCACAGATGCTTCCTTTTATTCTATTCCCACGGGTCCGCTTAACTCATATGGGCAATGTGGGATAAAAGATGTGTAATATAAAACATATATTAAAATACCCCTTATGTCTCCCTTGGGTACACATCACCATAAAATAAATATTAAAGTAACACTTTAATATTTTACAATTAAATTAGACGTTACTTTAATAAAACTTCAGACATTAAAATGTATTAGCAATCGAACTCTGAATAATGCGAGTGATAGCTCATCGGAAAGCTCTCACCGAGGAGTATCGAATCCAATCACCAAAATTGACCTGCACTGTGTCCTGCCGACTTACTAAAAATAGTAAGTATGCCTGAAACTGAGTAAATCAACTTCGTTTTGGCCCAAACTGGAAATGACTAGGCCAAAACACTCCAAGATCCCATTAAACCCTTCGTTAGCCCTCAGGACCATGTAGAACAAGGCTAACGCACACACACTTGGTCAACTGCTAAAATGAGGACATTACAGTCCGCCCCCCTTGAAATTGCTTGTCCTCAAGCAATCTCAGTCCAGCCTGCTGAATAACCTGGTCACTCTCCCATGTAGAATCTTCCTCCGGCAGGTCTTTCCATCTGACCAAATACTCCTTCACTATCTTGCTTCTAAGCTTCCTCTCTCTGGTATCCAGAATAGCCTCAGGTACTAACACAAGCTTCCCCTCCTCATCCAAAGGGGGTAAATCTGCAGAAGGCACTACACTCTGACCAATGGCTTTCTTAAGCCTAGACACATGAAACACATTGTGCACTCGATTGCCTTCTGGAAGCTCAAGCTCATAGGTGACTTTTCCCACTTTGCGAATCACCCTGTATGGACCATAAAATCTAGGTTTCAACTTTTCAGCTCCGCTCTTCTTGAGCGATGACTGTCTATATGGTTGTAGCCTCAAGTAAACCATATCCCCTACCTCGAAGCTGCGCTCTATTCGGTGCTGATCAGCATACAATTTTTGTTGATTCTAGGCCTGTTGTATATTTTCTTTGAGCACTTTCAGGATGTCCTGACTATCCTGCAATAAGTTTTTGGCTTTGGGCACTCTATTGTCCCCCAAAACTAAATCCATGAAGCTAGGTGCTTCATAACCATAGAGTGCCATGAAAGGAGTCATCTTGATGGACATATGATAAGTGGTGTTATAACAATACTCTCCCATATGCAACCATCTGATCCAAGCCTTTTGTTGTGTAGTTACATAGTTCCTCAAATATCCTTCCGCCCATTTATTCACAATCTCTGTTTGCCCATCTGTTTGCGGATGATAACTAGTGCTAGGTGTAAGATCTGTACCACACAACCTAAACAACTCTTGCCAAAAAACACTCATAAACTTACTATCCCGGTCGCTGACAATGAATCTGGGCAACCCATGTAACCTGAATATCTCTTTAAAGAAAAGCTCTGCCACCTGTGCTGCTGTGTAAGTGGACGGAATAGCAATGAAGTGAGCAAACTTCGTCAAGCGGTCCACCACCACATAGATGCAATCCCTTCCCTGTACTCGTGGTAAACCAGTGATGAAGTCCATCGAAATACTTTCCCATTTCCTATCAGGAATGGGCAAGGGCTGTAATAAACTTGCAGGAAATGTGTGTTCTCCCTTATTTTGTTGACAAACCACACACTCCCTGACATACCTCTGAACATCATCCTTGAGCCCTTTCCATGAAAATCGCTCTCGGATCTGCCTGTAGGTCTTGAAGACCCCCGGATGTCCAGCTGTGGGTGCATCATGAAATGCCTTCAGTATCGCCTCTCTCAAATGTGATGATGGAATCAAATAAACCCTGTCCTGAACTCTGATCAATCCATCTATCACCTCATAGCGATCATCCTGTATGGTACCTGAAATCAATCCAGAAGCCCAAGCATCTCCGACATACTCTGCTATAATCCGATCTCTCCAATCTCCTGAAATCTCTGCCAGAGCACATAAGTGAGGTCTCCGAGATAAGGCATCAGCCACCACATTTTTCTTACCTTTGACAAACTCTATGTCAAAGTCATAAGCCTGCAATTTAGTCACCCATTTTTGTTGCCGGTCATTAAGATCACGCTGGCTCATGAAGTATTTAATACTGTTGTGATCAGTCTTGATCACAAAACGTCCACCTACCAAATATGATCAAAATTTGGCCAATGCATGCATTATGGCCAACATCTCCCGGTCATAGACAGAATAACTTTTCTCAACTCCTCGGAGCTTCCTACTCTCGAATGCAATGGGATGCTTCTCCTGCATCAATACTGCTCCAATCCCATCACCAGATGCATCACAATGAAGCTCAAAAGGCTTCGTGAAATCCGGTAGAGCTAGAACTGGACATGAAGACATTACCTGCTTGAAATGCTCAAAACACCTTTGTGCTGCCCCTGTCCACACGAAGGCTCCTTTCCTAGTAAGATCTGTCAAGGGTGTAGCAATCTATGAGAATCCCTTAACAAACCTCCTATAAAAACCACATAAACCAAAGAATCCCTTAAGCTGTGTAAGGTTTGTGGGAGTAGGCCATTCTACAATAGCTCTAATCTTTTCGGGATCAACCCGAACGCCATCTGCACTAATGATATGCCCTAGGTAAAGGAGCTCAGTCATGCCAAACTCACATTTAGATTCCTTGGCATACAATGACTCTCTCTCCAGAATAGATAACACCTCCTCTAGATGATGTAAGTGCTCCTCCCAGGTCTTACTGAAGACCAAGATGTCATCAAAGAAGATCAAGACAAATCTCCTCAGCTGCTTCCTGAATACCAGGTTCATACAACTTTGAAATGTAGCAGGTGCATTGGTTAGACCAAATGGCATAACCATGAACTCAAAGTGGCCATAGTGACATCGGAAGGCTGTTTTCTCAATGTCCTTTGCTCTCATCCTGATCTGATGGTATCCGGATCGCAAATCAATTTTGGTGAAGAAGCATGCCCCATGCAACTCATCAATCAGCTCATCAATCCTAGGAATGGGATACCTGTTTTTAATTGTTTTCTTATTCAGTGCCTTGTAATCGATGCACATGTGCATCGTCCCATCCTTCTTCTTTACCAATACTACTGCTGAAGCAAAAGGGCTCTTACTGGGCCTGATATGCCCCATCTCCAACAAATCCTTAATCGCCTTCTCTATCTCATCCTTGTGTTTCTTAGGATGACGATAGGGAGTAATCATAACTGGTTTGGCTCCCTCCTCGAGCTCAATAACATGTTCCATCCCTCTATCAGGAGGAACCCCATGAGGAATATCGCTAAATACTTTAGCGTGTCTATCGAGTATCTTCTGGACATCTAGTGGATGACTCTTTTCTTGTGGCTCTGGTGAAGTTGGCATAATGTGGCACTCTGCCGCCCACTCTATGTCATCATGACGAAAAAGTCTCTGCATTCTCCTCAAGGACACTATTCTGCAACCTCCATCTGAAAGCCCTCTAAGTACCACAGTTCTCCCCTCATGCTGGAATCTCATCTCCAATTTCGCTAGATTGAGTGTGAACTCAACTAGTGAAGCCATCCATGTCATGCCGAGGATGACATCATAATCTCCCATGTCCACAACATAGAACTCATCCTCCAACTCGTAGCCATCTCCAAACTTGATGCGAAGATTAGATATCTTCCGAGTGCATAATAACTTATCACCGTTAGCCACCATGACTCTAAACCCATCATGCTCCTCTGTCTGTAACCCTCTCCTGGCTACCAACTGTGCATCTATGAAGTTATGTGTAGCCCCAGTGTCAATAAGAGATATCACTTTCTGCCCCTGGATAGTACCCCTGACCTTAAATGTGATTGCCTTTTGGGCCCCTGTCAAGCGTGCCAACGATCTATCATCCTTAGGAATGTTGCTCTCCTCTATAGTGTTACCCTCATCTGAATCGGAGTGCTGATCCTCCCCTTCTGACTCTGACTCTTCTGCTGAAAAATACTCCATTTGATTTGCCTTAGCCTTGAGAGAACATTTATGAGATAAGTCCCAAGGCTCTCTACAATGGAAGCACAGCTTCTTCTTTCGAAGTTCATTCAAGGTTTCATTGTCTAGTCCTTTTGATCCTTCTTTGGGTTTGCTATACTCTTTCTGAAATGATTTTTTGTCTTTGTCCTTGCGGTAGGAAGAATCTGTTGAATGGTTTTTTCCTTTGTATACCGAAGGGGCTAAATCTCATGCCTTTTTAGTTGCTTCAGCTAACGTGAGTGGATCATGTCCCTTCACCCAACCTCGTAATGGATCAACAAGACCATCACAAAATAACACCACCAATCTCCTAGGAGAGATATCAGTAACAAGTACAGACAAGCGCTGAAACTCGGCAATGTAAGCATCCACAGAACCTGACTGTTTTAACTGTGCTAGCTCCTTGAAATGTAACTCGGGATCCTTAGTGTCAAATCTCCCAATCAATGTTTCAGTGAATTCCTCATAGGATGTAATCTGATTATGCCCCAAAGTCACCATGCCATGATGCCACCATTCATGTGCAATGCCATCCAAGTGCATAGCCGCATACTTGATAGCCTCCTCCTCAGGCATAGGATTTAGCTGCAAGTATGTATCTACCTTCTGCACCCAAGCTCGTGCAGTCATCTTCCCTGAAGCATCATAATAAGGTAAAGAAAGTTTTCCAATTTTCTTCCTCAGCTCAAAGTTTTGATTCCTCCCTCCTGCTTTAGGCATGTGTCTCATCCTCAAGTCCATATAATCTCTAAGAGAAATATCCGCCTGAAACTCTGGTCCACTAGCCTCCCAGTCCCTCCTGAACTGATCCTGTAACTCGGTAATCTGCGGTTCGTTTACTAGATGAACCGGATCTCTGGGTGGAAAAGTGGGTAGAAGAGGTCTCGAGCTCGCAGTCTGTGCTGGGCGTGCAACGTGTCTAAAGTTATCAGCCTCATTCCCATTATTGCCGTGTCCATTATTACCATTAATGTTATTCTCAGGACCATTGTTGTTGCCTTGGCCTTCATGGTTATTGTTTCCCCCGTTGTTATTGTTTCCCTCGTTGTTATTGTTTCTGTTGTTGGCATCACCTGGATTAATATTGACACCCATCTGTCTAGCCATGAGTTGCAACATCATGTCCATTCGCCTATTCTGCTCCTGCTGCATACGCTGCCCCTGCTCTAATGTATCCAGTAACTATCGGAACAGTACCTCCTCTTGATCTGGACCAGCATTTCTGCCTCTGCCTAATCCTGTATTCCTGTCATCTCGATCACCCATATTATTGTCCTGATCACAGAATATCTCCTCTGTGTCTGTATGGTTGAATTCAATGTCCCCTTGCACGGATGTACTAGACTGTTTGCTTTGCAAGTCTGAAATCCTATTTTGTCTTGCTCTGGTATCGCAAAAATTATAAGACCCCTGTCGCATGCTCAAACATAAATGCTTAGCCTGTGTTTTTTACTTACTTTTTCCCTCTATCCGGCTGTTCCAAATTCCCTATAAGACCTCCACAGGATGGCAGGACTTATAGCTCTGATACCACTGTAATGGGCACCCCTGGATGTCCCAAAAACTAAACCAAATTGCTGAAAGGAATTATGTCAAACAGTTTGCATTCAACTTCTTAAAACCCCTTATAACTCCGAAAATCAAACGTTTATTTGTTTGTTGTGTTTCATGCATGGAATTGGTATCATACAACATAAACAAGAAAGGAACTACAATAATATGCAAAGTGGAAATGAACTGCTGCTAATAGAATGTTATTGTTAGAATTCATAAAACCAAATACATGGCAGATTTATCAACTCACTAATTACTTCAGCAATATTGTCATAATACTCCAGCCCATGCTTACGAACTTGCTGCTGCAATACTTTGTCCTTCAATCAGTCCACTACCTTCGTAATACCATTCCCTCAAAGCGGCATAAGCGTTGGACAAGTAGTGAAGAAGATATGAGCAAAATACCAAATCTGCCTGTAGCCGAAAATGCAACTAAACTGTCTGATAATGAAGCCAAAACAGAGAATTCCAAAGGCCAAACCCCAAGGGAATGACGTCTAGAATGTTACAAGAGAGGATAGACGTCCTCAAATGCCAAGAACTGAGCTGCAACTCACATACCAATTTCTTCTCATATTCAACCTGCCTAATGAAGCCTCAGATGCTTCCTTTTATTCTATTCCCACGGGTCCGCTTAACTCATATGGGCAATGTGGGATAAAAGATGTGTAATATAAAACATATATTAAAATACCCCTTATGTCTCCCTTGGGTACACATCACCATAAAATAAATATTAAAGTAACACTTTAATATTTTACAATTAAATTAGACGTTACTTTAATAAAACTTCAGACATTAAAATGTATTAGCAATCGAACTCCGAATAATGCGAGTGATAGCTCATTGGAAAGCTCTCATCGAGGAGTATCGAATCCAATCACCAAAATTGACCTGCACTGTCCTGCTGACTTACTAAAAATAGTAAGTATGCCTGAAACTGAGTAAATCAACTTCGTTTTGGCCCAAACTGGAAATGACTAGGCCAAAACACTCCAAGATCCCATTAAACCCTTCGTTAGCCCTCGGGACCATGCAGAACAAGGCTAACGCACACACACTTGGTCAACTGCTAAAATGGGGACATTACAGGGGTGCCACCGTGGACCTCAAGGATGGGTAATATTTAAATAAAAAATTAACGATTCGCTTTTACATATACAATTTCTTAATTTATATAATTTTTTGATATGTTATTCAAGTGGAGATAGAGACAGAGGAGAGGGATATGTACATAAAAAGTTAGATAAAAGAGAAGGGTACCTAGAAATGGTCGACATGAGAGATATGTGTGATTTCATATGTGCTTATTTTTACTACTTTTTTGGTTATTATGGTGTAGTAGTGACATATATAACAAATGCATATGTTTGGTGGGTAAGAATATGAATGAATATAGAAAAGAGGAATAGAGAGAAGAAAAAAGTAAGAAAGAGGGGTAAGGGTTACATCTAAATGTGTTAGAGAGAGAAAGATGAAGATCTAGATAGTAAATGATATATAAAGAGGGGGGTTATAGGGACAAAGAAAGATGGATATATTGTGTGTGTGTTTGTGTGAGTGCAAGTGAGAGACAAGGGGGGGGAGGTATGAAAGACGAGGATTGAAAAGAAGAGTGATGTGTAGAAGAGACTGTGTGTGTGTGTGTGTGTGTGTGTGTGTGTGTGTGTGTGTGTGTGTGTGTGTGTGTGTGTGAGAGAGAGAGAGAGAGGGGGGTGTCTAGATATGGAGGGGGTAGAAGAAGACAGAGATAGAGATTGATATAGAGTGGTAGATGTTCATATAGAGATATAGAGGTAGATTAAGAGGTAAAAGGTGGTAAGATATATAGATAAAGAGACAATAGGTTATAAAAATGATGAGAGGGAGATACATGCAAATAAATAAATACTTAAATGATCTTTCATACATTTGCGGTGTAGCTATTGCACACTAAGGTGCAATTGCTAGTCTAAATTCTATTATGTTTTACAACTGGTGGTGGAGAATTTGTGTTTTTGAAAGAGAGGTGACAAGTTCAAATTTTAGGAGGGGAAAGGTATGTGTGTTCTATTTGTCACACTATTAGGTATCTTCCATAAAGAATAGGAGGTAGTCTCACATTATTATTAACACATGTAGACCCAAAAATAGATGGTTGGTATCATGGAATATTAAAGCTCATTTTTCGTTCCTTTCATTTCTCTATCTATGTAAAGAATGTTTGCTAGCACATATGTGTTTATGAGAGATGGGTTTGTGACAAATAGAATATGGTGAGAAGTATATTAATCTAAATTATATTATGCTTTACAACTAGAGGTGGAGAACTTGTGCTCTTGAAAGAGAGATGACAAGTTTAAATCCCGTACGGGGTAAGGTTTGTGTGCCTTGTTTGTTATGTGATCAGGTGCCTCTAGAAAGGAGTACAAGGTAGTCTTATATTATTATTAGCATATGTAGACCCAAAAATAGATGGTTGGTATCATGGAATATTAATGTTCATTTCCTTTCCTTTCCTCTAAATGGAGATCTATCTACACATTATTCATTCCTTAAATCTGTGATTCAACAACAAATTGGATTCCCAAATAAAAAAGGAATGGAGAAGATTGAGTGCTCAAATATGAAATCTAAGGTTGAAGCTAATGCTCAAATTTTGTTGTGCAAAATTTTATACCATAAACTTCTTGTAGTGGATAATCTGATCTTTTTGTCATTAGAAGCAATGAGGTGCCCACTTTATCATCTTAAGAAAAACATAAAACATATCTTTTGGAGTTTTCCTAGAGCAAGGCTAAAATGGAATTTTATATTTAGCATTTTCCTACTATTTGTTTTTATCATACTTTAAGATGGAAGGAAGATATTTCTGGGCTTGGTATTCATGAAAATATGACTGTAGATTCTATATGGCAATGAATTCTACTGCACAATTGGAAAAGTAGTTATTGAGCTCTATTTTCCAATAACATTTTGCATAAAGAAGGAGACACTCTAATGTTTTACATAGACATCTTGTTCTAATAAGAGCAAGAAGATTTCCAGAATGCATGAGACCACCTAAAGTTTCTTTTGGCTTTGATTGTGTACATGAATTTGTTCCAACTTACTTTTTTTATGTTTCTAGTTGAAGACTAAGCACAAGGATGGATTTAGACACCACAAATAACTAAATGAGATAATATATCAGTTTTTGCATCTTCAACAAGGCCACATGAAATGTTCTAGAGTGTCAAAGTAATTAGATATTTTCTAATTAACTCTAGTTTGCTTAAGCTAAAGTTTAGGCATCTAATAATTAATTACTTTATTAATTTTTATGATGCAACCTAGGTTAGACCTTTTTAGGGTTTTGATCTCCTTTATAAGGGTGATCTCTCTTTGTAATTATTAACCAATTTATTTTTTATAATAGAAATCTCTCGTTTTGCTCATCAAGAATGATCATCTATGGATCTGGTAATTCCAGGCTCCATAGCTTTTGCTTCTCTCTTTCTGTGATAGGTGTTTGCATGTAGGTGATTCTTAGGAGCTGTGGGGTTGATCTTTCCTCAACTTCAACATGGTATTAGAGCTCTAGATCTTCATGCCCCTGTTCTGTTCATGAGAGATTTGGCATCAATTTTTAGAACTGAGTTTTTTTTCCTTTTAGAAGGTTTCAATTTTTAGAAGTGTTTTGTATTGGATCTAAGGGGGACCTATTTTTCGGAGAACTATGAGCCCAAACAGACATCATTGTTGAGCAACTACACAAACTCTTCAAGTTTTAAGAGTAACATGTTTTGAGTGTATTTGCATTGTCCTTCATAGTCATTAGTTAAGTTGATTGGAACAACAGGTGTATGTTTCTATCTTGTTTTCTTGCTTAAGGAGTTGGTGCATTGGAAGTTGTCTTTATGAAGTTCTATAACTATTGCATTATTGTAGGCTATTTTTTATGTGTAGTCCTTTGGACTATTGTTCTATTATTTTGGACTGTTTATTTTTATCTCCATTCAATTAAAAATGTGCTAAGCGAATAATCTATGTTTAGAAGTGATCCAAGTGGATCTACAACGCCTAAAATTTTTGTAGTCTTAGAATCTTGTGGAATCAACATCAATGACTAGAGCTTCTTGAAACAATCTTGATTCATTTTGAATTGCATCGAAAGGAGGTCATGGTGAAAAGTTATGCTTGGTCAAAGTTTGAGTCAAATTGGCAAACTAGAGGTTGACTTATAAAAAAGAGGTCAAATTTAACCATCTCAAAAGTGGTCAACAATTGGTATTAAATTGAAGACCTCATCGAAAGCTTTCCAATGGTACAAGTTTTACAGACAGTTGTGAGAATGATAAATATACTTTTATCATTACTTAAATCACACGCTGGTTACACAAACTGAACAAACCATAGTAAAAAAAGACAGTCTAATTTCTGATCTTCCAATGGTAGAAAGCTTACTCTCTATGTCTTACTGATTTTACAAACACAACTAAACACACTTTCTGGAAACTAGGGACTTAAAGAGCTTCTTCAAAGATGAACTGAACTCACTTAAACTCAACTCGACTTGTTTTGAGCATGGAGACTGAAACCCTTTTATAGGAGAGGCGTCATCCTGGGCAACTCAAACAAGTTTACAATTGTTTGGAATCCATCCATAGGAGATGGATGCGTGTCCAAAGTTCTCGAAGCCTTATCACAAAGGAATCTCATATAGTAACTCCACTAGCGGAAAGGAAGTGTGAACAGTAATACCAGATCACTAAACAATTATTACAAGCATCATTTTAGACACGAGAAGGTTAACTCGTGGTTACATTATCGGTGTAACCTAACTTCCTTTTTACTATGGTTACCCTAATTTTACTCATTGCGTGTTACGTAACTCAAATAAGTGACAACCCCACTTATTAGGTTATTAGTATCATGGACTATAGGGAGAATCAGTCTCCCAATAAAAACCTTCTTCAGAGCTATCTGGAAAATTTGAGTAGGATGTTGAAACCCATTGCACTTGTAGGGTTTGTTCTAGTCATTCTTCTAGATATTCTTCTTTCCAAAGAATACTGTGATCCAATCGAACAAATGAAATAGGTTGACTGGTATCTGCACTGGCTATTTGTGGCAAAGTCCAGTATCGCATAAAGATCTAGATTGGCTTTCTTTTGGTAACAAAATGATGCAAATTATAGAGCTCAATTGTATCAGGTTGTTCAGGAGTAGGTCCATAATGATCAAACACAAATTGATTGATAGGATTAGATATATAAGAATGAAAGATTAGTTTGTGCAGGTAGCCATAGTTTACTTCTGTAGGCATCAAAGCATGAGAATGTGGATAAAGACCATGAAAATAATCTTCAATAGGATTTTCAAAAATTAACCATCTCCTTTGATTTGGTACATGTGTGCTACTGAGCACATGCACTAGCCATTCAAAATTTGTAGCACTTGTTGTTGTATGGTGCAGATAGATTCTAATATCATTATCTACAGGTTAACAAGGTTCTTTGTAAATGATAGAATCAGTTAACAATCTCTGAGAAGCTTCAAAATGTTGATTTCTCTACTCCTGATAAATTTTCTATGTCATTGCAAATCTATTGATTTCTCAAGGCACATGGTTGATAAAATTTTATACCTCTTTCTGTTCTTGAATCATTCTGACATGATGGACTAGTGGTGGAAGATGATTAAATGCATGGAGTAGAACATGATACCTTTCATTATGAAGAGCTTCATCTGCTTTTGTGGTATCTGCTAGCTGCTGAAATACTTGATGCATATGATTAATTATGTGTGTTTTATAGCGATTAGCTTCTATCACAAGATTTTCTTGTTGAATCTCTTTCTGCTCGAGATTGGCTTTTCTAATTCCCCAAACATGATCCAACATTCTTTGTTTGTGATCTTCTTCCATTCTACCTCGAGCATTTTCTTTCAAAATTATTTTGCGTTGTTGTGTATATTCTTCCCATGTACCTGGTGTGGCATAAAGTGTCAGGTGAAAATTCTACAAAAAATCTTGTTGGCTTTCTGAAACAGAGTCTTAAAGATGAGGTTGCAGTATCCTAGTGCCTTCTGTTGTGGTCACTGTTTGATTGAGGCTGTTTACATGATTAGACTTTTTTGTACATCCTTCCCTATTCAAAAAGTCAGCTAGAACATTTTTAGTTCCTTCAATATGTTCAGTTTCAAAATCAAAAGTATCTAAAAACTAAGCCCATCTGAGTAATCGAGCCCTAACCACCTTATTTTTAGATTCAGGAAGATTTTGCAAATCACTTCTAAGAACAAATTTTTGATCCCCTATAAATAACTGGAATTTTTCAAATGAATTTACCACAACTAGCAGTTCTTTATGTGTAGAATGATAATTCAATTTGGATCCTTTAAATGCTCCATATTCAAATCTTATAATTTCATCTTTTGTGTTTCCATTATGTGTAATAACTTCTAACATAACAGCTCCCCAAGCTTCATGACTAGCATCAATTTGAACAATTTTCTTACCTTTTCCTAGAATGCGAAGAGGTGGCAATTCTTGACATTGCTTCTTGATTTGATCAATGGCCTCATTGTGCTTAGTGCTCCATGCAGATGCATTTTCCACAATAGCTTGTTCAATTCCTTTCTTGCTTCTGCAATAGTCTGGAAATATCTAGCAATATAATTGCCCATTCCCAAAAATATTTGTAGACTTTTCTTATCCTTAACTTCGACCTTCTGTATGGCTTTCAACAGGTGGTCTTGAGGATAAAGCTTACCATTAGGTTCTATGCGAGTGCCAATAAAGATCAGACTTTCAGTGTACCACCTTAATTTGGTTGGATTTAGACATAGATCATGTGTTTGACAAATAGAAAGGAATCTTTTTAGGTGTTCCATATGTGACTTATGGTCTTGACTGAAAATTAGGATATCATCAATATATGGCTAGATGAATTTAGCATAAGGTGCAAAAATGTGATCCATAAATCCCTGGAAAATTTATGGTGTTCTTTTGATTCCAAATAGAAGTACATTCCATTCAAACAATCCTTGTGGTATAGAAAAGGCAGATTTATATCTATCTTTCTCATTTAGCTTGATTTTCCAAAATCCTTTGGTAAGGTCAAACTTACTAAATACATTGCATCCTTGTATTCTTTTCCAAATGTAGTCTTTACTAGGTAAGGGATGCTGGTTACTTTCTAGACAAGCATTGAGTGGCTTGTAATCAACCACTAAACATTTTTCAGCTAATTCATTTCCATTTTCATCCTTTTTGGGAACATACATGGCATGACAAGAGAAAGGGCTAGAACTAGGCTTAATAATAGCTTTACTTAGCAAATCAACTATTTCTTTTTAACATAACTCTTGTTCTGCTCTGGAAAGGATTATACAATTAGCTTTGCTTTTTGGAAAGAATTTTGTCCCATGCTCATCCTTTTTCATTGGTAAGAAACACTCAAACATTCTGGTATATTTTTGCAAATCTTTGGTAAGAATTGTACTGGAAAAATCTTGTTGAATTTTCTCAAGCTCCCCTCGGGTGGAAAGAGATTGGTTGGAAAACTAGACATGAGAGCCAGGTGAAACAATCTTAGGAGCAAAAGGCAAAGAAAACTTCGGTGAATAGGCATGAGTTTCATTAAATCTGAGGGACAAAGCCAAATTTGAAAGTGATGGTAGTGCCAAACAAACCAACAGTATGAGGACTCCAAGCTTGCAATGTATGCTTGCCAATAATGCAATCATATTGCTCAACAAGGAACTACAAAAAGGTGGTAGTATAAAATTGAGATGGAAAAAGAATAGGAATATGATCTTGAAAGTGGATAGGATTATTATTGTGAGAAATGGAATGAATACTGGTAGAAGTTGGTAACCAACAATCGGATGGGAAGCATTGGGATCGAGCAAGATTACAATCGGCACCAAAATCAAGAAGGGCATAGTGTGTATAGGGTCTAATCCCACTCAATTTAATAGTTAGCAAGAAGGTTGGACAAGGATTAGAAACTCCTTTGAGATAGACAAAGGCTTGACTAATAGGTGGAGGTTCATGCTGTGGTGAAACAGGGTGTTTAGACTCAGGTTCAGATGTATCCTACGGTAGTTCTTGGGTTTGTTCCAATTTAAAGAAGTTTATCAAAAGTATTAACTAAATTGGTATTGGCATTATACTCTTGCAATTCTTTCTGTATACTAGCTATTTCCTTGAGAACATCATTTTTGACATTGTAAAAAAAAAAAGGCGGTTGGACAACCATTCTTTCCTTGAATTTTTTTGCAAAAACTTTTTCAGCTAGAGGATGAGAAACATACCCGTGTGATGGTCTAGAGATTAGTCTAATAACTTCATGATCATCCTCTTCTTCTTCTTTTATGGGAGAAAAAGATTCATAGAGCTCAAGATATTCTTCCAATAGCTTCTGGTGTTCTTCTTCTAGTTTTGCTAAATCAACAAGAACTCGCTAGTGTTGGAATGGAGTTAGAAAATTGATTTTGCGGGCTTCAAGTTGTGAGGCTTTAATGGCCAATCACTGAAGTTTTTCTTCAAGAGTCAGAGTCATCCATTAAGGGTTACTCTGAGTGAGTGACTGTCCACGGCCAACTTGATATGAAGAGTGTTAGAACATAAAACACGTGAATGAAACTTTTGATTCAAATGATGATTCATCTGGAGAAAAGAATTCTTCAAGATTTTGTTCTTACACAACATGTCGAACTTGCATGTCATCTTAATCATCTTCTTCACTAGAACTTTCACTGAGACTAATGTCTTCAGAATCTGAAGGTTGTTGAATTTTTATGAGAGGCAAAGAGTCCAGATTTGCTTCCGTTAAGGTGCAAACTCTTTTACAATTCCTTTTATCCTTGTTAGGACATTTATTAGCATAGTGTGGTCCTTTATAGATATAGCATGTAGGAGTAAAATTCTTTTTGCACACTTTGCGCTGATTTCTTAGAAAGATTTTCCTATGCTTTGATTTCTTGAATGGTCTAGAGGAAAATTGCTTTCTATCATAATAGCTTTTGAATTTTCTAATGGATTTATGTTTTCCCTTATGTTCAAAACAACCATAACTATTTTGATTACAGTGACACAGTCCTATTTTTAGGTAAGGAAGAACTTTTTTCTTCTTTTTCTTGTTCTTATTTTCACTACACAAATCACTGTTGATTTCTTTGATAAATTGCACCAACTGAGGAAATGTAACATCATTGATAGTCATGTCAGGGGTATTCAAAATACTATTAAAAAAAATTTCCTTGTAGAAGGATTGGAGCTGAATAGGGAAACCTTCAAGGAATGTATTATACATCCAAACATTATTATTTGTTTGTCCTAACTGATAAAATTTGGTGTATTGTTCACTACAATATGAATCAAAATGTCACATATCACAAAGGCGATTTTCTTTGAATCATTTGTAGGTGGCTCTTTGCTCATTGTCATGTTGCCCTACAAACATTCTATACAAAGCTTCACACACAACATTTATACCAATGGTAATCAGATCTTCTTTATATTTCAATGTGAGAGAATCCCATGCGGAGCGGGCTATCCCCATGAGTGCATTCAAAGCCTTGTGAATGGCCTTGTCTTGTGAAATATTTGCAGCATAGACAACATTGTCTATCCGGGTCCTAAAAGCATCTATAATATATCAAAATTTACCAAAGGTGGGATATTTTCAGAGAAAATGTGCAACTGATCATATGGTCCTCCTGGTTCTTGTTTGACCATATTCACATTCTTCCATCAACCTTTTTTGTCATCAAATTCTTGCAGCTTAGGTTTAGGCACATCAAGCGTAAGAGCTTTTCCTTTGAACTGACTTTGCAACCGAGCAACAACCTAGGAAGAATCAGGAAAGGCACGTTTGGGAACCTGTTGTGTTTGCAAATTAGTTGCAATGGCTTGCTCAACTTGGGTAGTGACTGTTGTTAAGGACTAGGATAGACCTTGGCTATCAACTAGTTGTTGTAAGTGTATTTGAGTTGTAGTTTGATCAATTATGGCAGTGGCTTGGGCAAGTATTTGTAATTGGTGCATTTGGCAAGTATTATCGATCCACCACACTTTAGCAGAGGTGTGCAAAGCAGCATAATTTTGATAGAGAGCAGCAATGTCAGCTTGCATAGTAGTATTAAAATGGGCAGTAAGGCGGGAGTCAAGAGATTACAAATGAGCAAGAATATGATGAAAATTGGAATTCATGTTGGCTTCGACTTTTTGACGGGTAAGTTCTGCCTATAGAAATTTCTTATGCATATCTTGTTGAACTAGTAAGGCCTTATGGATACAGAAATTGGCATAATTTAGCATTTTAGTTTGAGCGGTGGCATCTGGCTGGCCAGAGGCAATAACATGATGTGGCCAGAATGGAATGCTAAACTTATCATCTGAGGATTGTAAAATAAAATCATGAAAAGGTGGAACCTGAGGTTCAACAAAATGATCTTCAGAAAAAGAGGTTTGTTGACCAGGTAAAATCATATGAACATGAAAAATTGGTTGAACATAGGGACAATGGTTACATTGCAGACTTCCATTCTCGAATTCTATGAATTGGAGATGTTCACAACTAGGAATTTTTTGGGTCAAAGGATTTGACACAAATTTCTTTTCCTCGAAAGATTGTTGACAAACAGGGCAAAACAAAGAGCCAATAGGATTTGGAATTGCATCATTATGGGAACAAATTGGCAACATTTTTCGACTTAGGGTTGATCCAAAACGTGGTCAACAATGAGATGTGGCATAAATGGTGAGTTGGCAATTTGTTTATGGTCGTTTGATAAAATAGAGGAGACTTGTGAGTTGAACTCATAACTTGTTCTCTCTAAAAGCCTACCCTTTACCACTAAACCACTCATTGACTTTGAAATCTAAAGTCTCAACATCTATTTGATCAGTTTTCTAGAAGACAAAATAGGCTATGAAACAAAATAAAAAACCTTCTTGATTGAAGATCCAACCTCCCAAACATAGTAGAAGCAATCTACCAACACGGTATGCATGATTTGTGGGATTTAGTTGGTGGTAATCATCTTTGTTACTAATTTTTCTACGCCTATTTTATTATACAAATGTAACAAAATAGAAATTGAGTAAAAAATATAGAGGGAGGATTATAATTTCAAGATTTCAAATATTAACAGTTTAATATAAGCCATATATTACAAAGGGGGATGTTTATTTCTAAAATATTTGGTTGTAAATTTGTTATTTGGTTTTAAAACAAATATGGCAAAAATGATGTATAAAAGGGGGCTTATTTCCTTTGGAAAGACAATTAGTCCTTGAGAAAAAAATAGTCTTGGAGAAATTTTTGTAGAGAGAGTTTTTGTAAAGGAAGGAATAGTTTATCCTTGTGAGAGAATTTGTTAGCACGAAGACATTATCTAGTGCCTTCAAGTGCATAGAAGAGACTGTGAATGTTTGAAGCTTGGATTCTGTAACAAAGTGTTTTGCTTGGCAAAATTAGTAGAGTGGTCTCTTGATTGAGAAGTGGACCCGGAGACGTAGTCCTACCCGGATGAACTCCGTATCAAATTGTTTGTGTCTCTTTATTCTCTTTCTTATTCTCTCAATTCTTTAAGTTTTTATTGTTATTAAACACATATATAGTTGATTGATTGTGTTTAAAGCATAAAAAAAAATTTAAACTTCAACAGTTTAAAGTACATACCATGCAATTACTACCTGGATCAAGAATTAAATCTGTAATTTGGATTAAGTTGTAAAATTGTAAATCCTAGTTTATAGATCAATAAGAGATTAGCTTGTGACTTAACATATAGATAGAAACTGTGTGCACTTATGATAAATAGGTTCATTCTCATTAGATATAGATAACAATGTCTCTTGGAATACATTTAATTAAATTGGAACATATATATCATTTAGATAAAAACTATGTACTAAATTATGATAAATATCATGTTTTGGTACTTCCAACAAAAAGTATTTTCTACATGTCAATAATCATAATCTTATTTTTACAAAATATCATTGACATCACCAAAATTTTATAGTTATGGTTTTTATATAATTTCACTTGAATAGTATATTGAAAATATAATATAATAAATTTATTTAATAATTCTAGATTTTAAAATTATTAATATTTATTCATAATATTAATTTATATATTTTGTTACAATTTATTATCTCATATTTTAAATTTAAAAATCTTTTAAGTTAATATGCCTCATTTGGAGCAACTTGAGAAAGTGATATCTTCAAAGTCTCTACATGTGTGTTTTGTGTAGTAATGTTATGCTCATCTTTTCTTCCTCTACTCCTCTATGAAAATTTGATACTAAAGTGTAGGGTTTGGAGTAAGACTTCTATTTATGCTTCCTCTCAAAGATTGTTGAAGAAATCCCTAACTAAGACTTCTTTTTTGCATGTTTCAATGAGTACTTACTCTTTACTTGATCTTTGAAAATTTTGGTTGGAAGAACTAGAATAATTTTTCAAGAAAAGAGGATTTTGAGTCACCAACTTTGGATCTGTATTATTAGTGTTCTCTAGGAGACTTTACCTATTAAGTGTAAGTTGTCCTTATGGATGGGGGTTCTCATTGGCATTCAAAGGTTGGGTTTGGATGTGGTTTGAGGTCCTCCATTTCCTAGAGCTTCTTGGCAAGCCAAGTGCAAGGTTTATCAAGATTATTGTTGGATGGATCTTTCTTAGTATATGTTGAAAATCAATATTGATGGCTCTTCTAGAGGTAATCTTTGGCATGCTAAAATTGGTGGGGTTTGTAGGGGTTGTCCAATATCATTTTTCATTTTTTGTATATAAAGGTCACATACTAGCAACTATATGAAAGCTCTTGTTATCCTTTATGATTTGGAGAGGATTTGTGTTTTTTGGTTGGAGAAAGATCATTTGAATGTAGCTCTTAGATAGTGATTGATATGTTGAATAAGAGGCAGATGGAGGGATCTAACTTGCAATTGGCTCTAGTGGTCAATCACATTGTGAGACTTTACAATTTTCTTGACTTTGTTATCTTTTATAACATCTCTCGCAAAGGAATAAAGGTTGCAAATTATTTCATGAAAAGGGGTTCTCATCAAATGGGGTTGTGGAATGTTGAGGATTGGGGTCTCTTGTCAGTCGAGTATTCTAGGATTTTAGAGAATCTTGATATGGAGAACATGAAGGAATTTTAAAGAGGATCTTGATATGGAGAACATGAGGGATTATTTGGGGCTCTAGTGATCAATCACATTGTGAGACTTTACAATTTTCTTGAAGTTTTTATTGATCAAATAAGATGTATATAAAGGTCACATACTAACAATTATTACAAGTTTGTCTGTCTAGCTTTTTCTTTCCATTTTCACACTTAAAAAAGAAAATGACCCGTACAAAAATACCTCTGAACCAATAGTAAATGAGGATTTAGACCAAAAATATATAATTTTATAATAATATATATTTTAACCTTAGGAAATGACAATTTGTTCTAATAGAAATTGAATAGGTGCCCCTACCAAAAATATTAGTTCCCTCCCTTATGCAAGGTAGGGACTAATAACTCAAGAAAGAAATTAAAGAGTATATGTATTAGTCTTACAATACGGATATTTAAAATTTAATTAATAGAGTTCACATTGTTTTAAATCAATACAAAATTAGTAGATATATTTAATTTATTGTTGAGTAGATTGATGAGTTTTCATAACATGATAGTTTCATTAGTATTTTCATTTCATGATATAGTAGAGTAAATAGTGATTTATATATTTGTGTATCAATGAACTTTATATGGTCAACATTTAAATTTTGATAAAATATTTAACGAGATTATATTAAGTTTTTTTTTTTTCTAAATTTAGTTGTGTATAAGTTTTTCGTATCAACAATTCACATTACATTATGTGATTCATCATCAAGATGGGAGAGTGTAAAAGAGAGGAAGTATATGATAGTAATAAATGATCTCTAATATTATGTGAAGTTGAGTTTATTCTTGTATTTTTTGTTTGATCATGTTTACATACATTCTTACATATCTAATTACACCCTTTTTTCATGATTGAACCTTCAACCTTTCTATAGACATTGTTGATGTTTTTATCTTAAGTCAATCTTGATCATATCCTTTCATTTAACCCCTAATTATTAAAATCCAAATTTTAATTTGGATGTGTTGTAACTATATATCACTAACAATTAGAAGTTGGCTAAAACCACATTTACACAACTTATCATTATGTTGTTGTATTTAAAGGAACTCAATTGCATTTATTTTGTATCCTCTTATATTTTGTTTTTATTAAATTGAGAGTATGTTGCACATTACTTGAGAGGTTATAGGAAAGCTTTCCTTTATATATAAGTTTTAATTACTAGACTAAACTCTTGACTCTTCTAGATAATAAAAAAGTAAAAGGAAAACAAAACCAATTTATCAATATAAAAAGCTCTAGGCACTACTAGAGTTTCAAGGTCAAAATTTTGGGTGTAAAAATACATATTGGGAAGGATTTTAAGTGAAAGTGGATACCTTTTGGCGAAATTCAAATGCAACAACATATCCTTTTAGACATTTCATAAATGATATGTTATATTTGTATATCATTTTTGTTATCACATAATTCATCTATATTGTTGGAAGAATATTTCTGGATAAGATTGTGTAAGTAGTTTTTTACTATCAATATTTCTAATCATACTTCATGGCCCATCATTAGAATGTGAGAATTTAAGGATGCATATGATCATGTAGTATGATCCAAAAGATTGATGCTAAAAAAATTGATTACATAATCTTATACAATAAAATTCTAGTAACATTGTCATGGATTATGGAAATTCATTATCATTAAACAATTTATCTAGTTATAGATTCATATGTGCAAATAATGTACAACTGTGACATAATTTTTAAAACCATTTGACTTTTACAAATTATACCTAGTTTTCAATCAAAAGATTTTATTTTTTCTTGATTTATGATCACTTCTTCATAGAACACAAGTTTTAGGGCATAATAGTGCTAATACACATTTTTATTTTATACATAATTTCTAACAAGAAATGCTTCTTCTTCAATGGTATGACAAGTCATGTGCTTGTTAACTATTAGAAACTATGAGCACACACATGTTCAGATTGTTTAGATTTCTTAATTTTGAAAAATCTATCTTTTATAATTCTTTTCATTTTGGAATGACTATTCCTTGATTTCACATTGATGCCAAAATGGAGCCAAAATTTATGACAAACCATTTATACACTTGTTAATTATCAAAGACTAGGAGAATACACATGTTTTGATGGTTTAGATTTCTAGATTTAAAAAAAATCTATCTCTTATGGATTTTTGTTTTACATTTTGGAATGATTGTTCCTTTAGATTCCACACAATGACAAAATGAGGGCCAAATTTAGAATACAAAGTACATGCTTATCATTTATTAGCTATGATTAGACCATTTTGTTTGGTTGTCAAAAATACATGGTTTTAGCACTCGCTTTGATTATTTTTGTATATTCAATAATGATAAAAATGTATCCCTCCAATCATCCATCTTTTAGTATATTGGGTTATTAGTCACATGATATTAGGTAGTGTCTATCCAATAAACTAAATCATAAAACATATGTAAAAAAAACTTAGTATTTTAAAAAAAAGTACTATCCTTTATATTTATGTTTTTATTTAGATTGTTAGCCACAAGTATAATATCATACATTTTAAAATAATCATTAAACGTTATTCTTTGTTCTTTATTCAGATTGTACCTCATCTAAACCTAACAATAGACCTCTCAATATTATTCTAGTATAAAATAGTTATCCCTTCTCCAACACTGATGTTTAAGTATAAAACTTTAAATTTTTGAATTATTATTGATATCATTCAATTTAACTTGTAAAATTTTGAGCATAAAGATCAAATCTATATAATATAGATTAAAGAATTCATCATCATTGTATTTGGAAAAAAGGTTGAATCCTATCTATAAAAAAAATTAATCTGGCTTTAAACAAAATAGATAATTTTGTTTGAGGATCTCTGTCTCCAATTATTGAATGACTCCATGTGAACAAAGACAATAGTGTGGTACTTGTGATTCTACTTTTTCATTTTATATTTTATAGAGATATAGCCCACCAACAACAAAGTAGACTATTAGAAATATAAAAGTAGAATTTCAAGCATTAGATTTGTTTCATGTCTTGACTCTCTTAATGGCCACCCCGTTTGAATATCTAAAGCTAACCAAAAATAGTATATAGTATATATTCGCATTATAATATGTTATAATTTTTGTTTGGTGATGCAAAAGGTTTGACAAGCTCTTATCAACATGTGTTCTTGTTCTAGGAGCTGCTCTTAGTGAAACCACTTTAAATATTGAATGCTTTGGGAAGATCTTTATGAAATTTGAATATGTAAAGCTAATCTCTGATAAACTATATATTTGCCTTAAAATATTTTATACAAATTTTCAGATTTAGAATTCATGATGTTGTGGAGTATATTAATTAGTGTACGTGATCATGTTGAAGACTCTGATCAAGGTATGTTTATGATATAATTGTTGTTCGATAGTTTTTATTTAATGAATAGTTTTTGTATTCTTATTTGAAAATCACTTTTAAAATAGTATTCTATTTATTGACTAAAGAAATGTGGGTAGTATTAATTGTTTGAAAGTTTAACAAGTGTCATGTAGTGGCATGTACTTGTGTTATAGTTAAATATAGTTATTAATATAAATATATTGTATTCTTCAAAAATAAGTGAAAAGAAAATTTATAATTAATAAATTCTAAAGTGTAGTTATAAATATATAATTAAAATAGTATGATATTATGTAAATACTATAGGATGTGTTAGTTTAAAATTTTATCAAATCATTAAAATAACATTTTTTCAACTACACCAAATGAATTGTATGACGAATATGATTTAAAGAAATATAAAAGAAATATTTGTTGTTAAGAAATAATTTAAAGAATTCAAACACAAATATTTTTCAATAATAGACTCTCTCTTTTTTTTTAAATTTCTTTGAAATTCATAATACTCATTAATTTCAATTTTAATACTAAAATTTAAAAATCATAACATTATTAAACATAAATTAATGGATAGTATTGTTATGCATAAATAAATTTACATTAAATTCAATTATAATTAATAAATAGATTCAACATTAAAATATTGAAATCTAATAGTAGTTATTAAAATGTTTATGTAGTTCTACTTTTTATAAAATAAATTAAATATATCTTTATTATTATATTTTGTAAGAGAAAACTATTTTCAAAATTTATATGAGAGAATTGTGGCAAAAATCACGCAAAGTGGAGGAAACAATTCATGCCTCCGAAAAAAGCATCCCTATAACACAAATTGTTTTGAACCAATAAGATTGCAACTAAATTAATATTTTATGAAGAAAATTTTAAAAACTACAATTTGAACTTTATAAAAATAATGATTATTTAAGAATTGAAAAAGGTGTTTTGATTGGTTGAAATTAATTGAAAAATTGGACAAATTGATTGCAATAGTACATTGCCTACGGCAAGTACAATAAGGATAGAATATATATATTTTTAAAAATACAACTGCTATTTATCATTATATGGAGGGTGAATTTGAGTCATTCAATTTACCTTGTACATTAATACCTTTTGAAGTGCTTGTATGATAAGATAAGATAAGATAAGATAAGATAGAGACCACAACATAAGTCTATGGGACTAGAAGCTTACACCAAGAAGAAAGCAGACAAATGGAGCACCAAACGGTGTCCAAAAAAGAACAAGAACAACAAAAGAAGAAGAAAGCAGGAGACATCATGGAAAAGATTGGGTATTTGTCCTCAAAGGTAAAAAGTCCAACAACGACTGATCTGTGTAGCTACTAGAGGCATTGTGATGAAGCTAAGTGCTACAAGAGGAGTGTCGTTGGTGAAGAGATCCCCTATGGGGTCTCACAGATCTAGAATGGCTTATGTTAGAGAAATTGTACCATCGCTTCACACCCCAAGCTAGAGCTAAGGACGAGAAGAAGGTCGTAATAAGCTGCGCCTAGTTCTAACTCTTGGGAAATGATAGCTGTAAAGTATGGTCATGAAGTTGTAAGGACTCACGGAGATAGAGCACAATGCAATGCTGATTTGTGTACCTGAAATAATCTGAGAGGGATTTGCAATCTCTAAATAGACAATACAATCTCCCTCTAATCTCGCAGTATATGGGGCATCTAAAAAGGAAATGGATCTTAGATTTTGCCTCTGCAAAGGTACAAAGTCTACACACCTGATCCTCTCTAGCAATATGGTGATCGACTTGTATCCAAAGTCTGTGTGAGCCCACCTTGAAGGAGCCAAGGGAGATACACAAGGTGTGTGTCCAATATCTATGTAAGTACTCTAACATACAATAATCTCATCCCAAATATCTAAGAAGTGCTCGGTGTAGAAAGCCATCCTCATACATAGCCCCCTTGGAGGATCCACCCAGGTCTGTATGATATACTGCCTATAAATGTCAAGTCTAACATGCCCGTTCAACTCTTGCCGAGAGGGGAGTAGATGAGCAGGAGCCTCCAATGGGAACTAGTAGGGAGGGAGACTATCAATGTCGATCCCAACTGAACTTAGTAGGATAGTAGCTTGAGCAGGAGACTATCAAGTCTAACATGCCCGTTCAACTCTTGCCGAGAGGGGAGTAGATGAGCAGGAGCTTCCAATGGGAACTAGTAGGGAGGGAGACTATCAATGTCGATCCCAACTGAACTCAGTAGGATAGTAGCTTGAGCATACCAAAAATGAGCTTTAGTAGCCAGATCAAAGTTTTCAATAACAACTAAGGAGTAGTAGGCTAAGTAAGGGTATCTATGTTGGCCTTCAACCGAGTCTGCAAAGCCTCAAAGATGGTGGAGAAACTAGATTAGGGTCAAAAATGGTTGCAAGCCTGAATGGGTGAGCACCAAACTCATCCAAACTAATACTATGGGGGGTAGATCTATGACATATGATAATCCAACGAAGGATTAGAGTCTAGTTACACTCAATCATAGCCCAATCTGAGTCTAAAAGGGAAGGACCCCAAACTACCGAACCATAAAGCATTGTGGGTCTTACTAAGGAATCCATGAGGGATAGCTTAGACGATGTGTCCTGAAAGTGGTGTCTAAAGCACTATCTCTCAAGCATGGTAAGGGAACCCAACCCTTTACTAATTCGAGGTTGAATGGTTAGTCTCAAGTTGAAATGAGATTTCAAAAAATTAACCCCAAGGTATGTGTAAGATGATGTAATCTCAACTTCTCGACCCTGGAAGTGAAAATGGAGATATGAGGTCTTCAGACCATTGAAGACCATAACATGAGTCTTCTCAAGGTTCATGACTAGTTGTCTCATGTTGCAAAAAGATGCAAGTCTATCCAAAAGCCTCTGAAGACCCTTAGGAGAAGAGACAAGAAGAACCACATCATTAACAAAGAGAAGGATGGAGATCAATACCTGGTGTAGATGACAACCATCACTTGGAAACAAGGAGTCATTGAGAAAAGCCTCAAACTTATTAATGTAGACCCCGAACAAGGTGGATGAGAGGGAGCAACCCCGCTTCACCCCAATGGTGCTCTGGATAGGGTCAGAGAGGCCCTATGTGGTCTTGAGTCTACCAATCATTGTCTCATATAACTTCATGATAGTTGTCAGTAAGATCTCAGAAATACCAATATCTCCCAGTCTCTAAAAAAGGGCCACTCTAGGGATGGAATCAAAAGCCTTACGAAAATCCAAAAAATAGCAGTAGACTTTCTTCAAGTGGTGTCGAGCCTCCTCGATAATAACTTGTAGTGCAAAGATATGATCCATGGTTTGGTAGTCTTCCCTAAATCCTGCTTGATCCTTAACCCTGCAATTCCTCTAGTCAAGCTCACTGGATAAGATAGTATTCAATGTTGTAGCATAAAGTTTGGAAAAGGTATGCCAAATCATGATGGTCCTATAGTTTCCAGGATCAAAGGCCAGCCTAGATGGATCGGGTGAATAACGTATCTGGACCATGAGTCCAGAAAACCAAAACAAACCACTCTATTAAAGAGTGTAGAGAGATAATGTGGTACAGATCTTGAAGAGCTCAGCCTGAAAACTGTCCTCATTAGCCACCCTATTGCATCTCATAAGTCTGATGGCCTCGTAAATGTTGGAGGTGGAGAATAAGTGACAATGTGGGAGTGGGTTGGGAAGGGGAGCAATCTGACTTTAGATGTCATACAATGTGGAAATATGGGAGGAAAGGAGGTGAAGGTCGGGGGTGGATTGGGGTTGGCTACACCAAGGAAACATGATGCACCAAAACAACTTGGGATACTGAATAAGCATGTCACAGAGGGATCTGCCCTGTGAAGCAATAAATAATTCTTTCTTATGGCGAAGAAAGCGTTTGTAAGAGAGTCATGAATTGGTGAAAGTCAGTGCAAAGGAAATTTTTGTAGGTATCATCAAACCATTGGTTCATGGGACAAGTATTCTGTCAAACAGATCTAGGAGTGCTCGGAATGGAGCGGTGGGGGATAAAGAGGAGAGCCAACTCCCAAATCATGATAGCTAGCGAGTGAAACATGGTGGACACCTGATTGTGATCCATGAAGCTAGCAGGGCAGAGGAATCTTCTCAAATAGAAAATGAAAAGGTCTTGATCACTATCCTTAGAACAAAAATGGGTATGGGGGTGAATCTGGGAAGGGTGACTAGAAGTGGATGGTAGAGGGTGGGAAGAAACACGAATCGAAAGGCTAAGGAGGGCATGATCAGCCAAGGGAAGATGGGAGATAATAAAGTTTTGGATGGATGGGAGTAAAGAAGAAACAATGAGGATATAATCAACCACGCTCGCACCCCCACTATGAGGCCAACATGTAAAAATCTCAAAACCCAAAAAGAAAGAGAGACCATTCAGAATCACTAGGTTGCAGGACTCACAGAGCTGGAGAAGGTCATGACCATAGAAAGTTAGAGGTCCATTGTGATCCGCAGACAAATGTTGAAGCCCCATGCTACTCGGATCCCTCTCAGTAGTACAAATCAGGTCAGACCCATGGTCATACTAGGGGATTTGGAGATCTTTAGTCTATACATTAAAATCTCCTAAGATGACGATGTCATCCAGAACCCTAAACTTGGAGATACTCTCGAATAGGTCTGTAAAAGGGTTCTCATACTCAACACTATGAATGGCGTAAGGTGAGGAAGTTGGCATAAAGTAACATATGGCTATGAAGATATCTCTCTAATGGCGACTGGTGCCTCCAACTTGGATCCACATAAATCTAGCATGAATGTTAGAAAGAACCAATGTGGTAGTACTGAACAAATCATCTCTAATTAAACAAACAACCCCACCAAAACCATGCACACCACCTGAAGTGCAAACCTCCTCTCTGCAAACTGAAAGCCATTGATACCCTATATAACCTACAAGGGGCTGAGCAAGACTCTCATGAGTCTCGGTAACAACCAACAAATCAACATACCCAACTGCATCATGAAGTAATCTTGACAAAGACCATAGGGAGCCATTGTCATTCCAACAGTTGATAAGCAGAAATTCAATGGAGGGCTTAGACTTGCCCAACTATTGGTGCTCAAATCGTCATTTGGCTTGGATATGTCTCGTATCCCAAACCTTGGGAGGTGAGTCATGAATAACTTCTTTTAGATTCCTTATTACTGCCCATTTTTCGTTACTCCTTTCTTCTACCACAAGACTCCTAGAGTGTTTTAGTTCAACTACCTGTGATTTTGTGAGGTCCTCATCAAGAAATATCTTTGTGGGAAGAAGGAACAGCTTCTTCTTTTCCCTAAGAGCTTGTAGTCGATTAGCCAGTGAGAGAAACCTAAGAAAAAGGGTGCCATCATTTCCAAACCATGCTCTGTCTAATGTAATATCAAAAAAACCTAGTTGCTCACTAAGAATGAGTAGCCTGTGGGGAGAGGATCAATGGAGGATGAAGGAAGACCTCTAATTCGAAGGTTGAGTTCCCTGAAGCACCTAACCTAGTCTTCTGCCAACTTCTCTTGGAAAAACTTTTTGACCTCAAGCAAAGGTGTAGTGTTGGAGTTTTTGAAAGTGGAGGCCTAAGATTTAATTTACTGCTTTATTTCAGTCAAGAGAGATGTTTGTTTATAAATGAGCTCGGTCTTCTTGTCCTTGAGGTTTCCAATATCCCCAAAATCTTCAATAAAAGAGCTGATATCTTTTGTAATGCCTAATGTTTGTGTGGTAAAAGTTTCAGAGAGGTCTTGGATACATGAAAAATTAGCCACAACCTACTGGTTCAAGTCATTTAATGATTCAAATAGGGAGTGAATAGTTTCCTAGAGAGTTTGGTTCACTGATTCAAACTTTTGTAACTGTAGTAGGTTCCAACTATTATTACCTTGAATGAGCCAATCGTGGATCTTGTCAATCTCAATAACAAGCTTATGAACTTGTTCAGGAGGAATTCTTAAGGCCTCGTCCTCATCATGAGATGAATGAGAAGAGTCATGCTCCATAAAAGGATTAGGATCATGGGAAACCAAAGTGCCACCAAGGAGTCTATAGAGAGGAGAAGAACATTTTGGATCAAAGGAAGCCATGAGCCTACGGCTTCACCTAACTAAAATGTTATAAGGAGTTCTTAAGATACTCAAGCTCATACACAAAGCAAAGCAAAAGGAAGACCACACTTTAGGTTTGAACTAGATCTAGAAGACAAAGTACACAATGTAATATAATTTACGTAAATACATACAACATGCAAAGAGAAAACACAAGAGATGTATTAAATTAAATAATGTAGACCACACTTTAGGTTTGAACTAGATCTAGAAGACAAAGTACACAACGTAATATAATTTACGTAAATACATACAACATGCAAAGAGAAAACACAAGAGATGTATTAAATTAAATAATGTAATCTAACTCTAAAGTCAAAAGAAGAAATGTCAACAGTCAAGTTCACCAAAATGTATTTTGAAGATGAACAAACAATGGAATGAAAAGGGGAATCTAACACCACATAAAAAAGAGTTATCACAGGTGGGTTCACCAAAATGTATAAGGTGAAATGTGAAGCAATCATAATAGGGCCTCAATTACTCCACATTTTGGAGGTTGATTAACCTTGTACCGTAAAGAGAAGTTAAGGATAATGATCATTTCAATTCCAACTCTAGGGTAATTAGATCTGAGGAGATTAGTGCAAACCAAATAATGAAGGAGCACTAATGCAAACAAAGATCTAATGATTATAGAATTAGAGAAAGAATGCAAGACCCTTAAAACCATAATGTAGTGATAGCTATGAAATGTAATTAAGATTATAACTACATAAAGTACATGTGATGAAATGAAGAAACAAATCAAATGACTTACCTTGAAGAATTAAGTCGAATGTTGGATCTAGTTTTCTAGCTTCTATGCAGCTCGAAACAACAAATAGATTTGGTTCCACACTTAAAACAACAAGGTCTCCAAAACCCAAAAATCTCTCATCTCCCGACCAAGGACCCAAGGTTGATCTAGAGGGAGATTAGGGTCGCACTATGTCCCTAACCTTTTGTGTTCGAATGCGAAATAGTTTTTGAATTTCTAAGGTTCTATGAAAAGGATATCTGAATTTGCACCCTATTTTTTCCTTTTGAATTAACCTATGATAAAAAAAAATGTTTTACTTTGTTAATGGGGAATTTTCCTTGGTCAAACCCCAATTTAGGAATTAACCTTGAAATTGAAATGCTAAAAATGTACATAGTAAATGTACAGATTCACCTTACAATAATAGGATATCTAAAATCGAATCTAATGAGTTCACTTTAGTAATTGAATGGATCAAGAGGATGTGAATGTAAAAGCCCTCTCTTGAAGACAAGATCCACTATCACCAATGAAGGAAGCGAGATCTTGAAAAGGTTGTGGCACAAATATGGAAGAGATGATGACGCCCCCAAATGAACTCCTTGAAGCTCCTTGATCTCACCTTGAATGCAAGAGATCACCCCAATGGCTTGCAAAAGGATCTACTTAAATGTACTTGAAGATGGCTTGAACACTTGAATGTTGGAAGGAGTAAGTGCTTGAATGCTTGCACATCATGATACAGAGGTCGTGGATATGACTTGTGGACTACAAAATGAGGGAAATAGATGTTCTTATTTTAAGTATTTTGAATAAAATTTCTCATGTTGGCTGACCGGGCAAGAAATTAAAGCCTCAAATCAACCTCGACACTTAGGCTAAGAAAGAGACCATGAAATAGGAATACCAAGGAGGATACATTAGGTCCTATCCTAATTCTATCTAGGAGGAACAAAAAGAGATGAGAAGAAAGGGGGGAAATGCAAATTAAATGCAATCCTATTGTTAAATCTCACTAAATAGGTGCTAAATCGTTATTAAAAAGTGCTTCCAATTTAAGATGATACAATATCATATAGATATAAATTGTCTACTAAATTATAATAAATATCATGGTTCGGTACTTGCAAGAAAATAAGTTTTCTACATGTCAATAATTATAATTTTATCTTTACAAAATAGCATCATTTGCATTATCAAAATCTTGAAGTTTTAATTTTTATATATTTTCACATAAAAATATATTGAAAACATAATAAATTTATGTAATGGTTTTAAACTTTTAAATTATTAATATTTGTTTATATATTATTAAATTTTATTATCTCATATTTAAAATTATAAAATCTTTTAAGTTAATATGCCTCACTTGGGATAACTTGAGAAAGCAACGATTTCAAAGTCCTTCCTTTTGTGTTTTGTGTAATAACAATAAGGAATGCTATGTTCATATTTTCTTCTTGTACCACTTCTCTATGGAAATTCGCACTACTAGTGTAGGGTATAGAGTAAGACTTATGTTCATGCTTCCTCTTAGATTGTTGGGAAATTTCCTAAGTAAGACTTCTTTTTACACGTTTCCTTGAGTACTCACTCTTCATTTATTCTTTGAAACATCTAGTTAGCAGAATTAGAATTTTTTTTCAAGAAATTAGAATGTTGAGCCACCAACTTTGGATCTATATTATTAGTGTTCTCTAGGAGACTTCACCTACTAAGTGTAACATAGTTGTCCTTATGGATTTGGAGGTTCTCATTGTCATTCAAAGGTTGGGGCCTGAAGCTTCTTAGCAGTCTAAGTGCAAGGTTTGTCAAGATTTTTGTAGGACACCACCTTCTCAGTATGTGTTGAAAATCAAAATTGATGACTCTTCTAGAGGTAACCCTTGACATGCTAGAATTTATGGGGTCTCTAGAGAAAATCATGGGAAATTGTCAATCTTTTTATTTATTTATTTTTTTTGTAAATAAATGTCAACATACTAACAACTATATGGAAGCTCTTTTTGTCCTTTATGCTTTGGAGAAAATTTATGCTCTTTGTTGGAGAAAGATCATTTCCAAATTGATACGTTGAATGAGAGGCAGGTGAAGGGATCTAACTCGTAATTGGCTCTAGTGGTCAATCAAATTGTGAGAGTTTGCAATTTTTTGACTTTGTTACCTTTTGTAACTTCCCTCAAGTATGGAACAAGGTTTCAGATTGTTTTATGAAATGAGTTTTTCATCAGATGGGGTTGTGGAATGTTGAGGATTGGGGTCTCTTGTCAGTTTCATGTATTCTAGGATTTTAGAGTATCTTGATATGGAGAACATGAGAGATTATTTGGTGTTGAAAGAGAGCATTAATTGGCTTGGGGTTGTCTTTTTTGTGTCTTGTTCATTGCTTCACTTTCTAGCTTTTGATGTTATGTGTTGATTTTTGTTGATTAATAAACTATTACCCAATGCTTACAGTTGTTGTTTAGTCTTTTGAGCAATAACGACCAATCTAAGATAATCTATTTTATGAACAAAAAATTAAAAATATGGTCAATTAGAAGTGACATTCAATACCTATTCATAGATGTCTCAATTACCATGCACTGCAACCACCTTAACAATTGCACAACTAGTTTAATATATATTTGTCCAATAAATGCTTTAACTAATTCCTATCCACACAATGTTCAAATAACCATGTTATCTATAAAATTGAGCAAATTCTATAATTAATAACATTCAAATTTTAGCTATTAGATATACAAGTAAATGACTACAGACACATTCAAAAAAATATTTTAATAGACTTAATAATTATCATATCTTGATTATTTTTAGAAAAACTGATTAAACACAATTTAATTTACATTTGCATGTTTCTCCAATCTCTTAAGTTATTTTTGGGAATCTTTGACATCTACATCAAATCCGATCCCATGTGAATAATGAATCTAAAACAACTCTAGTTCAATGGGATTATACTTTCTTTGGTCACTGGTCATATTGAATATAGAATTAAGCAAGACAATAAAATTATATAAAAAGTAGTATAAGATAATAATAACAACTATTATACTTTCTGTCCATTGCTGAATTTATGATGAAGTTGTCAAAGATAAAGGCCAAATAAATGGCAGCCTCTTCAACTAGTGTAAATTATGAAATGTTTTTTATTTGTTTTACTTGTCGAATGACCAAAGCAAGCCATTAAAACGTATATATATTGGTCTTACAATATGAATATTTAAAATTTATTAATAGACTTCACACCATTTTGAATCACTAACAAATTAATACCCACCCACATTTAATTTACTGTTAAGTACATCAATGACTTGTCATAACAGATAGTTTCATTACTATTTTCATTTTGTATTATGGCAGGGCAAATAGTGATTTATATTTTTATATAATTACATTAAAACATTTGGTTTGTCTAATGTTTTAATGTAATTATATTGAGATATTGTTGCTTCTAGTTCTAGATCTAGGTCTCTAATTATTGAATGATTCCATGTGAATAAAGACAAATGTGTAGTAGTGGTACTTTGTGGATTCTACTTTCTAGGTTGACACAAAACCCACAATTTTATATTATAGAGAGAGATAGCCCACCAACAAAAATCACTTAAATATTTTATACAAACAAATTTGAATGTAGAGTTTCATGCATCTAGTTTTGTTTCTATGTCTTGTCTCTCTTAACGGCCACCCCATTTGAATATCTAAAGCTAACCAAAAATAGTAGATAATACTTTATAAATTTTGTTTTGTGATGCAACAAGTTTGACAAGCTCTTATCAACATGTGTTTTCAGTAGATGCTCTTATTGAAACCACTTTAACATTGAGTTTTTTGTTTTTCAAATCTGAAAACATGTGAGGATCTTTATCAAAGAACAAAGTAGTAGTTGTACTTTGTCAGGATACAAATGTGGACAACTTTATCAATTTGAAATCTTGAGAATATTATATACAAAACACAGAGTGGTCATAGCTGTTCTTTTGGGAATCTGAGAGTAAAATATCAGGCTTCTAAAACTTCTAAATGGAAAATGGGGGCAGCCATAACCACGTCCACCCAATTTGAATATGTAAAGCTAACCTCTTTACAAGTATATATTTTCCTTATAATACGTTCTAGAAATTTTGAGATTTAGAATTCGTGATGTTGTGGAGGACATTAATTTGTGTACGTGAGCATGTTGGAAGACTGTGATAAAGGTGTATTTAATAATATTATTATTGTTCAATAATTTTTGTAATGAATGGTGTGTATATTATTATTGAGAATTCACTTAAAACTAGTATTCTATTTATTGACTAAAGAAATGTGGGCGGTGCTAGTTGTTTGAAAGTTTAAATAGGATAGAATATAAAAAATAATATTACAATAATAATAATACATTATTATATGGTGGGTGATCTTAAGTCGTTCAATTTACTCGTACATTGATATGTTTTGAAGTGTTTGTATGAAGGTCATGACCATCATTACCACTTTTATCATTATTATCTTGTGTGTCTTTATGGACAATTCGAACAACAGTTGACATTTCTTGTTAAAGTTGACTAACCAAAATCCCACAACCAAAATGGAGGGATAAGTAGAATGATAGTTAGTGGACTATGACCATCTTCATTAAAATAATATCTTCTCACAGGAGGCAAACACACCTAAGAATGATCGTCTTGATTAGCATGAGTTGATGTCCACAAGGTAGAGACAAACCCCTATTGGAGGCAAGAGTTAGAGGGACCTAAGCAACAATATGCAAGGCGTTACCCCAATGATCTCTTAGTAGTTTAAGGTGAGAAACTTCAAGTCTAACTTTGTTTCCTTGCACTTGAATTTACATTTACGTACAATAGAGCATATCGTGGATTTCAAATAAAGTGATAAATTATGATTAAAAAATATCCCAACAAAATTATAATATTTAGATTTTTTTCAAATACTTAAAAAATTCTACCACAAAAGTATGTCAAATCTAATTACATCTAAAGGGGATTTAAGGCTAGTGCCCTAAGAACAATGTTCACAAAGAAAATGATGAATCCAAATCTAAACAACTTAAGCTCTAGGATCGGGGTCAAGCCAAAAATTTGAATGGCGGCCTTGTTGATCGAGGTCAAGCTTCTGTTACTAATCAAAGCTCTACTCCTGTCGCACTTTGGTTTTTTCTTATGCTTCAAGAGAAACCCTCTCCAACCATATCGACCACCCCACTCCTACTTCTTTTTCTCCTAATCTGCACCATTTTTTTGTTGACACCGCTCAACTTCTTTAGCACTTTAAGCATTGTGTTGTCAATTAATCTAGCAGAGTTTCTTTCGGTGGGGAAGAGATGTAGGAAGAATTTTTCTTTAAATGCTTACACATCTTTTGTGTTGTGAGTTTTGCCTTTCCTTCAATGAGTTACAATCCTTTGGGCTTTATGTTTTCTTTTTCTAGTTAGCATTGTTGGAAACAATTCTTCAATTGTATATTTTCATTGATGTTTACACAAATGTCAATATTAACCAAGCAATGTAGAGTTTGCAACATTAACCTTATATATCTCAGTATTGACCAAGTGGTCGGGCATTGAAGGAGTCACAGTGTCAACTGAGTGTTTAGTTCTAGTGTTGACTGAGTGACAGTAGAATGTAATTGTCAAATATTTCATTAATGGAGGCCAATTATTTGGATGTTTATTAATGTTTTGAAATGGTATTCAAGCCGAACTTTCCTAGCTTATAATATATAAGAAAGGTCAAGTTGAGTAAACAAACAAGAACAAGTGGAATATGAAAAAGATGTCCATATGTGAGTGAAGGCAAAAGGAAGAGAGGGAAAGTGTGGAAGATAAAATACAAAGAACATCTGATCAAGAAGGATCCAGAGGTGAAGCTAGAACGAAAATCTAAATCTACAAAGAAAGTTGCTTCATAAATCAGGTCAAATTGTTGTTGCTTTCTAACCATTGTAGCAGTAAAAATAAATCTCTTAACAGAGTTGACTTAATAGTCATTTTGTAAATCCTCTAACAAGGTGACATTTCAAGACTAAAGTGTTTGAAGACCTCTAACTAGGCCACTCCTAACAGGGTGATCCAAATCCTCTAACAGGGTCATACTTAACGCTATGTGTTGTAACCTTTAATAGGGTTGGCTCCTAATAGAGCTCACTTTAGAAGAGTGAAAATTAGTGTGACTAGTTGCAAGGTAGTTTTTCCCAAATTGGGTTTCCACGCTAAATCTTGGTGTCATTTATGTTCGTATTATTTGCTTATGCTTTACATTTTTGCAACTATGTTACTAAAGGATAAAACAATTTAATAATCTTATGATTTCTTTGCTACCCGAGTGACCCTAATATTGTAGTGTTAACTGAGCTATCCAATATTGCATGATAAGTGGAAGTTTGTATTGACATCTAAGGGACAAGGATTTTTTTTATGGTAACTGATTCACCCCTTCCCTCTCAATTACTCCTCTTACATTTCCAAAAAACATTTGTGTTGTTGATGGCCTTGTTTTTTTTGCCTCTAGGTTTTTATCTTGTAAGGCTCATCCCCCTTGTTTAGGCTACTTAATTAATCAAAGTCTTAAGTTATAAGATGAAACTAAAAAAGATGTTGATGAGACTCTTTGTGATCACAAAAATAACATTTGGAATAAAGAATCCATAAGTGAATCAACCTAAAACAAATGAGAAGGATTTGTAAAAGAAGCCACCATATAGAAAGCCTATTATTACAAGATTAAAATAGTAGCCTTTGTACAACTTGTAATTGTGAAATATTTTATCAAGGTATTATTGCAAGCTTTCCATTATGGTTTGTAAGACTAGACTCTAATTTTGTAAACCATGTTTATAAGAGTATCATCAATAAAACCTTCAAGAGCTTAACAATCCTTATTGGATAGATGTCACTTTGACTTAAGGTCATGTAAAAAATAACTTTTAATCACTTTGAAAAAGAAATTTGGGAATCTTGGCCTCTTTGTAAACGAAATTCAAAGCATGGACTTGTGGGGTCTTAGAAATAGGATGATTCTGGCATTACAAAATAAGAGACCATCAAAGATATTATCAATCAGTATACACCAAATGTTATAAAGGTAGTTCTGTTGGAAATAATTTTGAGTTTCTCAAGGCTTCCCAAGCTCTCTAAAACATACCTATATTAAAAAATGGTTAATCATCATTTTAGTTCTAATAGTACTATTTATTTTTATTATGGTGGGATAACATGGTAATTATATATTTGTATGATAGTTAAATTTACAATTTTTATCTAGTTATGTGTTTAGTTTAATCTAATATTCAATATAAATACATAACAATATATGTAAGTATTCGTAACTTTATTTCTCACTCCCACTCGCTTGTCCCTGCCTGGTCCATGGATGGCTATTGGGGCCACTTCTCGGCCTGTCTCCAATGGTCAGTTGTGTTAGGATTAACCTCAGACAGAAATAATAGTTACATGCAAATATAGCCAAAACCAAAAAATAGTAGATCACATAAAAGAGAACACAAGACACCAAGATTTAACTTGGTTTACCCAATCCCTAGGCTACGTCCACCAACAACAAGTCCAATATTATTATTGTCCAGTGATTACAACCAGATTACAATCTGTAATCCCTTATAGCTCAATATCGTCACAAGAAGCTACAATGTCACCATTCATAATGTAATCCCTAACCCTAAGCCTTTTTATACAAGCTAGCTTTTTTTGCTTACAAAATTAGGGCTAGAATAATAGAAAAAAGTAGCCAACACCTTTTACAATATAAGGGCATTTTTTTGGCTTTGGGGACGCTACCCCTGAAATCCCCCACGGGCGTGTTGCCCCTTGACCCCACCCTATACTGTGACAGGGAGTGCACCTAAGGTGCTACCTCAAGACCCCACAGGGGCATTGCCCCTTGACCCAATAGAAATTATATGGAGGGAAATTGTGTTGAATAAACCTCTAAGTCTGATTAGGCTCCACATCACAAGTCGTGGGACAGGGTTCTTGCCTCGGTTGTATGAGGTTGTGCAGCTTCCTTTGAGAATGTGGCCACTTTTGAAGCTGAGGTCTATCGTTTAGGGGTTTCGGCAGTGGCTTGTCCAGTTTTCTTCTTGGGTGTGACTCCTGTCACAGTCTACAATCCAATCCAGTTGGAATTGGAGGATGATGTTGTAGAAGAAATTGCTCAAAAGACTGAGGACTTCTTTGAGAAGGTAGCTATTTTTAGATTTCGAGGCTTTTGGCCTTCCCTTTTGGCTCTTCATTCTTGGATTTTTGAGCACTAGGACCCGTTGATTTTTGAATCTGTCCAAATTTACCCTTTGGCTAGGGGTTTTTTCATAGTAAAATTTGATGCTACTAAAGATAGGAGGACTATTTTGTGTAGTCACTTCAGCTGGGAGGACCATCACCCTTTGTTGGCCAAACCCTGGCATGAGGGTTTCGAACCTACTTCTGAATCTTTTTCTCATATGCCTCTTTGGGTCAGGCTCCCGAATCTCCCCCTTCACCTATGATTGGATTTGGTTCTTGAAGTAGTGGGAGATGATATTGGAGACTTCCAAATCTTCAAACATTCTTCATACTACTTATGCTTGCATTCTTGTGGTAGTTGATATTTCAAAGGGCCTCCCTGAGAAGATCAAACTTGAGGTCCCTAATGGATCCTAGATTCAGACTCTTGACTATGAAGGTATTCCTTTTTGTTGTAGGGTTTGCTTCAAAACTGGACATGTGGTTGTGCACTGCCCTAGGAAGCTAAGGAAATCAAAGAAAATACCTTTTTGGTGGGCTTGGGCTTTGGATTAGCATTACTTTGTCCTTAAAGACCCTACTCCTTTGGTTTCCTCTATGCCTGTGGTTGGTTTGGGTACTTATGTTTCTTCATCGTCTGACCAGGCTTCTAGTCCGTTGTTAAATATGGATGTTGTGATTTCCCCTTCCTCTATGGTTCAGGATCCTATGGGTAATCTTTCTAGTTTGGTATTGCTTGTTTCTCCAAATGGGCTTGATGTTGATGCTTTAGTTTGGGAGAAAAAGGCTTCTTTAGTGGAGGAAGGTTGGACAAAGGATAAAGAAAAAAATACAAATGATCCCAACAGTCCTCTGATTGACATCTTAGATTACACTCTTTTGGGACTAAAGGGTCCTAAATGGTTTTATAAAGTTGTAATTTGGTGGAAGAAGAGAACTGTGTTAAATGTGAGGCCACCCTGGTCATTTTTTTTGGTTGGTGACCTATTTATCCTCTGGTCTATTTTATTTTTTTGTTTGGGCTCCATTGAAAAAAATTGATGTGTAAAGGGTTTTAAGCACCCTTCAAAACTTGTTCTACTTAATCAAAAACAATATATGTAAGTTGGACTCTTCCCACTAGCCTTCACTTGTTCCTATTTATACACATTCTTATTTATATCATTTTTGTACTTTTCTATACATTCCACATTTAACATGCCCTCTATAATTAGGCATTCATTTGTTTCTTAAGCATTACTGCTCCATTTTCTTAAGTCAATACTACAAGTGTTCAATCGATTTTCCCCGCTTCAATGTATATTAACCTTAAATTATAAATATGACCAATCTCCACACATTAAACTAGCCATTACAATTTGACTAAATGTACATTTATATTTTTATTTCTATATCCTTGCAGTTTAAAGAATTCTATTGGTTATTTTAATTTCTTTTAATTTTTACAACTCATTGAATAAGCATTCAAGTCGAAGGAGCATTTATTAGAAAAATTTAATCAGCGCACTAAAAAGAATCAAAAATTTCATGAACATCCATGTGTTTAAAGGTTGTTGTCTTCAATCTTTAACATGGTTGTAGAGCCACTATTTTGGGGGGCTTGAACTAAGAGAATGTTTCCATCAGTAATCAAGCATCTTTTTAAATGTATTCTTGAATATCACTAGTCTTTTCGAAAGAGAAAACATTGGTGGGTTCAACAAATCAAATGCACATAAGTTATTGAATCAAAATCCATGGGTCACAAATTAGTTCTAGACCTATGGAATCAATCTAGATCTACAAAATCACCAACAAAAGGACATTGGTAAATATGAAATGTCTATGAATTTTAATTCCACTTCTTAGTTGGATTCTACAACCACATAAAAATTTCTGTCAACATTCTTCCCCATAGCTAAATGTGGCTATCTATTTTGTATTTCAGACCTTAGCATTTGATTTTAAATTTCTTATGCCTAGAACTTTGATTCATTGATCTTTGATTGAATTATGCTTAAATGCATGTATGTAATTAAGGTAGTTTATATTAAGGGAAAGAAAACATTACTAAAGTAGTTGATGCATTTAGTAACATACCAATCATCAACTAGTGCACATATATAAAGTGATAAAAGTGTATATAATTGAGAATACTTTTTGCAATTGATGTATCACCATTTTCTTGAGAAGGCACAAATTTGAGAGTGACTATTGTTCAACCATTAAATAAATAGGGGGGAAATGAAATCAAAACATCTATCAAACCCTATCATAACTAAACATTGAATCTTTGAATAGACATTTCCTAGGGAACAACATATGCTCCATAGAGAACAAAATATCTTAAATATGGATTTTATATATATATAGCTACCCACTACTCCCATAGCCCTTTGAAAAAGGTGAATTTTGAATTGGTCTTAGTTCCACTTGGGTTCAAACCCAAGAAATTTGGCTCCTCCAGGCCGAACCTAGGTAGAACCATGGTCAAAATAGGCAAATCCATGCAGGCCGAATGTGAACTAGGTACAATTTCACTGAGATACATTCTATAATTTAGTGCAAAAAGTAATTATTATAGAATTTGAATAAAGATCTTCAACATTACAAAAAAAAATTTACTTAAGTTCATATATTTATCACATCAAATTAAACTAGCACTCAATATATCTTCCAGTAAATTTTTTATATCCAATTGTTAATAATGACCCTTGCCTGATTAATTGGAAGCTTTGTATCGTGATAAATGATAGTTTAAATATCAAACATCTTCAATAGGTGAAGGAAGTTGCAAGCTACTTATATAACATTTTTCAAGTAGGATGTTAATTACAAACTAACAAGCTCTCCGTACAAAGAAAAATCAATAAGGATTCAACAACTTAGAAAGCATAAAGTCATTAGTGCATTTGATCCCATTGACATTGGCACTATTTGTGAATCAACTAATGCCTTTGATGATGAGAAGAAGAATATAAAGGCATAGATAATCTATTAAATGATTAAAACTTAATATAAAGTTCTAATTGTCAAAAGACAAAACAATGATACTTGGACTCAATATTATTTTAATATTTTGGTGTTGATAATATATATGATGTTATGATTACAAGTTTATAGTATTTTTGTTGTTTTATGATACCATGTGGCTTCTCGTCTTAATTCATTCTTCTTGGTTGCATGCATATTTATGTATGTATGTATGCATATAAGTTTTACATATTTTTGTATTGAAGAACCCAAATGGAAATCACATTTCAAAATTTCATCATACCAGTGAACTGACTCTTCGAATTTGAACTTGAAATGGTAATTTAGTATATAAAATGTAATTAGTTCATGGATGAGCGATTCTAGCCCAAGCATGGATGTCTTCAAAACTAGATCTCAAATATAAAGGATCTCATAACATACCATTTGTAAAATAAGACTCTTATTTACTAACAGAATTCCATTTCTAAATCTAAGGAGACACCCACTATATAAAAAAAATTACATATTTTTTAAAAAGTGTATATAAAAAATTCTACAAATATTAATACTTTACAATAAATCAATTCAAGTGTGTAGATATTGTAAAGACAAATTTGATTAAACAAATTCCCTTTTTATAAAAAAAAGTCAAAGTTGACAATTTTTTCCATTTGATATTTGTTCATTTAAATGGTCAAGGTTTGTATTGGTGATAACAATGGTATATATAAAGTAAGCTATTTTAATATGTGGCTTATAAGTCTTGTGCTATGTAGATTATATGTAAATATTTTAAAGATGTTCACTTGTCGGCCATAGTAATAAAAAGAACTTGTTGTTAAGTGTCTGAGGATTAATGCTTAAGGGCTTGTCTCTATTTTATATGAAGTATAGAATTATGTATTTTTACCAATTTTGTGAAGTTAGCCCAGTCATAGAGGTATTGCAACCTTTGCAAAGTTTTGGTAGTGATGAATCTTGTGAAGTTAAGTACTATAGACTTTTCATCTTTTACTTTTATAACTATTGCATGTATCAAAATTATCATAGTGAGAAGTGTTGAGAAGAAAAGGTGCACTTGGAAAGTCACTCTCTCTAAGCCTTTATTGATTACATGGATAAAATCAAGTTGAGTTTAGATGAATCCTTATAGGTTTGAACGTTATACTTTCCTTATTACTGTCTAATAATTAGCATAATGAAAGAATTATTAAGATTAAGGATAACTATAATAATGAGAACATTAAACCTACATCTTTTTTGCACTTTCAAACCCACATGTACCATTTTATGTGGATATTTGTAAAGATACACATTAATAAAAAGTAGAGAAATTTACATACAACTAACCAATGTAGTCAAGGACATTTGGACAACCAAAAAGATTTTCATAAGATTTTGAAGTAAAATATGCCCCAAATGATAATGCATTAGGTAATGCTATGAATGTATGTAAAAGAGTCATATTAGTTGTTATATTTTCATTGATATTAAAGTCTTAGTTGGCTAGACATTATGCTAACTCGGTAGAGTGTCATATCTTTTGATTGATGAAGAGGATTTGATGAAAGTATGATGAAGACATAATTGATAAGTATGGTATTCAATGGGTACTTGAATGAGTTGGACAGTGATAATGTAATATTGGGTTGATTGTTTTGCAATCATTTATTGTTGCAATGTTTTGGAGAACACAAGCTTAATTGAGTGACAAGGTTAATGAAGGGAAACTCTATTCACCAAGTGACTATAGTATTGCCTAAGTGATTGGAAAAGAAAAAGGGAAATTCAATATAGCCTGAGAAAGTATAGTAATAACCGAGTTCTATATTACCTAAGTAAATGTTATGTTTATCGAGTAATAGTTGGAAGAACAATTTGGAGAATTGGAACCTAAGGCCAACATTTGATAGAAATTTGAAAAGTTTGAGATGGTCTAAGACACAAGTCAAAGTTTGTTACAAGATAATCGAGTGATAAAATTCAATAAGGATATGATGATGGAGACTAAAGAAGGATAAGGATGTGTACAATGTTCTATGAAAGTTATATTTTTTGAGTGTCTAGATTCATTGTATGAATTTTTGAATGTGGAAATTTGGTACAAACCTAAGATCAATTATGGTGATTAAGCGAAAAAAAGATGGAATGATTTGGAAGCTTGGACATGAGTATTTAAAGAGAATACAATGACAATTTTAGGTTGTTGGTTGTTGTACTAGTTGGAAGTTGATCAAGTAATGAAAAAGTTGTTGTGAATGCGAAGTTGAAGAAAGTGAAAAAAGATAGTTGAGCTAGGAGAACTAAGAAAAGGAAGGAGAAAGAGGAGTATATTCATCCAATCAAAGGTATAGAGTGAAAGGAGGTCCAAGAGAAAGATCAAATAGAGACAAGAGCAAGGAACAAATAGTTGTACAGGCAAAGGTAGTTGTTATTCTTAATAGATCATTTCTATTGTTACCTTTTAAACATTGTAGTAGAAAAACCTACAAAGCCAATTGGACCTAAAAAGTCTGTGAAATCCTATATGGTAACATTGATTAGTGGTGTTTGTAAGTCCTTTAGAGAAAGCCACTTGTTTAGACAAGATCAAGGAGTGATAAGGTTTAGATGATCTTTTGGTGGTATCCTCTAACTAGGTCACATTAACAATGCATATGTAACCTTTAACAAGGTTGTCTCCTAGCAAAGCTCACTTTAGAAGAGTGAATATTTTTCAATTGCCAATCCTAGGCAGTTTTTCCCTTCATAGGGTTTCCATGTTAAAATCATGGTTTTAAATGTGTCATTGCTACTTGTGTTGCAATATATTTTATATATTTTACAATTTATTGTAACTCAGTAATAACTAAATAATTGCAAGGTTATAACTAAGTTATATTACTAACACTCAATAATGCAAAAGAACAGTAAGTTAACAATTTGGAATAAAGTGAATGAAAGAATTAAATGATAAGTTGAATGGTTGCACTGAGTGATTTTTGTTAAAGTTAATGATATTTTATTGGTACTAAAATTGTTTGAAGGGATTATATGATTACTGGACATAACTAATTCACCACCACTCCCCCCCCCCCCCCCCCCCTCCCCTGCTTCCCCCTCCCATTTAGTATCCTCATAATTGGGTGTAGCTCATCTATCAATGACATATTCCTTGTCATTTAATAAATATCATTCTTAAATTTAGTATCCTCTCTTAATTAAGCTTTCAATAAATACTTTGCTAGGTTTGATGTTAGTTGTGTGTCTCTTGGACTTAGCCAATTTTATGAAATATTAGCACAAACCTTTGTCACCTTTTTAGAAAGGAAAAGGATGACACAATGCAAAATGTTCAACTTTAATGACATAGAAGTGACATTTGTGTTTAAAATTTGAAAATGATGTAAACTAATGAAATGTGTAAAATTCGATGAAGTTCATGCTTATAAATTTTTTTTACCAAGAATTTATGCATTTTTTAAATGTTTGAAGTCCTTTTTAAATTGCAAAAAAAGGGGTGTAATTCCTATCAAACAATTTCATGCAATTTTTTTTTCTTGATTTTAAAATATGTTATAGATGACAAGTATAGCTTGTGTAGAAAAAAATAAATATTGGTTTTTGATGTAAATTTTCTCTATTGTACTTAACGTCAAATGTACCAAAAATCAATGATTTTTTTCCTCCCATCAAAACTTCCCTATCAAACCTACACTTTTTTTGTCAAAATTACATATTCTTGAAGATGACTCTCTCCTCTAGTACTAAATACAAATTTTATTTTATTTTTTTATGTTTTAATATTCTTTTCATTATTTGAAGTAGCATCTTCTTGAATGTTGAAATTCCTACTTGCAATATTTCAAAATTATAACATATTATAACTAATTAGAACATTATGAAATTTATATAATGTTGATCATGAATTTGATATATATAAAAGGGTATTTTCAGCCTATAAAGAAAGTTGAGTTTTGGTAGAAAAATGAAATTTTTCCAAAACGAGTTTAGATGTCCTCAAAGGTGACATGGATCTATACTTTTACCCTAAAAGGAGATGATTATGTGGGCCCTTTATTGTTTAAGTTCCTATTTTGTAGTCATCGATGGGGTCATTTGATGAGATAATCAATTTGACATTTTTCCTCTCCAAACGCATGCTTCACAACTTGTTTGTAGCTAACCAATGGGAATCATATATTTGGAAGTTTCCAAATTGTACTAACCAAGATACAAAAATCCAAAAATCTATGTTTTTGGAAATGCTAGGCTTCAACTTAAAGAGTTGGGTTGCAAACATATAATTGATTTTGAAATTATCAGATTTGATTTTACCTCCAGGATGCAAACCTTATAAATAGTCTTTTTATATGACAAACCAGAAGGTGGTTTAAGGTGAATGATTTTGTCTGGAAAAAACATCATAAAAATCTAGGATCCTTTGCAACACATATCAAATTCATTGTGAATTAAAATTAAAACTTATATTTGCATGTAGGCATAACTATCAAGTTGGATGCAACAATTAAGGGCTCAAAGACAATAGTTGAAACTTCTAATACATAAAAATTTCATCATTTCATATGTAATCAACCATTTCAACCTACAAGACAATAGTTATGATAAAAAATTCTCTAGTAATAAATAAATGTTATAAGTTTGAGTCTATAATAAATATTAAATATGTTACTTTAATAAAAAAAATTAATGAAATATTAGCATTTTCTGCATGTGAGACCAATTAGGATATTTCAGTTGTATCAAAGACAAAAATTCATGCAATCCTATGGGGTTTAGTCTACATTTTTTTGCTTTCTTTCATGACCTTGTAGTAGGTTTCTATGCACTCTAGAGGGTTTGAATCACACAAATACAATACAAGGAGTAGGTCTAGGAAAAATAAGGAGAAAGGGAAATGCATCTAGTTAAAGCAAAAATGGGAGGGAGAAGGAATGAAGATCCTCCTCGTGAATTGAATAATCGGTTGAATAAATTTTCAATGGTTTTTGCACAACAAATGATATGAAAAAATCAAGAACATATGATCACGATCGACAATGGGATAATTGAGAGTTAGATATTTGAGGTTAGGAAGGTCCAATAGTTGCCACACCAGAAGTGAATCAAGGTAGGCAAACCAAGACAGAGAAACCTCTAACATTATGAGAACAATAGATACAGGGTCTAAAAAATCCTTATGTTCGACCTTCTTACCTCATCCCATTGAGAGAGAATAGATTCCTAAGGTTGAGGTAGAAGAGATGCACATCACAAATGATATCATGGAAGCTCAAGATGAATACCTACATCTTCTAGCCAATCCAAGGTCACTAATAAATTTGAAAATTTCATGAAACAACATAAAGACAAAGTAAGGAATCATTTGGAAGCGAAAGACTAGAGGCCTAAAGAGAAAACTAGATAGGACTTCTAGTCGATGGAGTACAAGGATTTGTTGAATAATATTTATTCATCCTCTTTGTGGAGCTGAAGATTTATCAACTAGGTCCTGGGTTCATAAATTAGACAACTTTTTGCAACTCAAACCCATGGAAGAAGTAAAGGAAATTCAATTCGCTATCATAAAATTGGAAGGAGTAATATATAACCAATAGCATTACAAACTTATTTCCCTTTATCAAGTCATGGTTTAATCTTATGAAGAATTTGTCAATGAGATGATTACATGTTTTGATAGAAAGGACATAGAGGTATGTTGTAGGTAATTAACTCAGTTGAAACAAATAGGGTATTTAGGATCATATTTCAATGAATTCCAAAAAATATATGTGATGGATTCTAATATGCCTCAGAAAAGAGTCACAATGTTTTTTTGTGGAAGGACTAAGTGACATGTTAAAAGAATTAGTTAAAACCCATATCCAAAATTCCTTAGATAATGTTATTGGGATAGCAAAGGATTTAGATATTAGAACACCCTATCAACCTCAAAAGAAATATTTCAACCTTGGAAATCTAACAAGGGACCAAATCAGCAAAGAAACACCAATTTCAAGCAACTGAGAAATATAACATCAAAAGTTGATCTAGGTTCACCAAATGAACTTAGGAGGATATTGTTGTCTTGAAAATGAAAGCTACACTTGATTGAAGTACATTTAGAAGAGAACTAGGCTAAGCCAAAGAATGGTCATGAGGAAGAAGAACCTCAAAAAAATTAACCTCAATAGATAGAACTAGAAGACACTACTATTAAAGAAAATATGTACATTTTTAGTTCATCTAGAATTCCTCGAGGTAGACCTTTCTAGATGAAAGGATCTCTGAAGGGGCATCGAATGGCATATTTTGTAGATAGAAAAGCTACGTATATTTTACTTATGAGGAATTAGTTACCATATGGGGTCTTCAAATTGAAGAGTTTCCAAGATTTACTATTTTTGTAGTAGACGATTTTCCTTTGACTTGAAATCATATTATACCTTAGGTGAGTATTTGAATGGGGGATTTTAGTTTGTTAGGTGATTTCTTAGTTCTTGGTCTTAATAATGTTTATGCTATTTTGGGCCTTACCTATCTTTAATCATTAGAAAGATATGTTTGGGACTTCAAATAGATGTAGTTAGAGTTTATGGTTGAAGGTAAGAAAATAATACTGAAAGCTATGGAAGACAATGGTCCAAGGGTAGTTTCAACTAGAAGATGGAAGATTTATTTTCACATAATGATGTGGAATAGGTAGTTCATTACTTTGTTTATAATAAGTATACTACAAATAATGAATCCTCTCTCCATATTGATGTACAATATGTTATATAAATATGGTGCAGTGTTTGGGGATATTCCTCTTCTACGTCCTCTAGATAGGAGATTTGAGCATGGGATTGAATTGAAAAAGGATCAAAACCAATTATAATCACTCCTTACAAGAATCCTCATCACTCAAGAGAGGGCATTGAAAAGAAAATTAAGGAGTTTTTTAAAATGGGACACAGGCTCAAATTCTAGCCATTTTGCATCTTCAAACATATTTTTCAAGAAAAAAGATGGCACAATATGTATGTATATTGATTCCAAGGTATTGAACAAAAGAACTATTAAGAATATATGTTTCGTACCTAGGATAGATCAACATTTGTGTGAGTTACATGGTTCACTTTTCTTTTCAACAAATTTACTTACATTTTGATTATCATCAAATAAGTTGAAGGGAAGATGACATTCAAAAAACAACATTAAATTGTCATTATAGGTGCTTTGAATTCCTTGTTATGCTCTTTGGTCTCATAGACACACCAACAACTTTTCAATCTTGTATGAATCGTGCTTTTCATGAGAAGTTTAGGAAGTTTGCATTAGTATTTATTTATGATACAATAATAATATTTAAAAACTCAGGGAGAACACTTACAGCATTCGTATCATAGAATATTAATCATTGTTCACTAAATCTTCCAAATGTGAATTTAGAATGTCAAAGACTCTATATCTAGGACATGTGATTGGAGTTGAAAGGGTAAAAGTTCATCAAGAGAAGAGACAAGTAACCTTGGATTGGCCACCTCTTAAGAAAATTTCTAATTTGAGAGGTTTCTAAGGTTCATATTGTATTATAGAAGATTTTTGACACAACTCAATGGTGGAGAATCCCCAAAGACTCAGGGAGAACACTAATAATAATATAAAAAAACTCATGGAGAACACTTATAGTATTCGTATCATTGAATATTAGTCATTGTTCGCTAAATCTTCCAAATGTGAATTCAGAATGTTAAAGACTCTATATCTAGGACATGTGATTGGAGTTGAAAGGGTAAAAGTTCATCAAGAGAAGAGACAAGTAACCTTGGATTGGCCACCTCTTAAGAACATTTCTGACTTGAGAGGTTTCTAAGGTTCGTATTGTATTATAGAAGATTTTTGACACAACTCAATGGTGGAGAATCCCCAAAGGAGATGTCTTGCAGTAAAGAGACACACAACAAAAACACACTAAGATACAACTGAACAATAATATTTTATTAACAAGAGATCCAATTATATCAAATGATCATCATATATGCCAGGATGTAAGGCCTTCCTGTTATGACCACTACAAAGAAAATCCACTAAAATCCAATCCTAGATCTACTCAAACCTTAACTGCCTTGGGGATTTTGCAAGGATGCTTCCTCAATCCCAATCCTTTCTTTAATGCCCTCTCATGATTGCAAGCCCTAACTTATATACATTAACCACTATAGATTGGAATTTCAGATATTACATATCCCAATACAAATATATTATACCAATTGGCCTAAATCTCATTTAATTACTACTATTAGTTAATTCACCATGACTAATCTAACCACCAAGTTAACCACACAAATTTCTACCTCAAGATCCATATCCTTCAACCCCAATGAATGAAATTTTCCATTGCAATTCTCATCTACAAACTAATGAACACAACTGGACTAGTGAATGAAGAACATGCTAGTCAAAATAGTGGGCATAGTGAATCGGTGAGAGTATAACTAGTCAGACTAGTGAATACAAAGAACCACTCATAAAAAAACCAATCAATCAAATGATTAAGAAGATGTTAGATCTCACAATCCACAACACCTAAAGAGATTCAATCATAGGTATAACATCTGTGAAAAATAGGTATCAAACACTTTTCATCACAAATGTCAAGAATCTCCATAGATCAACCACACAAAATCTTTATGAATTGCCCAAAATAAGGAAAACCAAATGAAATCCCTCCACGACAATCTAGGATTGCCAAGAACCCAAGATGTTCTTGCATCAATTTTTACAAGACTTTTCCCAATCAGTCGCTCCTTTAAATGACCTTACAAAGAAGTTGGTTTTCTAGTGGTCTACAATGTCTAAGGTGATTTCTAAAAAGGTCAACAACATTATGAGCACATGTCACTCACTAATTTCACAAAGCCTTTCATTGCGAAATGTGATGCTTTAGTATACAAAATTGGAGTGATACTAATGCAGGATAAACATCCTATTATGTTTGAGAGAAGAAATCTTGAAGATATAGAGAAATTGTATTCTACATATGATAAAGAGATGTTGGATATCATGCATGCATTAGCTAAATTTAGACAATATTTGGTGGGTGTAAAATCTATTGTTAGGACCGGTCATAGTAGTTTGAAGTATTTTTGGAATAGAAGGATCTCAATGAACGTAAATAGAAGTGGGTGAGTCAAATTTAGGCATATGAGTTTGATGTGGAATGTATTAAAGGAAAGAAGAATGTGGTTGTTGATGCACTTTCTAGAAGACATGCTATTTGTTCACCTACAACTATTATCGTCGATTGGAGATTACAGTTCTTGTCCAAATACACTAAAGATTCCTTTTCTCATGTAATAGTGGATGGGAAGGTACATAATGATAGGTATATCGTATTTGGGGAAGTGGTCTATTATAAAAATGGGATCTATCTTTTACTTGGGGCTAAAGTAAAGAAAAGTGTCTTGAAGGTGTTACATGGCACAACTCTAGTTGGAAATCAAGGGTTCTTCAAAACTTATGGGCAGGTAAGAGAGAGATTATCTTGGAAGGGGCTTAAAGACAATGTACTACAACATGTTTGTGAATGTTTGACATGCCAACAAACTAAAGAAGAGCACACTTTTTTGATAGGTCATTTACAATGATTACCTATTCCAAAACAAAAGTGAAAAGTTATATCTATGGAATTCATCATAGGACCACCACGATTACACAGAAGGGATTGCATATATGTAGTATTGGATAAGCAAACTAAATATTTCAATTTCTTCATCATTGTTGTTTTATTTTTTGTAGAAGTGATTAGATTGCACAATCTCCCCTAGACCATTGTCAGTGATAGGGACATGTTTATCAACATATTTTAACAAGAGTTGTTTTTTTTGGCAAGATCAAAAATTGACTCCTAATATCAATTATCATCCTCGAATAGATGGGCAAGCCAAAATTGTGAATAAATGGGTCAAATGGTTGCATTTGGGTGAGTATTGTTACAATACTACCTATCACCTGACTATTGAATATCTTCATTTAAAGCATTGTATAGATATGAAGCTTTGTCATTTACAGGCTTGGCCTTTGATGATACAAAGTGCCCCAAGCAAAAGAAACTATATAGAGTTACTAAGAAATGAACTCACATATTTGAAAGACAATATTTCATAGGCACAAAACCAACTTAAAATTTGTGCCAATAGACATGGAGTTGAGAGGACATTTTAGATAAGAGACTTGGTTTTCCTATGCTTGTAACCTTGTAGGAAATCTTCATTAAAAAGTAGTGAAGTGAAAAGGCTAAAACCAAGGTTCTATGGGTGCTATAGGGTAATTAGGGAAATTAGAGATAAGTTTCATATGAGCTTGAACTACCAGCAAGTAGTAGGATCCATAATATCTTTTCATGTGGCTTTCTTAAGGAAAGCATTAGGATGATAGATAGTTATCTCTCTTAAATTACCACCATTGGATGTAGAGGGAAAATTGAGTCTAGATCCTAAAGGTGTTGTAGATTGGAGAAAATGAAGTTGAGAAATAAGATTGTGTGTGAGTATCTGATAAAATGGAAGGGAATTACCTATTAATGATGCTACATAGGCAAATTATGAGATACTACAACACCCCAATTTACAATTACTAGTAGGCTGGAAATCTTGGGAAGGGAGGACTACAATTTCCCCTCTTAATTAAGCTTTTAATAAACACATTGCTAAGTTTGATGCTAGTTGTGTGTTTCTTGAACTTAGAGAATTTTATGAAATAAAAGGAGACAATTATGCAGGCCTTTTATCATTTAAGTCCCTATTTTGTAGTCATTTTCAAGGTTATTTGATGAGATTATCAATTTGATATGTTTCCTCTTCAAATTTTGCATTTCCAAACAGTTTAGGCTATTTAATAGCGAGTGCTTTTTTGGATGTTTCCAAGTTGTATTTACCAAGATAAAAACATTGAAAAATCTATTTTTTTGAAATGCTAGGCTTTAGCCTTAAAGAGTTAGACTTCGGACTTATCATTGATTCTTTGTTTATTTTTATTATCTTTGATTTTATCTCCGAGACTTATCATTGATTCTTTGTTTATTTTTATTATCTTTGATTTTATCTCCAGGATGCAAACCCTGTAGATAGTCTTTTTGGATGACAAACCATAAGGCATTTTGTAATTCAGACAGTTTGAGGTTAAGGATTTGGTTTGGCAAAAGCATCATAACAGTATGGAATCCTTTATAACACATATTAAATTCATTGTGAATGAAAATCAATGCCCAAATTTCCATGCAACCATAGCTAACAATTGGACACAACAATTAGGGATACAATGAAAACAATTGAAACTTCTAATACATACAATCTTCATTATTTCATATGTAATCAACCATTTTAGCCTAAATGACAATAGTCACAATTGGAACTTCTCCAAGAATAAATAAATTTTGCAACTGTGAGTCTGTAATAAATGATGAATATCTTACATAGGTTGATTTATTTGAAAATTTATTAGCATTTTTTGAAAGTGGGACTAATAAGGATATTGACCCAAATATTTATAATACATTTAATCAACATTATTAGTATTATTCAATCTCATGTTCTCAGAGTCATTAATAACATTATTTTATGAAATGTATACTACACTTGAACCCAATAACTTAATCGGATCAATGTATAATAAGTCAACAAAACATAAACTCAATAACTTAATGTTAATAAAATAAGTTTATAATATATATTAGAAATCATTAAAAAATTACTTAATCTAAGGAGCAACCGCTCCATCAACCTAGAACCAAATATAGACCAAAATCATGGAAAATACTAATCCAATATTGAAAAGGACTATCTATTTTTTAATGTATCACCAAACACCAATAAAGAACAGAAAAAGTATTTTAATCTCAATAGCACCTTTGGGTTTTGCTATCTTTATGTTAATCTATAATGAAGGTTCAACCATGTCATTAGGATCAAAATATTTCATTATCAACTCATATCTAGGTGTAGCACTAAGAGCCTTGTCTATTTTCTTGTTTGATCTTTGAATCTTATTGGATTCCAAATAATTATTCATGGTAGTCAAATCCTCTTTATTCAAATTATCTCTCCCCTTAAGAGAAAATGAGACGTTTTAGTTTATTTTTCGTAAAATATTACCGAGCCTTCTTTAAGGAAGATTATGAATATATCTTTAGGAACTTCTATAATCATTGTAACCTACAAAAGAATGAGAAACGGTCCCTATTTCTATTATCTATAATCTCACAATTAGAGATAATAAATGGGTATACCATTTCTTTACAGTGTAACATTGATGTTGGGGTATGTTGGAACGTCAAGATTTTGGGTAAAGGGGACAAATGGCTTCAATTTCGGGACATTAGGGGGGACGAGAGGGGGATAGTGGCAGAGAGAAGGGTGGAAGATTGGGGAGTATTGTATACTATAGATACAGAGCTTGAAATGCTAGGTATGCAATGATGTTTCAATATAGTATACCATGAAATACTTGAACATAGAAAAGTTTCCCCATGTACCAGAACAATTCAACATTCAACATAGTACATGCTCAATAGTAACATTCAAAATTCAAACAAAAATTCAAGTACTCATCTTGATAGAAGTGTGGTTGTAGAATGGTAGATTTGGGGTTACTCAGGTAGTCCAAGTGCCTAGTGTAGGGACGTCCCAAGTATGAGTACTTCAACTTCTTTTTTTAGGGGTGTGGGGGGTGAGGGGTGCAAGTCCTCATTTTCACTATTGTTTTATGTTTTTTCCCCCTCAATCGTCTTAACTAGTCTTGCATATATTTCATAGGAGAGATGGCACATAGGATTTCCAAATATTTAACAATGAACTCCCCCCACCCTCTACTCTTGATCTACTGTGTGGGGAACTATCCCATCTTAGAATAGTAGATTTAAAATTGGACACATTTGCACGAGAGGCTTAGGCTTTACAAGATATATTAAGCATAATCATCATATTATCAAAATTGAATTCATTAAATTCAACAAATAAGTGTATACAATTCGTAAATTGAGGATTGACATGTTGTTCATTAATTGGGAGACATTCCATGTACAAGTGACTTGACAAAACTAGTTCTCAATACATAATGAAGTGTCTCTTTAAAAATCACAAAGAGAGCTAGAGAAATGGGGCAACCTTGTCTAATTGATCTTTGAAAACTAAAGGGAACAATCCATTCCACATTTTCCATCTGCTTCGATAGAGGAATCATCAAAGAGAATATGTATCCATATGTAAAACTTTAGAGAAAACTCAAAGACTCTTCACATATCCAACACAAAGACACACAATGATATCGTGAACTTTTTCAAAATCTAGCAATACCATGTTCATGAATGTTGTGTTGTTGTTATGATTGTCTCTCACGAGTATTTTGTTTATGTTTGTCATGTGGTTGTCTCTAGCTCTGGTCCTTATCTTCCTATTGAACTTGTCTTGTCTTTCTAGGTTTCAACTATCCTTGTTTCTCATTTTTCTATTGGCCAGACCTGCTTCTCATATTTCTAATGGCCTCACTTCTCTTGTTTTGCATGAACTATCTTTGCGATCTCCAATGGGTGCTCTCTCCCAGGGTGTAGGTACTTATGTATTGGATTCAACTTTTTGGCAAAATGTTGTTGCTAGGATGGAAGAGGGTTGTGTCATAATTAAAAGCAAGAAACCTAAATCTCCTTAGTGCTTGATTGATATGACCCTTCATTCCCACAAGGGTAAGACTAAAGGTAAATTTTAATTGTGCCTAGTTGGGTTGGGTTGGATTCCCTCTTACCCATTTCCTTTTAATTGTTTCATGTTCCATTTTGAGGGCTTTTGTTTATTGTCATGTAGTGTCTCATCTTAATGGGCGAGTTAATTGGTTTGTCCCCATGTTGTCATTGAGCCTCGTCTTGTATTGTCTTGTTTCATGTAGTGAGTAGTCTTGATTATCTTTTGTGGTAAGGCTTTTGGGTCCCTCTAAAACCTGTTTTGTTCAAGGTCTTGAAGTCCCTTCAAAACTTGTTCTTCGCTTATTCAAAAGCAATACCATGCTCACATTTCAACCTTTTACTTTGCCCAGTACATAACTTTTCAACCAGTGATTAGATCTCAATAAATTCCTTCCTATAATAAATCAAATCTAGGTAATATTGATTTCCTTCTTTAGAATTTCAATGAGTCTAGGTGCAATGGTTTTAGAAAGAGTTAATTATAGGAGACATTTAAGAGTATAATAGGTCTCCAACTTTTACTAAGGCCTTTGTATCTATTCTTATGAATCAATGTAATGATTCCTCTATTGAATTCCTTGCCAAAGGAATACATTTGAAAGGCTTTATGGTACACTACTATCAATTCCTCACCACTCAAATCCAAAATTGGCTTTGTAGAGCCCAATTAAATGACCAATGACTTACCATCATTTAAGGATGGAATGGTTTGAGAAATTTCATCTTTGAAGGTGCCTTTGTCAAGGAAGATTGTTGCTCCTTGCTAATATTCATAGGGATAGTTTTCTAAGAAAATAGCCAACCCCACTCCTTTCAGCATGCTTATTCTAATTTCAAACCAAGCAATATTTATTTTCATGTTTTATTTTTTAATAACAATCAATGTTGTGCTTAAATAATTACACATGCAACTCACAACCTTCACATTACCTATAGCTTCATAAACCACAATTAATAGGCGCCTATTTGAGTTTACCCTTTTCAAACAAAAGAAAAGTTAGCATCAATGAGCAAGGATTACAAGGACTACAAATAACCTAGACATAATAAATCAAAGGTGCAGCAACCCACAAAAAACAAACCATTGTAGCAAGACCATCAGACCACAAAGTCATCATAAAAATGGAATAGTGAAAAAAGCAAAAAAGTAAAAATACTAACAATGCCATGATGCAAGTAGGTGAAAACCAATGCATTTAATTCAAAAAAATTAAACACAAAAATGTTAGTAAAGGAATTGCAATCAGCAATTTAATTTAAAAGACTATTTTATAGGGTCAAAAAATGAAGAATACTGTCATTTCACATCTAGCTGTGATTTTCGCTAATTATTTCCAATTTATGCTTCTAGGATTATAGTCACCCTAGCCTAGCATTCTAAATAGTGTAGATTAGTTAAAATCTTAAACAATATGATAAATATTATTTACAAAATCAAATCTAAAAGCATTAGCTTTACAAGGTGATGGATTGTGGAAATCTACTAGCATTAATGAGGTAGAATTCAACTTAAAATGACCACATCAAAATAGAACTAAGGCAGATGCATTCTAGTCGCCCCATACATGCCACCCTATGGTTATGGGTTAGTGACCACACTAGGGTCATCCTCTAGCCAGTACAATACATCATCATATTGCCTTTATCACAATCTTTAAGAAAACTCCTCATCACTTGCTGCATTTTATTGTTCTAATGAACACACTCCAATTCATGCTAAACGGTCATCAATCTATTTTGATATGTTCTTTCTGATCAGTTGTCATTGGGACCTTAAGTGTCATTTATCAGCAGTTCCAATCTTATAAGTTCATCTGGGTCTATTCACCTGGTTCGGCAAACATCCAAAAAGAGTAGGGTGCACCTTTATTTTAAGTTACCATCTTATTTCATATACTTTTCTTCTTGTGCTTATTTTCAGTTATCCATTAACCTTATATAATACATTTTCTCAAAGCCATTTTCTAGATATTCTGAGCAATTCTGGAGATCCCAGACTTCTAAGGCATCTATTTCATTCTCCCGAGGTTATAAAAATTTTGGCATACGAAATGTGATAAGAAGAGAAAGCTTTGGGACAGGAAAGCTACCAGATCTAGGAAATGTCAACCTTCAACATTTACCATTCTAAAAAAAATAAGAAGCAACATAGACATGTTCAACCCTTCCCCAACCCCATTTTCAGTACCCTTCCACAAGAAAAGCTAGTAAATGTCTGAAAATGCATTCCCAACTTTTTTGCATCATTCAGCTTTTATCCACAAAATTATTTAGAGAGCCATTTGATATTTAGCTTTATATTTGTCAAGATTAACAATAATTGCCAAATCTACGTCTTCAACTTCAGAGTAAAATTCTATCTGTTGGCTTGATTGGATCGTCCTTTACAATAAACTAGTTTAATGGGGCATTTCAAATTTGAAGCCTTATAAAGAGTTATATAATAATCCGTAATTAATCCATTGTAATGATACTACATTTCAGCATGCTGTGTCTGCATTCTGTGACTCTTTATCTTTTAAATAGATGGGTAAATTCTCCTATTGCATTGAGATGTCTCTTTACATCGAATAAATCTGCATGCTTCTCAAGTGTAAATATTATTGAATCCAATTGTATTTGAATTCATTAAAAAAGCTAAAGCCTAAAAGCTCTACCGCTAGCCCAGTCATACCAAGGCTCTCACTTGATCAGAACAAGTAATCATTTTCAAATACCATTTAATTTTAGCTGGAACATCTAGTAAGAATTCCGAACAGTCCATAAACATCATCTACCTCATAAAGAAAATTAGGAGTATAAATTTCAGGGCAACAGCTTTTTTTTTTTAAAGAATGAAACTCCAGGCAACTAATACATTTGGTATTATACAATTTTGTACATGAGGCGGTATCAATAAATGTCATTTCTTCCAGATTTCAATTTTCCTTTTTGAGATTTCAAAGAACAGTACAAAGAAGCTATGGGATCGGTTTGGTATTTCTGCATTATAAATCTGACACTTTTCAGATCAACCTTGTATGAACAAGTCAATATTACTGAGCACTTTGCATACTCACTAAAAAAAGTTTCTCAGATCAACCTTGCAAAACAAGTCAATATCACCTAGCAACTCTTTCCATACTCACTGAAAAAAGTCTTACTGTTAACCAGCATATATAAATGCTCAGATTGCCAGCATTACAGATTGTAATCTTAGCAATACTCAAGTAACTGCTAAAGCTATTGCACAATAATACACTAAGAACTTATCATCTCGAATTTCTTTAATGCTAGAAAAGAATCTACTGATTTGATGTCCCCTGTTTGAAATAGCATTTAATAATAAATAATAAAAGTTAATAAAGGGTGAAAACTGAAAAGGCATGAAATGAAAAGTCGACTCCCTCAAACATAAAATATGAAAAAGGGAGAAAAGAATTTCAATTAACATGGGGAAAGAGAAACGAGGATAAAAGGGAAGGTGTGCCCTCTGAAGCAAGGAAGAATTAATAGAGGAAGAAGGAATGAAAAGCCTAATGCTTGTTTTTATTGCCGCAGGGAAGGCCATCTCATTAGGGACTTCCCTCATCACAAATCTCGTCCCTCTCCTGCTCTTTTGTGGACCCTTCCTCTCCACCCCCCCATGTGATGAAGATCCTAAGAGCATTCCCTCATCATCGTCCCAACCACCCCTTTCCTCAAAGCCCTCCCAATTTGAGGCTCCACATATCCATTTCTCGTCACAGCCAAAAAACCCCTTCCTTGTCGACTTCTGCTATGTTAAGGTCATGGATCTTTTGCAAATGTTTACACTCCTATAGATGATCTTATTTGGTCAAATTGGCAGAAGAGTAGACTTATCAATTTCGGTGTGTCTTCTAATTTGCAATCTAGCCCTCCCTTATACCTAACTCAAGGGGCATGTTCATTGAATGGACAAGTGGCATGTTCATTGAATGGACATGTCCACTACTTCAAAACTGATTGTTTCCTAAAGATTGGTGCCCATTCCAAGAGTTACTAATGGTTAGTACCTAACTAACCACACTAGTAAATAAGAAGGCTTATAAAAGCCACAAGGAAGATGATGATCTGTCTAGAGGGCACAATATGTTCTAGTGACCAATACTTAAGAGAATTCATGCATCTAGATTAGACTGATCTGAAAATCAGAAAACTTGTCAAAGTTGCAAGGAATTAACACTCCCTCTTAACTTGATAAGATAAGTGATAGAAACATATCTAGCAACATCAATAGAGATGACTAAGCATAGACATATGCTCTATGCCTTTCTGAATTTCAAGCATGATGTATCATTATACAAATGATACCTGAAAACACATCATATTACAAATCTCGTAATATGAGTTATCACTGGAGCTTGTGATCAAGTCATTAAGCATCGTTCGTAATACAAATTATCAAATCACCTAGGCTTGTAACATAGGGTGTTTGACAAGGCTTGTGATATGAAGTATTACCTGAGCTAGTGATAACAGTATTGCATATAATGCAATACTCAGGATAAAGACTAGAGAATAATTAAATTCTCCCTTTACCCAAGTTGTGACGTTTGGAGTTTTAGAAATGTCACTGTCACAACATGATCTTGATTTCGTCCAAGATCTAGATTCTACCAACAATTCATTACTAAAATGCCTTACATAGGATAAAATCCGGAGAATAATTAAATTCTTCCTTTATCCAAGTTGTGATTCATAGAAATAGAAATGCCTCCATCACAACATGATCTTAAATTCATCCAAATCTGCCAGTAGTCTCTACTGGTCAAAACATTATCTCAAAGATCGTCACCTCTTATAATGTCTTTATACAAGTGTTCATTATTTCAAAGATCGTCACCTCTTAAATAACAAACACAAATGGCGAAGCCCCATAACAGTCAATATCCTGACAATAATATAAATTATCATAAGAATACAAAACAATTCAATCATACCTGGATCTTTCCTAAGATAAGAATACTTGCTTTCTAATTTCCAGTACTTAAGGATAAAGTCTAGAGAATAATTAAATTCTCTCTTTATCCAAGTTGTGATTCATAAACATCAAAATGTCTCTTTCACAACACAATCTTGAATCTATTCAAGATGTTCCAATAGTCCTCTACTGATTTAAAACACCATAAGATAATTTGCTATCACTACAAATTTGTGCTGGAGGATTGTTTTCTATTACTGCAAACTGATGTTGCAAGATTGTTTGCTAAGAAATGCTTCCATACCATGATGTTTATAAGGTAGGCCCATCAGATGGTTGCTCACTTTAGATTTTCCAGACTCCTACTAGATATAAAATCTTTTGAGCTCCTTATTCAAGGTTGCCTTGATGAGATGTCAGACTCCCTTTGAATCCAAAATTCTTTCCTACAAGAACATTCTTCAAAAAAAAAAAATCAAGGCATATACTCTTCTTATAAAAAAAATACAAATGAAAGATATTATAGACATAAGGTAAAAGAAGAGCTCAAGTACAATAGATACTTATCTTTCCATTATAACCGTGATGAAAGCTTTCATACTTTATGAGTATACACCATTTTGACATGGTACACTCAATCTGAGTTTGTATAACCTAGATCTTGGGGAGTCAACTCGATCTTCTAGGTACTCTCTCTAACATATAACCTTCTTATAAGATGATACTTATGATTATCTACTACAAATTCTTTATTACTCGAGAATCAATAAAGCATGGTCTACTCCCTCTAAGTCAAGATTCACCATTGCAGATCATTTAGCTTCTCCTTTTGTCAGGAAGGCATACCATGCTAATATCCATGATCTTAGTGTCACAGCATGATGTCACTCTATTCCCTTCTTTCTAAGAGAACCAATACTAATAATCTGAATAGTTATAAGCTTATATAGAATGCATCTTTTCTAAGTCCACAAGCATTAACACTCCCTCTTGGACTTGAAGGAAGATCAAAAAAGCCTTGAGTAAAATGATCTGTGGTCTCATGATGTAATCTTTATCCATGTGCATCTCATTAGTGATTCTATCCACGAGGTATCTTCATTGATGAACTCCCTCTCAAACAAAATAATCGAGTTTGTCTAAGATGATAGAATCATTTGTTCTTATTCCAAGGTTCCCTTTTATAGTGGATCAAACTTATTCTGAATGGGAGTTTCCTTTCAGTAGAGCGGTATTCGGCTTACTCACTGTAAATTATCCAAATGTCTCCATATCTAGGAATTGACAAACAATTTTACACCTGCCGATGATCATCTCAAATCTGTCTACAGCCAATATTGATAATGGAGATATTATTGTTTTCAAGAAATCTATATAAAGGCAATCTATAGGTAGGACAAAAGTCAAATCCACTATGCATATCAATACTTTAGATTTTGCCAAATGTTATTATGAGTCAAATAAGTATTCAACCGGTACACATGCATATAGAATAACTATGCTCTCCCCTTTAAATTATAGCTCATAATTTAAACAAGGTCTTTTCCTGCATGCAGTTTCCTCGGAGTCTTTCCTAGTGGAAGGAAATCCATGCTTATGAAATCACTACTAGATTTGACACAACTTTCTCCTTTGCATGCAAAGTTGGTGATTTAGAAGTCACATGTCTCTTTATTTCTCTTTCATATTATTTACTAATACTTCTCAGATACTCTGAAAACTGAGCAATACCATAGCGGGATTCTCAATTCTCCATGGTCAAATCCATATTCAATCTCCTCTACTATAATATAATATAGAGAGTAAAGATAGTAACCATCCCTCCAATCCACGCTCTTCTAAAATTATAAATAAAATGGTACACGTCAGTGAATTGTCCCTCTCTAACCTACACATACATGTTTGAGTAGGCTTCCTTATTGGCTAGTCATGCTTTACTTAACGTGAACTTTCCCTGGTTTGAATAATTAAGTCGTGGATATTCTAGTGGCCGTAGATATGTGCCCCTGTAGTGACCCTTGACCCTTGGTCTTTGCTTGAATGAATGAATGAATTTTCCTATCTTCAATCTCTGGCTGAACTGACTATGCATGTCACAGGCTGCCAATTATTTCATGTCGCTCCTAGTTGGTATGAGATAACTAGTTATTTCCCTTATTTGCAAGACATCCTTGATAATAAGCCATTACAATACAACAAACCCTTTGAATTCCACAAGCCAAGTCAGGATAAAGCTCAATGTCAACATAAAGAGTGGAAACTACTTAGCTACCCGACTGCCATGACATACAACTAGATGACAGTTACAAACCAAAATAATGATACCAAGGAGAGAAATTCACACATAAATGAACCGCTCCTTATTAAAAACATCACCAACCATGACATCTGCTTCCTTCGCCTTGATTTTCCATCTTATAGACCACCTTGTTCCTGTGGTAACATTAATCCTGCTCAGTCTTGTAGACATATAGTAATCTGTTTCAGATATCGTTGGTTGCGTATGCCTCGCAGTAATATATTGTAGATATTATTCTTCTTTCTTCAATTGGATGGGATCAATATAGTCTCAAAATATATTAAAGAATAATTTAATGTATGATAATCCCTCCATGCTGCTATGCAGTAGTTGTCTGCTGATATAGGCTATGTATGCTATCTATACAGTTGCAATTGACATTATATCTTTTATTGTTTCTCTTCTATATATCCCATGTTCCTCCATCATTCCCAGCCTTTTACATGATGTTCCTAGTTCTTGAGACACAATGGTGTCACAACATATACTAACCATATTAACATATATTAACCATAACAACATCACTTAATATATATGTTAATTAAGGGCAACATTATACCCTTTTTGGTGTCCCAATACATTCCTTATGTCTGCATGCTTAAGAAATTTATGACGTGCAGCTTTATATGTATTAGTTTCTCAACCATCTTTACACATATTGAAGTCGCACCCTTCTCTTTGTTTCTTTTCTTCATACCATAATATTGATTCTATTGATGTTAATATGGCTTTTCAATGGTTCCGTCAAACTATGGATGTAGAGATCATTAGTCTTCATTCGGGTTTGAAGTCTCCCCTTTAGTGTCTTCTATTTCCAACCAAACTCTCTGTTATAACAGATGGCTCAGGAGTGGTTCGTACAAGAAGGCCTTCTAGTCATTTGTCATTGTCCAAATAAGTGTTGGCTTGCCTAAACACTATCGCTGCCTGTAAAGAATTTTTCTTGCCTAGGCCCAATATTTTCTTTCATTTTAGTAATTATTTATACTGTCTAATTAGAGATGAATCTGTGTCTGAAGTTGCCTAATAAAGATCACCATTTATATCATTCTTATGCAATCAATATTACTTCCTTGCACCGCTACCTTAGTAGATAATGATTCTATCTTTTCCTTATCAGGCTTTTATGCAAAGGTTTTAATATAAACATTACATATTTTCTTCTTCTTGTAAAACAAGTTGTTTTCTTACATTTATAGTGTGGCTCTGATACCATGTTAAGGTCATGGATCTTCTGCAAATGTTTACACTCCTATAGATGATCTTATTTGGTCAGATTGCTAGAAGAGCAAACTTATCAATTTCGGTGTGTCTTCTAATCTGCAATCTAGCCCTCCCTTGCACCTAACTCATGTTCATTGAATGGACATGTCCCTCTCTAGGTCGGCCTACTTCAAAACATGATTGTTTCCTCAAGATTGGTGCCCATTCCAAGAGTTACTAATGGTTAGTAACTAACTAGCCACACTAGTAAATAAGAAGGCTTATAAAAGCCACAAGGAAGATGTCGATTTGTCTAGAGGGGACAATATGTTCTAGTGACCAATACTCAAGGGAACTCATGCATCCAGATCAGATTGATCTGAAAATCAGAACACTTGTCTTGTCAAAGTTACAAGGAATTAACATGCTAATGCATCCTTCAAAAATGTTCTTCTTTCTAAGGAGAGGCTTCCTAAAAAAAGGAAAGATTCTACCCCTCCAGCTGTTCATCCACAGCCCTACTTACCATTGAGATCTTGCCCCTCTAGTCCTGCAAGTCCTTCCACTCGAGCTATGGTGCAGGTGCACCAATAACATTGTCACCATAAATCGCCAAAATTGTAATAAGACCAAGGAAAAAAGCCATTCATATTGTTTTCAAGCTTGGACATGTTTGTTGAGACCATTTTGACAAGACTATGAGTCACAATGTAGTTATTTGGCCTATAAGGCCCTAGGGTGGTCCAACTAGTCAAACTGGTCAAATAAGGGTAGGAATCATTGTAATAAGGTTTGATAATCACTCTTGACATGTTCATAAGGCTATGATGTTAATTGGAGTCATTTGGTATCAAATTGTAAATGTCGCAACAATGTTGCAAAAGTTACTGACAACTTTTGCAACATTTTGCAAAATAAGTTGTCAAGTGTTGAACCAATGCCCAACTAATTGAACATTAGTTGTTGCAAGTTGCAAATTGTTTGAATGTATCTAAATATCTCTCTTTGGGTCGAGGGAGGACAATCAATGGAGTTTTGATGAAGTTCTAAAACAAAATATCACATTTTACAATTGTTTTTACTTCAATAATCCTGATCAGTCATGTGGCATTCATTATAGATGATCAAATTTGATTCCAAACTGATTGTGGAGTAAAATAGGATGGATCTACTTTCATTTTATCCCAATTTCAAATCCGTTCGTTGAACAAGGAGGGAGAATCAGTGATTTCTTTCCAAACAGCAATCAAACCCTCATTCTTCATGGGTTTCGTTGAGATTAGCAGATAACTTCTCTTTTCACCGACCAAAAATTCCTATCTTCTAGATATTTTTACTAGCTTGATATATAAATCCATTGCAATTTGTTGGAGATCAAATAGTTGGGTACTGGCTGAAATCTTGCAAGCCCTAGCCTGACTGATGATTAGTTTTGGCTTACAGGGACTGCAAGTTTCTTTTTGTTTTGCAATAACTGAACAAGAGGAAGGCTTAATGGATGGATTTGATTTACAGAAGTCTTAGAGGACCCTGACATTCTACAACATATCTGGGATCAAGCTTTTATGTTGTTTCATTTAGTTGATTATAAAGTCACAGTCCCAATGGTTTAGATTCTGTAAAAGTGACAATTTTGGGTTGATGGGTCCAGACTCAAGATGTTGGGTGCCCTCATAACCATAAATGGGCAAAATTGTATTATGGCTAATGAACAAGGCCTTTTGTATTGTTTTCAAACTTGGACATGTTTGTTGAGTCCATTTTGAGGAGAGTAAAAGATCAGAACTCATTATGTAAGGCCTATGAGCCACAATGTAGTTATTTGGCCTATAAGGCCCTAGGGTGGACAAACCAGTCAAACTGGTTAAATAAGGGTAGGAATCATTGTAATAAGGTCTGATAATCACTTTTGACATGTCATAAGGCTATGGCATTAATTTGGAGTCATTTAGTGTCAAGTTGTAAATGCTGCAACATTTTGCAAAATAAGTTATCAAGTGTTGAACCAATGCCCAACTAATTGACATTTAGTTGTTGGAAGTTGCAAATTGTTTGGGTGTATCTAAATATCCCTCTTTGTGTCAAGGGAGGACAACCAAAGGAGTTTGGATGAAGTTTTAAAATAAAAAACTAAATTTCAGTGTTTCACCATGGTTTTTACTGCAACAATCCTGATCAGTCATGTGGCATTCATTATAGATGACCAAGTTTGATTCCAAACTGATTGTGGAGTAAAATAGGATGGATCTACTATCATTTTATCCTGATTTCAAATTCGGTCGTTGAACAAAGAGGGAGATTCAGTAATTTGTTTCCAAACAACATTCCAACCATCATTCTTCATGGGTTTCACTGAGCTTAGCAGATAACTTCTCTTTTCACTGACCAAAAATTCCTATCTTCTAGATTTTGTTAGTATTTTGATAAATAAATCCATTGCAACTTATAAGTAGGAGATAATTTCCACAGCAAGTCAAATTGTGATATTGCTATCAAGATTTAACTATGTGATTTTTGAGTCAAACTCATTGACCCATGTTTCATGAGTAGTGATTCAACATGAATCCATCTCTCATGAAAATAAATAGAAAACTTAGCACTCATTGGATCTAAGTGATGCTCACAAGGGTGAAGCACTGAGACTTCCCAGGAGGTCACCCATCCCAATTCTACTCCAGCCTGAGCGCGCTTAACTGCAGAGTTTCCTCCATGGTTAAACCCAAAGCTTGCAACCCCATTTGCAAAACCTTCACCAAGTATTGTGCCTTATGAACCATTCATTAGAAAGCCCCTTAAGCTCGTCAATTGATAAGTAGGAGAAAATTTCCACAGCAAGTCAAATTGTGAAATTGCTATCAGGATTTAACTAAGTGATTTTTGAGTCAAACTCATTGACCCATGTTTCATGAGTAGTGATTCAACATGAATCCATCTCTCATGAGAATGAATGGAAAACTTAGCACTCATTGGATGATGCTCACAAGGGTGAAGCACCAGGGCTTCCCGAGAGGTCACCCATCACAGTACTACTCTAACCTGAGCATGCTTAACTACGGAGTTTCCTCCATGGTTAAACCCAAAGCTTGCAACCCCATTTGCAAAACCTTCACCAAGTGTTGTGCCTTATGAACCATTCATTAGAAAGTCCCTTAAGCTCATCAATTGATAAGTAGGAGATAATTTCCACAACAAGTCAAATTGTGATATTGCTATCAAGATTTAACTATGTGATTTTTGAGTCAAACTCATTAACCCATGTTTCATGAGTAGTCATTCAACGTGAATCCATCTCTCATGAGAATAAATGGAAAACTTAGCACTCATTGGATCTAGGTGATGCTCACAAGGGTGAAACATTGGGACTTCCCGGGAGGTCACCCATCCCAGTACCTCTCCAGCTTGAGCGCACTTAACTACGGAGTTTCCTCCATGGTTAAACCCAAAGCTTGCAACCCCATTTGCAAAACCTTCACCAAGTGTTGTGCCTTATGAACCATTGCAACTTGTTGGAGATCATATAGTTGGGTATTGGCAGAGATCTTGCAAGCCCTAGTCTGACTGATGATTAGTTTTGGCTTACCGTGATGGCAAGTTTCTTGTTGTTTTGCAATAACTGAACAAGAGGAAGGCTTAATGGTTGGATTTGATTTGAAGAGTCTTAAAGGACACCAATAATCTATCACATATCTGGGATCAAGCTTTTATGTTGTTTCATTTGGTTGATATTTGATTATAATGTCACAGTCCCAATTGCTTAGATTTGGTAACAGTGACAGTTTTGGGTTGATGGGTCCAGACTCAAGACATTAGGTACCTACAAACTCTTAAAAGTAATTCAAGTAGTTCTCATAAGTATTGTTCATATTTTAAAAGACCCTCTCTATGCCCAAAATCTGTTTGCCATTATTTATTTAGACTGCTCCTAGACTGTCACAACAGGGGTAGTTGAAATCAGAGTTGAAGATGAATGTTTATTGGAAAATGACTTTCTTAAAAAAGAAGGGTGGAGACTAACTGAGGATGGCACTAAGAATCTTAGGAACCTTGTTTAAGATATGGAGTTGCATGAAAGGGGAGGGGCTTGGACTCCTACTGGGCGGAATGGTCAATAAGGACAATTTTAATCCAATCGCTGTTTTAACATAGATTGAAGGAAATTCTCAGAAATACAATGTTGGAAACAAAATAAGGGTCCATTTGTTTCATGGAAGATGACAGGAATTGGCTTTTTCATGATCCGGAATTGAAATTTTTTGCATTTGTTTTAAAATTGGCAAATTGGAATTCGAATTTGTGACTTCTAATTTAGCCTCAAAACCAGGTTTTCCAACTTCTTACTAGCAAGTAGGAATTGAAAATCAAAAACTGGTTATGTTTTTTGAGTGTAAAAACAATAGATTGGACTACTTTTTGGAGTCTGCCTTCAACTCCAAGCTTATGCATAAAAATGTGTCTTTGCACTCATCTTCCGAGTGAGACTAACAGTTCTAGTAAAATCTCAAAAATAGGAATGAAGATTTGCAAAATCTTGATTTGGCTAAATCGCGAATTGTAGAAATCTCGATTTCTCCAATTCCACGAACCAAACGGAAACAGTTTCCAAAGCACAAACCGGGCAATGTGTTTGAGATTTAAGGAGAAGAATGGTTACTGGCTGTGTGTTTCCACCCATAACAGAGCACAATAATAAAAGCTGGTCCTTACATCATGGCAATACAGGACTGCCTCCCTCTTAAGAATTTACCAATTAGAAAAGAATGCTTTTTAATGTGAAGCTGGTCTTCCTAATTTGGGAATTAGATTTTCCCAATCACCTGCAGTGAAACCACTGTCATAAGGAGAATAAGATAAGAACTCCTATGGTTATTCTGAGGTGGGTGGAGAAATAATGCAGCCAAAGATAAGTGTTGTGTATGTATGGAGCACACTATCACTAAATGTGAAAATACTGTCCCCAGAATCGTTTATCAGAGTAACAACAGAATACACATGATGGGAAATAACAGCAGCAGCATCTTCAATAGTATGAGCATACTGGTAAGTCATGACTCTCAGACAAAAGAACTGCTCCTGCAGTAACCAGAAATGATTCCTACAAACATTTATCTGTATTTTCATTTGAAAAATAAGCTTGAAAGCAAGTGATCTATTGCAACATGACAGAAAGAAAGGAGAACCTGTACAGCTGGTTGTTTCTTCCACCACAGTGAAGAGTCTTTCCCAAATCTCTACCAATCCTGTAACTCCTTCTTGGCTCCTTGCTATTTCCAAGATAATGCATTATTTTTCCTTCTGCCTCCACTCCCTCGGTTAACCGTTTCTTATACCTACCCCCTCATCAAGTTGTTGGGTTCTTGTATTTGTACAACTGACCCATTTTTGTTTTGCCTTATCCAATTGAAATGAAATCATAATTTCTATCTAATTAATTGTGCTATCAAGTAATTATTTTGCCTAACCAAGAATCATTAAGTCAGGATTCCACATTTATGCAATTTCTATGAATTTACGTGGCAATAAATACATCGAGAATTTTGGCATATTGAAGAGCAGAAACTGTTTTGTAACCTGCTGCAGAGATTATGCATGCCACAGTTATACCAGTCTATGTGATAAGGAGTTTCTAAGGGAGAGGTTGATGGGCTTGAACCTATGGAAAAGATCTGTGAGTAGAGTGATGGTTTTGTGTGCCAAAATGTTGTGAAACCCTAAGTATTGGCAAAGCAACCTTGTCACCAGTTATTGACAAGAGTGGTTTGTGATGAAAAGCATTGTGATAAGTAAAGCCCCTTTAAGGATTGATTAATGGAACCAAAGACGCATGTCAGATGAAGCCAAGGACCAATAGGATTTGTTGTTTGTAGCAACAGTTTATGAGGGTGACTTGGTTCTTGAGAACCCTTTATAGGTAAGTATTGTTGAAAAGTAAGGAAGGAAAGTTGCCTTGTGGGAGCTTGTGGGTCCATGATGCTCTGCATCATAGTGGTATTAGTGCAAGGAAGCAGGTCCTTGTAAGTGGGAAGTGAAAGGCTGAAGAAAGAGCGAGTTAAGATGCCTCCTAAGGGTGCTGCTACTGCTAGAGAGATACAAGAGTTGAAGGAAAAGAATGCTAGGTTGCAGGAGTCAGACAATGCTGTGTTGGCTTGGTTCTTAAGAACCTTTTATAGGTAAGTGTTGTTGCAAAGTAGGCAAGGAAAGTTGCCTTGTGGGAACTTGTGGGTCCATGATGCTCTGCATCACAGTGGTATTAGAGTAAGGAAGTAAGTCCTTGTAAGTGGGAAGTTGAAGGATGAAAAACAGCAAGTTAAGATGCCTCCTAAGGTGCTGCTGCTGCTAGAGAGATACAAGAGTTGAAGGAAAAGAAAGTTAGGTTGCAGGAGTCGGACAATGCTTTTTTGGCAAGGCTTGAAGCCTTCAAATCAAATCAGAGAAGCAATGCTGATATAGGGGATGCAAGTGAAGAAGAGGAAGAAGAAGAAGAAGAGTTTCAAGAGGCTCAAGATGGAGAATAATTAGATCCTGAAGAACAAAGGATAGTTAGACTTCTCAAGGCAGTAAGGAGTGACCAGCACAAGGTAAAAGTTGAACTCTCTATGTATGGTGGTGGTTTGAATGAGGAAGAACTGTTGGACTGGATTGCAGCTATGGATGTTTATTTTGAAGGTGGCGATGTACATGATGAACAAAAGGTTAAGTTGGCAAAGACAAAACTCAAAGGGCATGCACTCTTGTGGTAGGACCATCAAGAACTGAGAGGAGAAAGAATGAAAAAACCAAGATTTCTTGGGACCAGATGGTGGCTAAACTCAAAGGTAATTTTCTTCTCAAAGACTATTAAGTTCACTTATATAAAAGATTGCAAGGCTTAGAGTAAAAAGATTGAGATGTCAAGACATATACTAATGAGTTCTATAAGTTAAGCATAAAGTCAGATAGAGAAGAGGATGGAGTTAAAAAGGTTGCTAAATATCTAGGTGGCTTAAGATTTAATATGCAAGATGAACTAGTTGTAGCTAACCCAAGGACTGTGAAAGAATGCTACCAGTTAGCTATTAGGGTGGAAGAAAAGATGAAAAGGAGACAAGACAAGTCTACAAGGGGAAGAGGTACTAGTTCACAGGGAAGAGATCCCTTTGCTACAGAACATACTAGTGAAAAGGCAAAAAGAACAAGCCCATAGTTCTGATTTTAGAGGTAGAGAACAACAAGCCAGATTTAGTTGAGGAAGAGGATCAGGTGTGTTTATGGGAAGATGTTAGTAATTATAACCAAGTACGGCATACTCCAAATAGATGTCCTAAGAGGCAAGCCTCAAGCTCGCAAGGAAGAGAAAGAAGGTATCAATTGGTTCAAGGAGAGGACACTTAAAAGTGTTGATGTTCCGATCCTTCCTGCAAATCCAAAGTATGGGGAAGCATTGATTGTGAGGAGATCTTTGCAGCATGTTGGCTAAAAAAATGTACGTCATTGACTACTACTTACAAAATTGTGGCTTTACGCAACACTTAATGAGATTTCTCTTTCCTCTCAGCAATAGGGGAGGCTCCCTTCTTACCATAGGTGGCTTCATAAGGAACTTAACTGAAATTACAAAAAGGATGGTTCTCTTGATCAATTCCTCTTTTTTCAAGAATGATTTGCATACAACCATAACTTTTTAAGTTAACAAAAAGTGTCTTATTGCTACAATAATACTGGTGACCAAGAAATTGACGTAAGAACAACACCAAGGGCAGCAGTTTACTTTTTATATTTTGTGAAACAAAAACAGGAAACCAAAGTCTCCTGCATTTGTCTCAAATGAAGACTCCAACAAAATAACCAGTAAGGCACAAAATCTGTTACTGGATCCTCTCAAATTCAATAAAAACACTGAAAATTGAAGCCCAAAGTCTTGAAATCTAAATGGTTACAGCCACAACTATCTATTACAATTTGTCCTCTTGCAGCACAAAGTCTTCAAAAGTTCAAATTGGCTTTGAATGTAATATGACAGCTCAAAGTTTGCACAATTAAATTCAAATCTCTTTTAAACGAAGCTCCAAAACTCTCAATCAATATCCAAAAAACGTTGTCACATAACACTTGAATCAACACAACGTTTGAAAAAAAGTTGCATCTTTTATTGAAAGCAATTTAGATTTACATCCAAACACACAGTCTTAAGAGTGCACATACAAATTGACAAAATTCTCTTGTCTTGTCAAAAGATGATTATTTACAATGAACTCTCGCCTTTATATAGGAAGATAGGAAAGAATAAGGTGTAGGGAAAAGGGGAAATCCTCAACCACCTTGACTTATTCTCTAACAAACTTCTAACTAACTAATTTGATTTATTCAAAGTTGCATGCCTAATGCAATTGCAACTTGACTAAATGTTACAACTTTAAACGTGATACTATCACATTCAATTACATCCTATTTTTCCATCACATATATTATGTCAATTACAAATTATAAATACATGATAAAAATATTCCTAAGTGCCTTACAAGACAAATTCTATTACATCAAGCATTAATGGTCTTCATGCTACTACAAGACGCCTGATGTTTTACGATTGTTGTGCTCAAGTTTGGTGGAAGCATCTCAAATTGGAATATTATATGCATCCTTGATTGTTTTGTTGAGTGTTCATTGACTTTTTTCAGCTTGAAAGCATTGTATGCTTGTAATCATTCTTTCACCTCCTTGTAGGCTCCATCATGTGATCATGCTTGTTTTGTGTCCTCTTTTCTTCTTTGCATGCATAAAACATGCTATTTAAATGGGGAAAAACTTAGAAACGAGGTTGTTTTGGGAGCATTGCATATGGAATACAGCTGAAAAATTTTGGGACAGCGAATGGGTAAATGTGTTTAAGCTTAAAATATGTGCTTATATGGTGGAAAACCCCAAAAATGGATTTTTGGTGGTTAAAAGCACATGCAAACAGCAAACTTTAAATTATGTAAATGAGGTAGAATGAGTAGCAAATTAGAAGCATAGCCTGCTTAAATAGATGCAATTCATGATATCTTATCTAGCAAGCATGTGGGAAATACTTTCAACCATAGGGCAGCCATATGGAGGTTCATGGAATGCATGATGGTGGGATTTATAGTTGCATTCGCATGAGAGGAAATGAAGAGCTTGCATTTTTTTTAGAACGGGATTTTACCCCGACTGCATATGCAAGTAAATGAAACCTTGCATATGCAACTTAGAGATGTAGACGAAAGAATAGGAGCAGCTTGACATATATACATGCAAATCTGAAAATGGAAATGAAGAGACTTGCATAACAAATATATACAACAAAAACCTTATGAAAAATAACAAGGAATCATACCCTTTTATCAAGAGGCAAGAGAAGAAGTCGTTTTAAACACTTGTGAAAAATCTGAAAATGCAATCAAAGAGATTTCTTGATTTAAAAAGATTGCAAGATGAAGTGTTAAAAAGACTTTGAATCTCAACTCAATCCTTGCAAGAGATGAGTCAAAATTCCAAGCTTGCCAAGTGTAGAAAGTTAGAGCAAAAAAATAGCATCATTTTAGCAACCGTTTTGACCAAGCAATGTGCAACATGCAAAGAATTTGGAAAATGGTGTCCAAAGTATATCAAGTGATTTAAAAGATTTGAACGCAAGCTAAGGAGGATAGAAAATCCTTTCAAACTTACCTTGATCCAAGCACTTGTTTTAATAGTGCAAATTGCTCAAAACTAGGGTGTTAAATGTTCCCTTTTTTAGTAGCCCAATGTATTCTTTGGGTGATTTTAGGCAAAAATGACCTATAGATCATCAAAAAATGACCAAGAAATGCTCAAGATATGAGCATTTTAAGGCTGGAAATTTCGTTTTTGGAGAAGAATGCCCCAAAGAGTGGAGTTTTGAGAGCAAAAACCATGTCTTTTGGGGCCAAAAATTGCCACTTTGAGGTGTTTGATCAAAAAGCCTCGTATTATGAGTAAAACACACTTTTTGGTTGCATTTATTCAAAACATATGCAATGGCTAGAAAAATCACACTTTGGATTTTAATGCACTACAAGCTATAAAAACAGATTTTTAGAAGCCATTTGCATATTTAAATGATATGCAAATGGGTCTAAAATAGCCAATCTTGCTTAAACGCATTTTCAGAAGTTAAAAACATGTTTAAAACTACATGTTATTGCACAAAAAATCACCACATATGATCTTTAAGTGAAAAACAAAGTTTTTCAATGCATATACTATTGTTGGTAAATTCTATATTGTAGCCAACAGGTAAAATTGTATCCGAAAGGGTGCGTAACGGTTGAGTCACCCCTTTAGGAAAGTATATGTACATTGTCCGAAGGGACTATTGGATCAACATCATCATAATCATAGCGTAAGCATTAGAGTGTATATTGTGTATATGAATAAAGTATCTACTCTATGTTATATCTTATTGTACTACATGCGATAAATATCCGTTTACCCTATACAGTAAACATTTGGTGTCGTTGCCAGTCGAACCTAGAACAAAGGAAGTGTTATGAAAATTAATGTCGAATCTGCTTAATAAAGATAGAAATAAGATAAAAGATAAAGATGAAATACGCACAGCACAAGAAGTTTTAATTTTAGCACAATAGGCAAGGTGCAGACAGAAGCTTCAGCAGCTTACCGAAAGACATTGAGGGAGTGAAGGAGCACAAACGGAGGGAGTGCATTCACCTAGCAAACTGAGGAGTACCAAAGAATTGCTAGAAGAGACTTGACAGTGATTGAATTTGGTGGAAGAGACAAGGGAGGAGTTCCTTAACTTGTATACACCGAGGGTAGAGAATTCGAACGGAAGAAAAGTAACTCGCACGGATCGAAGTGTCGAAGGAGCACGAGAGTGGAGTGAACTCTTCGATACCGATACACATGACGAACAAATACAGGAAGAGAATCAAACAACTTCACTTAAGGAAGATCTTTTCTCACCAGGTAACGCAATTGTTGGAAGTAGGGTGGTTGTTCGAAGCAACATGGTTGTGCAAAACAATGCCGGTGCTCAGAACAGCGCGGGTACACAAGTACTACAGAATTAGAAGAAAGTAGCAATGGCAGGACCAAAGGAAAAATTGTCGAAGTTCAATGGTGATGGGACGACAGATCCAATCATACACTACAAAACATGCGAAACCATATGGACGACGAATGGTGTAACGGACCAGGATGACTGGGTCCAATAATTCTCGGCCACCTTATGGGGTGTTGCGATTGATTGGTTTTTGAATGACAATCCACAGAAATTAACTACATGGACAAAAGTCAAGAAGGAATTCATAGCAAAGTTTTGACTACTAAAGGACGATAATGAAATTGTGGCAGAAATATACAGTATGAAGCAGGGAAAGAATGAAATGATATGGAAACCATACACTACAAAACATGCGAAACCATATGGACAACGAATGGTGTAACGGACCAGGATGACTGGGTCCAACAGTTCCCGACCACCTTATGGGGTGTTGCGATTGATTGGTTTTTGAATGACAATCTACAGAAATTAACTACATGGACAAAAGTCAAGAAGGAATTCATAGCAAAGTTTTGACTACTAAAGGACGATAATGAAATTGTGACAGAAATATACAGTATGAAGCAGGGAAAGAATGAAACGATCTATGTGCATGCAAGAAGGCTGAAAAAGTTGGTGGGAAAGATGGAGAGCCCACCAGCGGACGAATTAAAGAAACAATGGTTTGTTGAAGGGCTACGATTGGCACTAAAGAAAAATATGAAAATTGTACCTCCAACATCGTACACTGATGTGTATAACCGAGCAATGGATCTGGAGAGTAAGTAGAAAACAAGCAAAAAGAAGAAACACAAATTGTCAGACTCAAACGATTCATCTTCCAAAAGTAGCAACAATGACGAAGAATCAAGTATGAAAGTTAGAGCGTTGCAGAAGGATATGTTACGGATGATGAAGGAATTTAAAAATCTGAAAAAGAATCCTGACTCAGTGAAAGGGGAATTGTGATGTATGAACTGTAAGGAGGAGGGCCACACAAATGGCTCCTATCTGAAAAACAATTCTGTGATATTTGCCAGATTACGAGACATTCCACAAAGGAATGCCCATTCGATATGACGATGAAGATACACCAGCAAGTGTTACTGATGCAAGAAGTATCCACCTCAAGAGCAGGAATGAACACAAACGACGCAACCTCAAGAGGATATTATAACAATAACTGGCGCAGACAAGGTGGTAACAATAACAATAATAACAATAATGAAGGTCAAAGTTGGATACAGTACGACTCGAGTGGATAGTCGATGATACAATGTTGTGTGTGCAACCTCTGGGGGCACTTCGCCAGAGAATGTACCACGAAGGAAACGCCACAACTATTGTGCAGATGGTGTGGTCCGGGAGACTACAGGGAGTCGAAATGCCCAAAGCAAGGGTGAACTTGTTAAGCATCGAAATAGGTGATGAGGAGATACTAGCCATCACTCGTGAACAAGCAAAGAAGGCAATGTACCCAGATGCAGAGGAAGAAAAGAGGAGGTTGCAACAAGCATGAACAAAGTTGGAAAAACGAATGGAAACGGAAAAATTACAAACAAAAAGACACTGTCGTCACCTTGAAGAGGAACCTGGCAAAACAAAATATTATAAGGCAAGTAATTCAAATGGAAGTTCCTATGAAATTAAATGACCTTACAATGCCTTAGTTGCGAATGGCAATACTGAACATGACACCACTCCCGAAAGCAACGGAAGAGACAGGAAAGGATGCCAGCAAAGCGACTCCAATAGACCCAATGCTACTAGAACTCACTACTGGAAGACATTCGACAGTAGTAGAGATGGGTATACTAGGAACTGTACTTACGGACACAATTGTAGATGGAGGGTTAAGAGTAAACGTGCTACCAGAGGATATATGGAAAAGGTTGGGACAACTTATGTTGGCCACCTACATTTCAACTACTCACTGTCAATCAGCACAGGATCAAGCCTTTAGGAACCCTGATGGCACAGCTTGTAACCATCGGAATACAGCCATTCTTATTGGATTTCATGGTCATCCTGTTAGAAAGAAAAGGGTATGACGCCATCCTTGGACAAGGTTGGCTAGTACAGGCGAAGGTGAAACATGATTGAAAACAAAATACCCTGTCCATAGAACACGGAGGCCGAAGATTTGTAATTGACTTACACACTCAGATGATAGGTGAGGAGGCAATGTCATCAAATTTCGAAGGCAAAGGTGGAGGGGACGACGAGGGGAAGAAGACAATAGAACTTGATGAAGAGGGAGTATTGAGACTGGAAGGAGGGTCTAACGATGATGACTTGGACTTGGTGAATGGCCTACTCCATTGAAAAATGGAGGACTACAAGCTCTTTCTGAGCTATAATATGTTAAGGGTTGACAAAGGTAATAAAGGAGAAGAAAATTAATGTCCGAAGGAATACAAAGAAGTAAAAGAAGGAAAGGTGGTTAAGGCTGAAGCTGAAGGAAAGAACATACCATATGGCTAGTACAAGAGGAAGAACATACTGTATGGCCAGTACAAGGGGAAGGACATACTATACGAACCCAGCAAAAGAAAAGATTCCACCATATGGTATACGGTGAACGGACCATGTGGAAAGAAAAGGTGACACCGCACCAGGGATTTAGTAGAGAAGTGTCGGAAAAAAGGAAAACACATTGTAACAAAGAGGAAGGGCTCAATAAAAACTTCAGCAGTACAGAGTGAAAGTTCTAGAATAAAAAATAAAGTTATTGACGGCAAGGAGTGGCAGTTGATGGAATTCATGGTACCAAGTTTAAGAATCACGATCGAAAACAAGCTAGGAGATATGGAAAGTCTAAGGGAGAGATTGTATAATTTAAATAAACTTGACGAGCGACAACTGCAAGCACAATGGGCCATGAAGGTTACACATAACAAGCGTAAGGCATGGCAAGACAAGCACTCGAAGTTAAACAAATTTCAACTAGGCCAACTAGTGTTAAAATATAATGGGCACAATGAGATCAGACCAGGCAAATTTAAAGTGAAATGGGTAGGACCATACAAGATCCACGAAGTTGGGAAAAATAGAGCAATAAAATTATGGACGCTCAACGAGAAGGAAGTGCCTAATGCAGTGAATGGGTCAAAGTTGAAAATCTATCATGAAAGAAACAGTGCCCCTCCGCCGACGAACAATTGAGAGAATAAATAATGTATATATATAAAATAAATAAGTGTAAATAATGTATAAGTAAAAAAATTCATAGTAGGTAGAAGCAAGAATATAAAAGATATAAAAGAACGCTCATAAAGCAAGGGGAAAAAGCACTATACGATCATTGATAGCCTTATATTAGGTATCGTATGGCCTAGAACAACACAAGGAGAAAGCGATGAAAGTTTTATTTCAAGCCGTATGGCCACCACAAACAGGAGGAACCTCAAGGCTAGCACCGTACGGCCTAGGAGTGCATTACAAGGTTAATGGAAGGAGCACCGTACGGTAAAGAAGTGGGGCATCATATGACAATCACAGTAAACACCATGGGGCAAGCTCAAGGTCTAGAGAGGAATGTGAATACCGTATGGCCATCAGCAGAGAAGACCACTGTATAGCTTCTGAAAGCGTGAACAGGTAGAGAGATTACACACCACCATACGAACATCAGTGAGAAGAGTAAAATTTGACCGTACGGCCAGCACTTGAAAGGAAGGATACCGTACAGACATTTGTGGAAGGAAGAAGCCGACCGTACAGCCATACAGCATAAGAACAACATTATGAGGACCTCAGGCACATCATACGATCTACACACAAACAGAGCATAGTAGAGAGAGGTCACCATATGAAAGAACAAGGGAGGAATTGATACCGTACATTGTACGACTATTAGGAGAGGAGTGAATCCCATATGGACAAGGAGGGCAATGTACAGATATGGAGTACGATCATCGTATGGATTATAGAGTAGGTATATGATACACCACACGACTATCAAATAGAAATTGACACCGTATGGCCATCAACTAGCATAAGCTCACCGTACAAAATCACTTGAAGGGAAGGAGATTTTCATACACCATACAGTAAACACAGAGAAGTTATAAAACATCATTGTATGGTCGTACAACATAAATTGATACAAGGGACAACCACTGTACGGACACCGAAGGGTGATAAGAGGTTCTAAAAAAAACGACAACAAATCAAAACCGTTCACAATGAATAACATATGATACCGAAGGGAAAGACATAGATAGGTAGTGAAGAAAACATAAGCGGTTGGCAGAAAAAGTATGGGTTCAGAAGAAAATCACAAAAATGGTGTGTTCCATGGACTTTTGTGTGGGTTTGAGGGTGCTAATTTGGTCTTGACAATGGGGGCGCTACCCCTCGATCCTGCCCTGTATCGCGATAAGAAGCGCGTCTGGGGCTCTGCCCAAGACCCCACTGGGTCACTGCCCCTTGACATTGCTGGGGGCATTGCCCCCTAGACCCCTAGTAAGTTCAGTATCAATCGTCGAAAGTGTAACCAGTTGATGAGACCTAAAGCTATTGCAAGCATGGAGTGTTGGTCTACCAAAGGTGGAGAGAGCACTGGAGCAAGCCTTTCGAGAAGGGTGCTACACTTTGAGGCACTTAGAATAGGTGTTGGATGTGAGGCTATCTTGGTGGATGCATAGAGAGCTCGGGAGGAGTTGACCATCCAGTTGGAGGTAGTAGAGCGACACTTGGCTCAGTGTACCCAGGAGTTGGAAGTAGAGAAGGTGGTACGGGTGGCTATCAAGGTTAGATTGGCTAGGGAGACAGTACTGTGTTAGCAAAGGCTACAGATGCAACGTGTTTTTGGAGACTAGTTTGGTGCAAGCATGGGAGGAATGTGAATGTGATGTGACAGAAAAAAAACCTATCCTGTTATAGTTAGTCACAGTTAATGTATTCCATTTTGTTAATCTGTCTCGGACATTTTGTAATTGTCATCCAAAGACGACTTTACTTTTTGGGGGGGATGATGTTGTCGGTAAATTTTATGTTGTAGCTGATGGGTAGAATTGTATCCGAAAAGGCGCGTGATGGTTGAGTCACCCTTTCAAGAAAGTATATGTAAATTGTCCAAAGGGACTATTGGATCAACATCATCATAATCATATTGTAAGCATTGGAGTGCATATTGTGTATATGAATAAAGTATCTATTCTGTTTTATATCTTATTGTAATACGTGTGATAAGCATCCGTTTACCCTATACAGTAAACATATACATGTTCTTTTAGCATTTAAAACACATGTAATGAGGTCAAGATTTGCCACTTCTAGCTTTGGCTTATAGAATGGGTTTTCTTTTACCAAAAATATATGCAATAGGGTCAAAAAACACCACTTTTGGTTTACTTAAGTGATAACTCACTTAAAACATGTATTGGCATGTTATAATAACATGCAAATTGATCTCAAAAGTCCACTTAAGTGATAATTTTAAAAATGCATATGTAATAGGTTTGAGAAACTCCACTTAAATGCATTAAAACATTAAAATGAACTTAGATGTGCAACAACATGTGCAAATGAATTCAAAATCTCCACTTATATAGATTTAATAAGTTTTAAAAATGCAAAAGCAAAGTAAAAAAACATTATACACATTAATGTGTTATTGCATTTAAAACGTGCACTTTAATGATGCTTGGACTTACAATTTATTAGAAGTGAATTTTCATATAGTGATTTGCATGTTGATATACGCAATGAATAATAAAAACCCCACTTAAATGCATTTAAGATGTATTATATAATTAAATTTAATATCTAACTATAGTTTTTAATAAAGTAACATGAAAAATAGTCTTGAAATAGGCAATTTTCATAAAACATAAAAAACTATGGTTAAATCAACTCATGTGAGTTGAAATTTTTAAATGGATCACAAAATCCAATTTAAATATCAAATATAATTTTATATCAAACTTTCACCAATAAAAGGCCTACTTTTATGAGATTTTTTAATCAAGATATATAGTTGTCCTGAAAAACCCCACTTTTTCCCTTATAACTTGAGCCAAACAACTCTGATTTCGACCTAAGTTAGCTCGAAACGAGCAGAATACCACCATTTTTACTGCAACATTCCTGATCAGTCATGTGGCATTCATATAGATGATCAAATTTGATTCCAAACTGATTGTGGAGTAAAATAAGATGGATATACTTCCATTTTTTCCCAATTTCAAGTCTGGTCAATGAAAAAGGTGGAAGAACCAGTGATTTCTTTCCAAACAACATTCAAACCCTCATTCTTCAAGGGTTTCATAGAGATTAGCAGATAACTCGTCTTTTCATCGACCAAAAATTCCTATCTTCTAGATTGTGTTAGTATTTTGATATATGAATCCGTTGCAACTTGTTGGAGATCAAATAGTTGGGTATTGGGTGAGATCTTGCAAGCCCTAGTCTGACAGATGATTAGTTTTAGCTTACTGTGACTGCAAATTTAATTTTGTTTTGCAATAACTGAACTGGAGGGAGGCTTAATGGTTGGACTTGATTTAAATAACTCTTAAAGGACCCTGACATTCTATCACATATCTGGGATCAAGCTTTTATGTTGTTCATTTGGTTGATTATAAAGTCAACAGTTCCAATTGTTTAGATTCTGTAAAAGTGGCAGTTTTGCGTTGATGGGTCCAGACTCAAGACATTAGGTGCCTACATACGTTAAAAAGGAATTCAAGTAGTTCTCACAAGTATTATTCATGTTTTAAAAGACCATTTCTTTCTCCAAAATCTGTTTACCATTATTTGTTTTGACTGCTCCTAGACTGTCATAACATGGGTAGTTGAAATCAGAGTTGAAGATGAATGTTTATTGGAAAATGACTTTCTTAAAAAGGATACTAACTGTGGATTACACTAAGAATCTTAGGAACCCTGTTTAAGGTATGGAGTTGCATGAAAGGGGAGGGGCTTGGACTCCTACTTAAGTGTTTTGTAACGTGCTGCAGAGGTTATGTATGCCACAGTTATAACCAGTCTATTCGATAAGTAGTATCTAAGGGAGAGGTTGATGGCCTTGAACCTATGGAAAAGTTCTGTGAGTAGAGTAATGGTTTTATGTGCCAAATGTTGTGAAACCTTAAGTATTGGGCAAAGCAACCTTGTGACTAGTTATTCACAAGAGTGATTTGTGATGAAAAACATTGTGATCAGTGAAGCCCCTTGAAAGACTGATTAATGGGACCAAAGGCTTATGTCAGTTGGAGCCAAGTACACACAGGATTTATTGTTTGTAGGTATGGTGTAAGAGGGTGGTTTGGTTCTTGAGAACCCTTTATAGTTTAGTGTTGTTGCCAAGTAAGGAAGGAAAATGGCATTGCCATGTGGGAACTTTTGGGTTCATGATGTTCTGCATGAAGCTGGCTGCTCTACTGGTTCCCCTACTTTGAGCCCTACAAAACCACAGTCTCAATCGGCTTCTAGGGAGAGGATTCCTATGGATGGATCCTTGAAAAGCAATGCTCCAATATCAGAAATATCAGTCTAATACTCTTGTCGCGGATGAGGAAATCCTTGATTCCTGATGAACTGTTGAATTCAATCATGGAGTGTGAGGGGTTTAAACTTTAAAATCCCATCATGAAAATACCGGGTTGTGCAATCAATTTTGAACAACCAGTCAAATGCCATCATGCTTCGAGAAGTGGAAGATAGTCATACCTGTCTTGATATAACTCTTGCTTGCATATGAAAAGAGGCCGACTTGTTCCATACCAAGCGTTTTGAAGGCTCTAGGAGGGCACTGTTGGGTCTATCCCCATGGTTAGATAAATCTCTTGTTGCCTCTGGCTCTGATCCTAATAACAATTGTGTTTGGGCCACCATTCTCTTTCGAGGAGAGCTTATTGTTATTTATGCCCCCATCTCCCCTTCCAAAAGAATTACCTTATGGGATTGGATGCATACTTAATTGCCCGTGGCTAAATGGGTCCTTGGTGGAGATTTTAACACGACAGAGCACCAAACTGATCATAGTTGGGATTGCCAAAACTGGCTATCACAAGCTACATTTGAAGCCTGGAACCTTGCTCATAACTCTAGGAGTGCATGATCCAATCATTGGAAAAATAGATTCACATAGGCCTCATAGGTTCACTTGGAACAATTGTCACAAAGGGTTTTTGCGGTATGCCACTTGGACAGATTCTACATCTCACCAAATCTTTGTGTCATCCCTTCCGATTCAGAGCATTTTGGTCATCTTGACTTGGCTGCAACTCTTTCAGATCACCTCCCCATTCTCAGCACTCTTTCTCTTTCTAGAACATCTCTCCCTTACAAGCTTAACATCTCTCATTTGCAAAACCAAGATTGCATTGATGGCATTTTTGCTACTTGGAAAGCTGAACCTAAACCACAGGATGATATATGGATAAGCTGGTGGGAAAGAACAGTCTCTCGCTGTGTTCTTTTCCTTTGCGACTGTGGTAGAAGAGCTGCTGCTAAGCGCTGGAGATTAGAGAAATCTCTTTAAGGACAGCCTACTCAAGGCAGAAAACTTATAGACAACAATCCAGGTAACATCCATGCTCAACAATGAGTAGCTCATATTGAAAACCTTCTCCACACATTAGCAGCTTATAAGAGCTAGGGAGCTCAAATGAAGGCCCAATTACAAGAGATAAAAGAGGGTGATAAGGACACTAGATTTTTCATCCAATTTCTTCAAAACAAACACAAGGAGGAACACAAATAAATGATTAATTCTGCTGATGTCTTATCACAGACCAGCCATGATTTTATGATGAAAAATTTTTATGAACACTACAAACCTCTTTACAAATGAATCAAACAATAACCCCTTTATACATATTTTAGAAAAAAAAATTGGCCTCTCAGGTTCCTCACAAAATACAACCCGAATATAGCACCTACCTTAACCACTATCCTACTTTGGAAAAAATTGATGATGCTACGTATGAACTGGCTTTAGAGAAGAGTCCAGGGTTGGATGGTCCTCCAATGGGGTTTTATTGTGCACTTTGGCCTTATGTAAGGGAGGACTTCTACAATGTTTCTCTTGAGGGCATTGAAACAGGACCCTTAGGAGACCTATTATTAATCAAGGTCTCATTAAGCTTATTCTCAAAAGCAAACAAGAGAAGATACTGTGAATGGTTGGAGACCAATAATATTCCTTAAACAGAATATAATATAATAGAAAAAGCCTTAGCCAAAAGAATTAAACCTACCACACAAGAGATTGCGAGTCTAGAACAAAATGACTTTCTTGGAGGCAGATTTATTTTTGTCAATTTGGTGCTTGCTTGGAAAGCTACAGAATGGGCTTAACAAACATCTCAAGATGCTCTGGTTCTAAAACTTGATTGTGATAAAGCCTATGATTGTATATAGTAGCCTTTTGTACTTAAAATGCTTCATTGGCTGAGATTTGGTCCTAATGTTTGTACCCACATTCATATGTTGTTCATGGGTACAAATACTAGATTGCAGTAAATGGAACCCTCTCCCCACAATTCCCTCTTCAAAAATCAATACACCAAAGCTGCCCTATTGCACATTCCTGTATGTCTTCTTTGCTGATGCCCTTGGTTATCTCCTCACAAATGACCCACCTTATACATGGCATCTCCCTCCTTGGTAACATGACGGCCCTTAACTCCCATTTTGCAGATGACAACATGATTTTCATACACACAGCTGAGGATGTCAATTATTTGTTGGATGTCCTTGATTACAATAGTACTGTTTCACCTTCAAAACCCGCTAATCACAAAACTGAATTTTAAATGATTCATCCCATCCCCCATTACCATGGTTTCCATAAGAGTGGAAGGAGATAAAGCATGGAGCCATTACCAAATATCTTGGTATACCTTTTTAATGCAAGAGCATCCTTGGGCAGCTGACAATCTTGCATTAACCAAAAATATTTCCTTTCTGTTCATGTACTTGTTTCTCAATTTATGTGTTTTGTGTTACAATCGTTCCAATTGGCTCATTAGTCCATGAGATCCTTAGGATATGTTCCAGGCATCATGGAGTATATCTATGTTTGGGTTCACATTCCAATTGGTTGTCTCTTGATGAAGTTATCTTAAGATTGGTTCAGCCCTATTTGTTCTTCCTGTTCTAATGGCCCAGATGGAATGATTTGATCATGCGATGGCATTTTGCGATTCGCGGTGGTCAGTGAGAAGTCGTTTGTTGCTTTTACATTTGTGGTGGACCTCCATGTATAATTATACAACATATCAACATAATCTAGAGGAGTTATTATAGAATTGGATCCTAACCTATAAACTATAATATGTTTTCATCTTTGGAATGTGTGATTGGTCTGGCCAACTTGTGTTTTGCAACCTTGTAGATAAGTAGGGTAGCTGTTCTTTGTTAAACAATGTGGGGTAGTAGTGGACGGACATGAGGTAGAATCTGATTTTGGTAAGTATTCAGGCATGCATGCCTGGAAATTAGATGCAATTCCTTCGTTCTATGTTAATGGGAATATTGGCTTAGTTTGTTCATTTTGTTGTTTAGCCATCTGAGATTGTTAATGTCATTGTTGACCCTAGCTGCAAGGTTTGACTATCTCCTTTGGGGAAACTCTTAACCTTAGTCAAGTGGAATCAGAGAAAAGTTTTATTATCCTATGTTAGCCAGTTGAAGTTTTTGACCTTGCAGAGCCTTAGCTCTATTGGTTGTGAGGTGGCAGAATGTGAATCTAAATCGCAATTGCAAAGGACTTGCACAAGTGGACCATAGAAGGATTGTTGGCATGTTGTAGCGTTTGAGGATTGTTTGAGTACATATCATTAATTAAGCGACAAAATGCTTGCTGTTCATTAGATCAAAAAGGGAGACAAATTGAACTTGGTAGTCAGATTGCCAAAGCTAAGTCAATTGCACCTAAAGATTAAAAGGATGTCACCTAGGAGGAATTTAGAGATATGATGAGGACTGAGATTCAGAAGGAATTTTGAGACTGAAGATGAATATGAGGAAGTTGTTAAAGATCTTGAAATTGTTGAAGTTGAGATCCCTATAGAAGAAGAAAGATTGTTGAAAGAAATGAAACAAATGGGTAAGAGTCATAGAATGGATGTTTCTTATTTTTCTAGTTCTTTACATCCTAAGAATTTGATAGATTGGATTAATGAATTAGATGATTACTTTGAGCTTGAAGATGTTAAGGATCCACAAAGGGTTAGGTTAGCATAGACTAAATTGATGGGTCATGTTGCAATGTGGTAGAAAGAATCGCAAAAGGATAGGGAAGATAATAGTGAGCCTAAGATTACTAGGTGGAGGGTTATGACTTCTAGACTTAAAGCCAAGTTCACACTAGAGGATTATGCATTGGAATTGTTCAAGAAATTGCGAAACCTGAAGCAAAAAGATTTGTGTAAAAGAGCATACAAAGAGTTCTATGAGATGACAATCAGATCTGGACACTGAGAAACATCGAAGGAAAAAGTGGCTAGGAATATCAATGGCTTGAAACTTAAAATCTAGGACAAGTCAAGTGTGTTAAGGATCAATGCAATTAAAGATGTTTATCAGTATTCCCTGAAGGCAAAAAATTAATTTGACAAGAAGACAAAGCAACCCAAGAGGAAAGAACAAGCAAGTAGGTGACGAGCGTAAAGAGAAGCAAGTGATTGGTAAACCCGATCAGAGGATTCCTAAGAGAGGTAATAGCAACAGAGAGTTCAGAGGTACTTGTTTCAAATGTGGGAATGTTGGACATTGAGTTTTCCAATGTTCCGAGGGCTCTAGTGAAGGCATGGGTAATTAGAGCCTTGTAGCACATGAGAAGCAAGTGATGGATGAACCTGAAGACGGTATGGCTGCACGTGAAATGGGAGAATTTCTTATGTTAGGAAAGGAATGTTGAGTAAGAACGAAGCTAATCCTATGCAAAGGAGTAATTTGTTTAGGGCTATTTGCAAATCATGGGGTAAATGTTGTAGAGTTATTATGGGCAGTGGTAGCATTGATAACCTTGTATCAAGGGCGATGGTACAGAAGCTTGGATTAAGGAGACTTGAACACACTTGTCCTCATGGGATAAGTTGGTTTCAAGATGATCATATGGTGGAAGTAAAAGAGCAATTACAAGAATGAGGATGTGATGTAGCTAACATGAGTGCTTGTCATGTTTTGTTAGGAAGACCTTAGAAATATGATAGAAGTGTAATCCATGATTGTAGAAGAAATGTAGTTACTATTATGAAGGATGGAAAGAAATTCACTTCAATTCATTTGAAGGAGGAAGGAAGAAGTGCAAAGAACATGAGCATGATGAAGACTTACACCTTTGAGGATCAGACTACTGTAGATCAAATAGGTAAATGATATGCAACAAGTGACTGAGGATGTATCTGAGGCTGTACATTTTAAAAAGGATCTAGTGAATGGATCTGAACCTTAGAAATTGTTGAGGACTAATGACAACAAGATGGTGATCCATCAATAGAAGCGGACAGTAATAAATAATCAGTCGAGAACAAAAAGCCAAGGCAAGTTGCATGAATTATGTGATCCGGAAATGAGTGGTGGAAACAGTGGCAGAATATTACCTAATGAAGGAGGGTATATTGTGAAGTCTACATACAACAACAATGGGAGAAGCCATTTGCAGACTATGACTATTGCAGACAAAGAGAATATTTGGAATAAGAATGAGCATGGGATCTATGTTATGAATCTTGTCATATGTCCATAACCTAGGGTGTCTAATGCAAGCGCATCCTTGGACAAATGGCAATCTTGCATCAACCAAAAGTATTTCCTTTATGCTTGTGTTCTTGTTTACTAGTTTTTAAGTTGTGTTGTGATCGTTCCAGTTGGCTCATTAGTCCATGCGATTCTTAGGATATGTTCTAGACATCATGGTATATCTATGTCTAGGTTCGCATTCCGATTGGTTCTTTCTTGATGAAGTTATCTTAAGATTGGTTTGACCCTATTTGTTCTTCCTCTTCTAATGGCCAGGATAGAATGATTTGATCTTCTGATGACGTTTCATGATCCACGATGGTCAATGACACATTGTTCAATGCTTATACATTTGTAGTGGACCTCCATGTACAAGCACACAACATATCAATCTTATCTGGAGGAAATCGTATATATTTGGGTCCTGACCAATACACTATAATACGTTTTCTTCATCTTTGGAATTTGTGATCACTCTAGCTGACTTGGGGCCTGCAATCTTGAATATAAGTAGGGCAGTTGTTCTTTGTTATGCAGTGGGGGGTATTAGTAGAAGGATGTGAATAAGACTGCATATTTACAGACCAAATTGATGTAATTCCCCAGTTCTACGTCAATGGGAATATCAATTTAGTTTGTTCATTGTGGTGTTTTTCCATCTGAGATTGTTAAATTCGTTTTGTTGACTCTAGCTGCCGGTTGGACTATCTCCTTTGGGGCAACTCTTAACTGTGTCACTTTTGGAATCGGAGTTTCACTAAAAGATATATGAGATGGTTTTTAATTAAATTTAAATCCAAAATTGGCACAATCAAAGCGCTTCTTATCCATGGTTGGTCATATACACATGGCTAATAAAATTCTCTTAGCAAGTCATGTTTACATCTCTTCATGTTGGCTATCTTCTAAAGCTTTCTATAATCAGCTTACTCGGCTCATTTGTAACTTTATTTAAACCAAATGGGGTAACCAAAAAGCTATATCTGTTACATCATGATCTAATTGTGTCCTTCCAAAGGATAAGGAAGGCTGAGTATCATAAATCCTTACACTCAAGGGATTTGCCTTTTTGGCCAAATTGATTAGTACAGCCTTGGAAAGGAATGCTCCTTAGAAACATCTAATCAGGTATATTCAAACAGCCAGAGCTGATAATTCTTGGAGTACAATTCACTGGAATGATAAGATTCCCCCTGGCCCCATTTTTAAAACTTCACAGTTCAGCTCCCCTCAACTATATATGTAAGGCTTGTAAGTTATCTTGGTGATTAGTCCTTTAGTTACAGATCAAGTTTTGCAACTTCTTCAATATGGTGGAGCAGATTAACCCAAAAAAATAGTAGGCCTTTGGCAAGGATTTCCAGGTTCAAAGCGAAACGCCTTTTCAAGAAAGGCATTCAGGTATTCAGGGATCTTTGGGACTCCTCAAACTTCACTTGGAAATCGTAATAGTGTTTTAACATAAGCTACAGAGACAAGGTCGTAGTGATAGATATCCAAAATCTAGTACCTCCTAATCTCTCTATCCTTATTTCATCATGCAGTCACTCAGCCTTTTTGAAGGATTAGAAGTGGCCTAATGACAGTAGCATTAGAATCTTTCCTCTCAAAGTGTTTCATAAGCAACTTGTTCCTAATTTAGCCATCTGTTACCGTCTCAAAACTCTTTGGAAGTGTAATCAAAGTCATGCCCATTGGAATAAACTCAAATCTCCAAATCTGGAAAACCAAAGCTGATGCCCAATCACAATTTACCGCTTGGAAACTCCTCCATGCCAAACTTCCAGTGGGATCTCATTTTAGATTCCTCAATCCACTGCCATGTTGCCCCTTCTGTGGTAAGGAAGGATCTTTAATACACTAGTTTTGGCTTTGTTCACATGTGAGATTGTTATGGAGTGCCCCTAAAACCTCCATACCAGCTCTCTTCCATTTGATATAATCATGGATATCTGCTCTTCTTGCATCCTCTCATGCCCATAACATGATTTCTAACTCTTGTAGACTTATTAATATTATTAAAAATATTTGGAAGATTCGGTGTCGAGCTGCCTTGTCCCACTCTCGTCTCCCATTGAAAATAGAAATTCAAACAATATGCTCCAATTAACTCTAATGACTTAGCTTGTTTCCTCTGATCATGATGTTGCAGCTAACTTACGGGCCAAAAATCTACATATACAGCTATGTGATTAACTCAAGACAGCTACACCTTGGTTCATTTCAGATCCTTCTCTACTTGTTTCTAGAGAAGTATAGAAAAGACTCAAATAGATGGGATTTCCAGTTGATTGGCAGATTGCATCTTTTCCATTTGCAAGCCTTGGGAAGTGCTTTATGCTATCATGTGGTGGTATACTGTCACCTCACTATCAAGTCCAGTGTCACATCAGAAATTGCTTCTCCATTGCTACAGCTGTGACGAAATTAAGTTCAATCTATCTATTGATATGTAATGATTTTTGCATCACTAAGACTTTGATTGCTGTCCTTTTTGTAACACTGTTGTATGCTGTTGTGACAGCTGTTCTATTTTTGACAGTGTTGTAATTCTGATTTAAGTTTTCTTTATCCAATAAAAAAATGAGAAGAAAATAAGAAAGTGACTTCTTCAAAAGGCAAAAATTATGAAGGGTTGTGAGTCTTCAAAAAGGTGGTAATTATGAAGGTTTGTGACTCACCCAAATGGTGGTAATTGCGGAAGGTTGTGACTTTTGCAAAGTGTAGTCATGATGAAGAAGTGTGTCTATCCCCCACATTGGAAGATATAAAGAGAGAATGTTTCATTTAAGGAAATCTTGTTACAGTTTGTAGCTGAGATAGAGATCTTTATCTCTCGAAATCTGGACGTTATTACTGTTATTGTCATCTTCAGCTGAAAAAACACTTAAGTTTAATTTGTAATATTAAATGCAAATGACATATGTCATTCCCATGCATTGAGGTATGAATATTCGAAGAGTTATAATTAATTATAGGAGTTATGAGAATCTCAAGAGACCTTTGATTATAATGTGAAGAATCTCTCCTATTGTTATATATTTGCATCAAGCAAAGGATATTGTACACTTGAACTTTTATGATCAATAAAGATATATTTTTGTTGTGTGGTTGGGTTTTTCCCTTCATTCTCGAAGAGTTTTCCCAGGATATTTCTAGTGTTTATTGATTCGGTTTTGGCTCCTTATTACTGTTATCACCATTGATTTATGGGCTCTAGATTCAATGTGGTATTAGAGCCAGTTGGAGAGTGTTCACATATGTCAGTAAAAGTAAATCAATCACGAGTTGTGAGAAAATTTCAATCCCGATAATGCTTATGTTCGTCATTGTCTTCCCCATGGTTGCTCTGTTTAGATTCGTCTTCATTTATTCTTAATTTACTCTTGCCATATGTTAAAGTTTAAAGGGGTGATCCATCAATATCAGTGGATTCATTAGTTACTACAATATTGGGGGCCATTGTGTCTGAATTTCAATTCACGAAACATTGGAGGATAGCACTAGGGGGAAGAGTCTAAGCAATGATTTGCATATTTGTGCATCAGTATGCTCAAGAATGGAGTTACAGGACCAAGTCTTGCTTGGCGAAGTTTAAAGATGGATGAATATTTATTTAGTCAAAGTATCTAAAGTTTGGATACAAAGTTTGAAGAAACAGTGAAAGTACCATAGCCCCTAGTCCTTGTAACCATCAACACTTAAATATAAAGATAAGTTTTGTTTTAACTTATTACTGAATATATTAAATGATATAGAGTAGATTAGTCGATTCCTGATTTTATCTATTGGAGTATCTGAATATTTCAATTAGAGGGATATCTGTAATCTGCAAATAATATTATCAAACAGGCAGGAGCACCAGAAGTTATTGAATGAATAATGAAGTTCAGGCCAAGTTTCGATGGATTTGTGCAAGCCATTGGATCGAAGATCTTAGTGTGCAATTCCTCTTCTCATTTTCATTGTTCAAGGGGGGCATGGATACGCCTGATGCTTTTCATGCCTGCTAATATTTGAAAGGTATGTTGAGATCGATGAGGAAACATTGCCTTCCATTTGTATGATTGCATATGTCGTGGCCATCTTCCTATTTCCACCTCATATAGTGGACTTTTCTTGTTTCTAAAGAGGTATTGATTTCGAGTATTATACTGTCTTGATTCAAATTTTTTTCGAGTATTATACTGTATTATACTGTCTGTATTAACGATGAATGATATTGTGATATTGCTATCAGGATTTAACTGTGTGATTTTGAGTCAAACTCATTGACCCATGTTTCATAAGTAGTGATTCAACATGAATCCATCTCTCATGAGAATAAATGGAACACTTAGCACTCATTGAATCTAGGTGATGCTCACAGGGGTGAAGCACCGGGACTTCCTGGGAGGTCACCCATCCTAGTACTACTCCAGCCTGAGCACGCTTAACTATGGAGTTTCCTCCATGGTTAAACCCAAAACTTGCAACCCCATTTGCAAAACCTTCACCAAGTGTTGTGTCTTATGAACCATTCATTAGAAAGCCCCTTAAGCTCATCAATTGATAAGTAGGAGATAATTTCCATAGCAAGTCAAATTGTGATATTTTCTATCAGGATTTAACTGTGTGATTTTGAGTCAAACTCATTGACCCATGTTTCATGAGTAGTGAATCAACATGATAGCAATATCACAATTTGACTTGCTGTGGAAATTATCTCCTACTTATCAATTGATGAGCTTAAGGGGCTTTCTAATGAATGGTTCATAAGACACAACACTTGGTGAAGGTTTTGCAAATGGGGTTGCAAGCTTTGGGTTTAACCATGGAGGAAACTCTGTAGTTAAGCACACTCAGGCAGGAGTAGTACTGGGATGGGTGACCTCCTGGGAAGTCCCAGTGCTTCACCCCTGTGAGCATCACCTAGATCTAATGAGTGTTAAGTGTTCCATTTATTCTCATGAGAGATGGATTCATGTTGAATCACTACTCATGAAACATGGGTCAATGAGTTTGACTCAAAATCGCACAATTAAATCCTGATAGCACAATTTGACCTGCTGTGGAAATTATCTCCTACTTATCGATGAATGATATGTCATTATGCTCTTGTCAAGCGTATGAATGTCTTCATAACATCTCTCTTTCTTTATTTCTCTAATATTGTCTGAAGAGAGAGCATGTGTAACATTTTTTTTTTCCGTCTGAGGTTTTGCATCGACCGTATGATGTCAGACATCGATGCGTGATTCTGAAGAGATTGTGCGTAAGGGAAGCTCCAATGTATTGAAGATATTTTTTAAAGGATTAAAATCAATCTTTCATCTATTCAAAAGGTCAAATCATTATGTGTCGACACGTCAATCAATCATTGACAAGTATGCAATGCATTGTGGTGCATTTGTTGTCACATGCACAAAAATAGGCGGTCAAGACAATAACATCTTCAATACCGTTAAAGAAACAAAAGCAACATGAAGACAAGTTCTCTTGTATTTTTGCAGAGTATTAAATATTGAAGAATTTTCTTTATTATTCATATCATACACTTCTTTAATATCTAATTCATGATCTTGCGACAGTATAAATGCGGAAGAATCTCTCTTCTTATTTACGTGTATTATGAGTTTGTGCATCGCAGATGTTATATGAGTTTGTGCATCACAAATGTTATATGAGTTTGTGCACCACAGATGTTACAAGAAGAATTCTATGAGGGTTGTGCAGTGCCCAAATTTCCAGTGGTATGTGGGAATTTGTGATGGTTTTCCTAAGCTTGGAGTCTGCAAAATCATCCTTTGGAGCAAAGTTTTTTGAAGAGATTAATCAAGATTTGGAGAGTTTGGCCCTTGTTTTTGGGTCTGCTATCCAGTTCACTTTTGTTGCATACAATCTTGCTTTCTGAGAGGCAAACATCAAGAATGGCCATATTTGGGACTCTGAAACGGGTTGGTTTCAAGTCATTGGTGTGTCATGCATTTCCACAGCATTTACCTGGATAAATCAAGAAGCAATGGGGTGATAAGAGAATGCATGCAAAGGAATGGAAAAATTCCCTACAGTCATGGAACTGAATTTTTATGATATAGAAAAAGTATATCAAGCTCTAGAGGGAGGATGCAACAAGATAAGGATTTTAGCTTCAGAGCAAGGCTTTGTAATTAAGAGGGAGTGCTTATGGAATTCCTTTCATTTTCATATATGGTTTTAATGCTTGTGATATTTGTAGAATTTGAGACTTAAATGGAACTAAGTCTTGTTTTGATATGTCTATTTATATTCATCTGAAATTAACAATAAGATTGTAAGAATCAGCTATGATAACTCTTTCACTATGCAATAGTGAACATCATGTTGAGAGTCCATGACGTTATCACATTAAGAGATTTCATGATGCGAGTTGGATGTCATGTTGAGAGATTCCATGACAATAAACGTTGAGAGAGTCCGTGATTATAGGCTTAGCTATGAGTCTTACAAATCTTTTCATGTTGAGTGATTCCATGAATACGAGTCATTGTTATAGGTTTTCATGTTGATTGGTTCCATGAATATGACTTATTGTTATAGGTTTTCATGTTGAGTAATTCCATGAATATGAATCATTATTATACGTTTTCATGTTGAGTGATTCCATGAATATGATTCATTGTTACAGGTGTTCATGTTGAGTAACTCCATGAATTATGTTTTGAATACGTATGATCAGAATTTAACATTGACATTATTTAGTTGCAGATTTATGTGACTGTTCAAGTTAAGATCTCTCTCTTGCTAAGAGGGAGTGTTAAGGTTTGTAGCTGCAATGGAGATATTTATCTCTCAAAATCTGGACATTATTAACGTTATTGTCATCTTCAACTGAAAAGGACACTTAAGTTTAATTTGTAATATTAAATGTAAATGACATGTGTTATTCACATGCATTGAAGCATGAATATTCGAAGAGTTATAATTAATTATAAGAGTTATGAGAATCTCAAGAGACCCTTGGTTTTAATGTGAAGAGTCTCTCCTATTGTTATATATTCACATCAAGCAAAGGATATTGTAAGCTTGAACTTTTATTATCAATAAAGATATATTTTTGTTGTGTGGCTGGGTTTTTCCCTTCATTCTCAAAGGGTTTTCCGAGGATATTCTAGTGTTTATTGATTCGGTTTTGGCTCCTCCTTATTGCTGTTTATCACCATTGATTTCTGGGCTCTCGATTCAACACAATTAAGGGAAGGCAATTTTGAGGAATAACATATCATTGTCAAAGGCAACAATGAGAAGTAGTAACTCGATTCTAATAAGAGGTGGTGACCCTTTCACCAATAATGGAGATTTCATTCCAAGCACAAAAAGAGGGGCAACAATAAAAGAGTATTATTCAGCTTTTTAGAGCAAACCAGGAAAGAGAATTCCACTTGATAAAGCATTAATCTAAGAGGGCATAAATCAGATTTCAGATATTTATACAGCTTCTCTCATTAATATATGAATTATTAATTACACCTCTAACTACATTTTTGCTCCTGTTTCATTTTGGATTTGTGAATTTAGGGAGAAGTATAAGGTGCTCCCAAAAGGGCACGTTACAACTGCTAACCAGCATATATGAACTCTCAGATTGTTGATAACTCCAGATTGTCATCTTACAAACACTCAAGTAAGTGCTAAAGCTGTAGCATAACAATACACTAACAACTTATCATCTTGAAAATTTCTAATTTGTTGTCCATGTTGTACTCAGATATGTTTTGGAAATCAGTTCTAAACCTGTTAACATTGTCTAGGGTAGTTATATACAATGGTCACTGTCAATGCCTTTAATGAAAAAACTCCGGATGCATCTCTTCGAAATGGAACATACTCATTTTGGTTGAGCATCTCTCCCATGTCAATGTAGAGAGGTATCTTTCTTTTCTTTTTCACCAGCCTTTTTGTCACTCTAAAATTGCTCTCCTTCATTAAACTACAGTTTTAACAATGAATTTTGGAATTCTTAGCAGATATTTAGTGTTCTTGTATGGCTTTACACACAAAATAGTCCAATCTTATTTCATCAAGGGCATCAACAAAGATTAATTGAGCAAGCCATCCCTGCAATCTAAGATAATAGATTTAACCTTGTGTTGCCAACCATTTTTCACTTCAACGCACTTGAAGCAAATCTTATTAAAAGAAACAAGACTAACTAGCCAAACTGTATTGTCTTTTTTCTCAAAACTATATGTACATACATCCAAACTCGTCAAGTAAGTTGCTACAAAAATATAATGCTGTAGTGGAACTTTACAAGAAAACAATTTATAACACATGATAGGCAAAATTTACATTCCACAAAAAAGATAATTTACAAATCTGCCAATGGAACACAATGGGTTTCAAAGCTAAAATTATGTTCACTGCGCAATGGAATGTTCAAATCGCTGCAAAGTGCATACGCATTCTGATTCATTATATTAAGAACCCTAGTTTTGCGTTTTAACATGCTAATCAACCCCTTTCGTTTCTCAAAAGTATCAGGAAGCAAGTCACCTAACACAGATGCAACTTCAATAGCATTTGTAATAGCTTCATGTTGCATTTTAGCAATGACAGTATTACAAAGGTGCAGAGTTTCATAGAGTTCACTAGCAGGGAAATTCAAAATCCTTAATCCTTTAGTTTCCCCATTCTGAGGGGTTTTATACCAATCACTGGCAAAAGTCATTAGTTTTTCCTCTGCCAGATGTGTCAGTCCTTGAAATTCTCTGGCCACAATATACCGTTCTGAGCTACAAATACGAGTTGTCTTCAATCTTACTACATCTACTTGTTTATACAGAGATGCAATAATTGTTAATAAAGTGGCAGTGGATTCAGAGAAACAGTCGAATATCTTCAGAACAAATGCACCTCCCTTGGCTTGTAGTCTTACGGCAGTACATATCTCGCAAAAAGCAAGTTGTAGATGGCAATTCTCTTGCATTGAGAAATCGTATGATGCACCCATTGCTCCATCAGCAGTAATTAGCCCAACCTTCTCCCCTCTATTACATTTCAGCACATATTCAACAAAAGAATTAATATTGGCAGGATTTATTATGTTCCCTGTCTGATCAGCACCATAGTGCACATGTCCCTTTGAGCATCCTAAACTGTCCTTTTCTAATTTCTTAATATCCACCTGCGGATAATAGCATCCTTCTAGATCAGACTTGTCAAGCACTTTCGTGATTGCTTTCCCTGCATCTGAAGCCAATGTTAAGGCAAACCATAAATCTTCCCTTCCTGTATGCGATTCCCCACGCAATCCCTCATGTATAGTTTGAAATGAGTTATCCACTGAACTGTTTTGCTGAAATAGATTATTACTTAATGTCCCTCTAGGTACAAAGTTTCTTCTGAACCTCTGGACCGCCTGAATAAATCCCCCAGGCCCTTCACATAAGTGGACAGAAGCAAACCTTGAACTGCAAGCTACAGATGGAACAAGGTCAAAGTTCTTCATAAGCTCCCACATTTTGAAAAATGCACGATTCAGCACTGGACTCGCTACAAAAGGCAAATTTTCATAGGGGTTCACTAACTGTGAAGCCAAATCCCAAATATCCATTCCAAACCTAATCCTAACTGACATAATACTATATTTCATCTCGACAAGGCATTCATATTGTTGTTTACAGATATCATTTGTCAAACTGGAGCTAGGTAACAAATCAGACGAAAATTTCATGGCCTCGGCCCAACCGTGCCCTAATTTTGGAAACCCTAGTTCGTCATTACCAATGTAAAGAGGAAATTTTAGGGTTTTTTCTATTGCTGAAGCAGTGAAGGCCTCGAATTGTCGAAGATCGACCAGGGGCTTCTTTGGTTGTCCTTTTTTCATTTCAATGGCATTTTTAAAGATTTTGTTCTTGTTTTTTCGGATCTTCTTTGAATTTGACGACGGATGTGGAGATTGTTTACTCACCTGAGAATTGAAACGCGTTTGAATATGATCCGTCATTAGAGATTTGAAATGTGTCCATCAAAAATGGTGCCTTTACACCATTAATCTTTTCTGTTGGAATAAGATTTGAGAACTTACCGTCGTGTTCAATTATAGAGCTTGTGACTAAACTTAAAAAATCAAAAACTTATGAACTCGTGGGGTTGCTCAGCTTAGTTTGTTGTCTGGTCATTCGTGAGGAGGATTTATGAATTCTTATTCTATATTTACTTAAAATTAAGCAGATGATAAATCCCTAGAGATTTCGGAGTTGATCATATTTTAGTTTTTTAAAAACATTATTAGTAGGCTACTGAACATTTGTGTAAAAGTATAGTGATTTTGAGTGGACAATTAAGGAGACTTTTTTTCATATAGAGACTCCTGCATCGTTAATTTCTAGAAGTTGAAACCTTAGTCTTAAGCAGTTCAGTTGTATAAAGTTATTTATAGTAATTATTTGTAGCTTTCCCCTATATTTTATTTGTATAGGCAAAGAAAAATTTAAGAAGGAAAAAATATAAAAATGAGAGAATTAAAACTATTTTGACAAAAAAGAGAAAGCTATATAAAGAATCAACTTTCACTTATCCATTTTTTTATAATTTAATTTAAGTTTTAAAACTCTAAGAGATATATTATTATAGTAAAAGATTTCATATTATTCGTTAAGTTTAATTTACAATGAGATCTTTTGCATTGAAGTTTAAGAAACAAACCAAATAAGCAATCATATAAAACCATGGTATAAAAGCTCTCATAACTGAGGAGTTTTATAATCAAAACAATGAGCAACCACATGACATCATGGCATAAGCAAGCTTTCGATAATAAATAAGGAATTTTCTCATCAACTAATTAAGCAACCACATGAAACCATGTCATAAGCAAGTTCTCAATGACTAAGGAATTTTTTCATCAATGAGGTATGTAAAACCAAAGTAATAAGACAATTTGCTTCTGGATTTGACTAAGTTTTTTAATTGCCAACATTTCACATCAAAGTTTTTGATCCATCATTCAGGCAGATAGCTAGAGAAGATGGATCGTAGAGTTTGATCTAAAATATTTGCAATAAAAAAACATACAAGGTCAGTTTCAGAAGCAATTCATCTCATCATAATAGACTGTGAAAATTTCATGAATTTGACCAAAAGTAATGTCATTCAATTCGTCCAACATCTGATAATTTTAAGATAAATTTTAATGCCAAGGATATATTTTGGTAGGTGTAAGAAATGGTTTTAGAAAGGGAAATGGTGGTTTTGCTAAAGGGGCTTTTTCCTTTTTTCTATTACAATTGAACAACCAAATTGAAGCTTCGGTAGTTTTTAATGGGTTGAAGTTGGTGAGTGCTTTGGATTTTAAATACCTTAAGATTCATGGAGATACTTTGTTGATAAATTTTCATAGTCCAATCGGAGGATTGGCAATTAAAGAGAATAATTGATAAAGCTCTCCTTCCAAATTATTTGTATTTCATTATATTACTTGTATTCATTAGTTCAAGAAAGGTAACATGGTTGCAAATAGATCGACTAATGAAGGTGCATAAAGTTGTTCCCTTTCTCTATCAAGATTAGTGTTCTCTCAAATAATTGGAATTGATGTAAAATGGATTGTGTTTCTCTCATGAGAAGTAAAAAAACTTTCTATTGCAAGCCATAAAATAAATCCCTGTGGCATCAAAAGTTGATTTTGATTATATATTTGAATTTCTCTTAAAAGTCGTGCAATTTCAAAAAGAGTCCACTATTTTTAAGCAATATGTAAAATTTATGGCTTTTGAAAGCTCAAGGAGCAAAATTTGGCAATGAGGTTTCAAGGTAGTTATGCAAGTGTTGATCTGGTGAAGTTATAATTGTTGAGGTGGTTTTGCAATTATCACGGTAGTTTAAAACCATGACTATAATAAAACTAACGATTTTGACTACAAAATAAATCTCTTGACATTCTAGTTTTTTGTCTCTTTGTGTGTTTGCGCGCGCACATGTATGTGTTTTCAAATGAGCATGAAAGGGAGGAGAGATATAAATTGTATTTCCAATTGTTTTAGTGAGGTATTATGGTGTGTGTGTGTGTGTGTGTGTGTGTGTGTGTGTGTGTGTGTGTTCAAATGAGCATGAAGGGGAGGAGAGATATAAATTGCGTTCCCAGTTGTTTTAGTGAGGTTTTCTCTTCTATCATCTAATGTTCATCACTATTATAGAAATAGTACTATCAAGAGTTGATTTGGGGTATTTGAAAGTGTTAAAGTCCAAAGCCATATAATTTTATTAATAAAACAAATGCTACATAATCTCTATTCAAAAGGGCACTCGTAAGAAAGAACAGAGAATAAAACCTCCAGTCTAGCCTGGAACATTAGTCCTATACAAAATTACAAAATTAAAAGGGGCATGCCCCAATTTACAAATTTGGTGAAGTACAACCCTTCTTTACATTTGTAGACATATTTCATTGTATTTTCTTTTTAGTTTAGTAATGCTATACACAAATGTCCCTGTCACACTTGGAGACATAGGAAGACATTCCTTCTTTTACATGTTTGTTTTTATAATTGACATCTCCCTTATTTTGGTTTTGTCGAGATTCAATTATATCTTTGATACGAATCTGTAGGCTTTAAAGCCTCTTTCCAATTTGAATAACAAGATTTGAGTAGCTTTGATGTTAGTTTCATAGATCCTTTAGTAATCTTTGCATCTACCAAAAATTTCAATCTCATTTATAATTGTTAGTATTAAATCAACAAATAGTCTATAAACTAGGAATCTTACAAGCAATAAGATGGTAGGTTTAGTTCAATAAGTTGTTTATAATCAAGGAATTTTACCTTTTTTAACATCTAACTCTTGAGAGATAATTTTGATACATTTCCATTTATATATCCATTGTTTAAAGTTCTAATAATTTATTAATAAGCCTTCAATTTAATTGTAGCTTTAAACATTGGATTAGGCTTTTATTGTTAAATTTTAAGTTAAAATCTTAAAAATCATTTTAATGTGTTCAATGTGAATTAAAAGGATTAAAAATAGGGGAGTCTTCATAAGGAAAGTCTAATAAGAGATAAAATTAATAAAAACCATACCAATTAGATTAAAGGTTTTAAATAGAATTAAACTAGGAGATTCTTAAAAAAAGTCTAAGCAAAAGTAGAGGATTCAACTAGACAATCTGATTTAAAAGAGGCATTAAGCAGTGATGAGAAAATGAATCACCCCTATATCTTAAGGAAATTGTAATGATGGTTTGAAGAAAATGTCCTAGAAATAGTACTAGACTACTAAATAGAACAGACTTAATTAAATGAATTAAGGTATCTAAAATTCCAAATATGGGTGAAGGTATTTAGCATTTAGAGAAGATTAAAAGAGAGTGAAAGTAATTGAACTCTTAGCATGCAAATTTATCTCCCCTATTGCTTATAAATTCATCCATAGTATTATAATCTATCCAATGGCTACTACTGCTATTTAGATTGAAAGATTGGATTGTTAAGGTGACTAATGAAAAAGAATGAAATGAAAAGTGTTTACAAAGGTAGAAACACCCTATCTATTTTAATGTTAAATGAGTATTAATTGATTCAAATTTAATGCAAAGGTTTGAGTATTTGCATCCACTTGTTTGACAAAATAAATTAGTAAACTTTCGTCTGTCTATTATCTTTATTGATGTTTATGGAAGTGGAGTTTTCTTGATGATTTAAGTTGAGCTATTCTAACGTATTATGTATTAAGAGAGGAAGTGTAATTAGTCTTATGAAAATAGGGGAAGGGTCAAAATTATCGATCTATTATTCAAGGACAAAATTATCGAAATTGTCAATTTGTAATTGTAGATCTAATGAAATTTGACAGTTAAATGAGTGAATGTTATTATTATCCATTTCCTTATTGATTAGTCTATGAAAATACATCTTTGATTTTTGAAGGGTTGGGAATTTTCCTATTATAAGAGTGATTGTTCAGAGTGATTGGTTAATGAAGGTTGAATTGAATTCAATGATCGCTTTTGTAGTACCAATTATTATCCAATTTATGAGATTTTATGATTTCATCTTTGTATCGATATGTTAATAAAATTGTAGAGTTGTAAATTATCTTTGCTTGTATTCTATCATACATTGCCTTAAATATTCTTTGTTACTTTACATTTACATGTGATCTTTGTTAACTGTGTATTTGATTTGAAATGGGACTCTTTTTTAATTACTGTTGGATTACACAAGATCGTTAACCCATAATTCTCATCACTTGGTAAATTACTGAAGCATGATAACATACATTAATCGAACGAAATCTTATTTAAAAAATCCTTTATATATATAATTATAAGGTAGGATTTACATTGTTCCTTTCTTTTAAAAGCATCTATGGACTATAACTATCTTATATAAAAAATTCAAGACAGAGTATTCACCAATGACTATGTATTCAATACCTCTAAAGGGAAGTACTAACCAGTATGACACTTACAGAGATCAAAGACTTAAAATAGGAAAACAACAAACAAAGACATAAAGATTAATAAGAGAAGAAGAAGGTAGAAGGGTATAGGTCTAAACAATGAGACAAATAATTATAACTATACAACCTAGAAGTATAATGCTATGTTAAGGTTTAAGAATATGAATGTAGGTTTGGAGATTAGTCTATTCCTCATGCAATTTTGTCTAAAGTGTCTTATAAATAAATTTTATTTATGTTTGGATATTATTATGGATTTATGTTGGTTAGTGAAGGAGGTTACTTCTCTTGGTCAATAATGTAATTGTTGAGTATTAGAATGATCTTTGTGGATTTCTTTCTACAATGTCTTTGTCAACTGCCCTTTTATTAGTGAGTCTGTCTCCTTTTTTAGTCTCTTCTTGATAAACGTATGAAATTCTAGTTTCTTCAAATGTATTGATTAGCGATATTGTATTTTCTAATTTAGAATTCAATTTCTTGATGGGTGTACTTCTTTTTATTATGGCATTTAGGATTATTTGTGAATCCCCTTTGATGATAAGCTTTTTAATACTAAGCTTTAAACTGAGGTGTAAGCCTTCGATCAAGGCTTCTAACTCAGCTAGATTATTGGATGTTTCCCCTAATGATTTTGGATGCTCCGCAATCTAGAGGCCTTTGTACGAATGAATGATATGCCCTATTCCTTCCCTACCTGGGTTTCCTTGTATAGCTCCATCAAAATTCAATTTTGCTCAACTTGTTAGAGGAGGTTTTCATTTATAGTCTAGCACGGCTTGTTTGTTAGCTTTTGGATATGTCAATGGGGGATTCAAAAGGTTAGTCCACTTTTTTCGCATTTATGCATCCCAATTCGTAAAGGTCCATTCTTCTTTGGTAGAATTCCTTAAAGTGATTATTTAATACTTCTATAATGTTGACTTTGACTTTGTTAAAAAAATGATGGTTAGGGCATTTCTTATTATCAAAAATTCTTCTATTCCTTTCTTTCCATATTTTACATAGGAGGATTGATGGAGATGTTTTCTAGAGGTTGTTGTAAATCTTGGTTTTACCATTTTTAGGCCAACTATTTAGATGACTCCAAAGTTTATCAAGGAGGATTGTCGTTCAGTTGAGTTTTTGACAGAGTTGTTGCTAACACCATTGGGTGTATGAGCATAGATATAATAAGTGTTATGTTGTATCTAAATCATTTTTACGTAGTAAACATCTTGATGGTCCTTCGAAGCCCATTTTAGTGAATGTGTATGTTGTAAGGATCCTCTTTTGAGTAGCTTCCCAAAGGAAGATGTCAACCTTAGGCAGACATACAAGATCCTAGCAAAGAAATAGGGAAATATCTATCATTTCCCATCTTTGGGAATTGATTATTAATTTTTATCCTCTTTTTACATAATATTTTTTAATGTTGGATGCTCCCCAAATTAGTTTTTCTTTTCCATCTTTGTGATTTAATGGCCTTTTTTCTAGGAATTGTTTGAGAAGCATATTTTCTTGCTCTATTAAGTTTGTCCCCTCTATTGATTTTCTTTTCTTGTTTTCCTTATCATTTTTAATGGTTTTTTCTTTAAAATCACTCATACTTTCCCCATGCATTAGTTAACATGGTTTTAATGTTTGAGGGAAGATTAGAGTTGTCTGGGGAGGGAAGTTCATCTCATGAGTCTTCCCAAAATAGGGCCTCCTTGTCTTGGTCAATGTCCCAAGTTAAATTTTTACTAATGAGGGGACATCATTGCATCATAAAGTTCTAAGTTTTTGAGCCTTTTGGCGGATTCATATATTTTTTTTTTTTTTTGAAAAAAGAGGGGTAAAAATTTATTCAATCACAAACAAGATACAAGGCAAAGGCAAAACAGCCCAACACAGCACTATAAACTTTTGTCCTCCAGGAGCATCAGATCAATCATCTCATGGTACTCAGTGGGTAACTCATCCCTACTATTAATATCCCATTTACCCTCATTCTTAGACGCCCACTTAGCCAGACAATCTGCCACTCTGTTCCATTCCCGAGGGATATGACGAAAGGCAACCGAGTCCAGCGACTGACAAAGACCCAAAATTTGTCTGGCTACAGAGGCAAGTTGCCAACTAACATCTTCCAACCTCTGGTTGTGCAACATATCTACAACAATCTGTGAGTCAGACTCACAGATGATCTTCCGCCACCCTAACGAGAGGCCACACTCAATAGCAACCTTAATAGCTAGGGCCTCCATCAAATTATTAGAATGTTGACCCTTATAAATAGAGAAAAGAAACACTACACCATCATCATTGCCTCTACCAATAGCCCCAATACCAGCATGTTCAGGATTCCCCCGAGAAGACCCATCTGTATTGATCTTCAAGAAACCTATCGGGGGAGGGGACCATCTCCCATCTCTACACACCCGCTGCTTACCATGGCTCGATCGTTTGTCGGTTCTTCCTCCCCACCAACTATCATTCAGGTGCAAATTCCTCACAATACCTTGATCCCCAGAATCAATATTAACTTTCATATCACACTTTGCATATATCGTCTCTTGGAGCCTATTAAGAATCAACTTCCACAATTGGGAGTTGCCAGTTTTGACATCACAAAAAACTCTGTGATTCCTTTCCAACCAAAGATTCCATAGAATAAAGACTGGACCGACCCACCAGGCCACCTGTAGGAAAGAAGTCTTCGCTGGAGGGCAGCCCAAGCTTTCCCAGAAATTGGTAAGGGAGTTAGCATGAATACAACCATGACCCCAAGCCTCCCACCATCTATGCCATATCTCTCTCGAAAAGGGGCAGAGAAAAAACAAGTGGGAGATACACTCCTCATTCTGCAAACAAAGAACACAAATCGAGGGACCCTAAAAACCTCATTTGCATAGATTCTCCCAAGTAAGGCATTTCCTCTGAGCCAACAACCATAAGAAGAAGTTACACTTGGGCCACGAATAGCTGCTCCAAACTTTCTTCCACCAGTGCGCTTCAGCCAAACCATGAAGATTCCTGTCCAGAATAGCATATCCTTGAGCCACTGTAAATTTACCCCTTATTCATATTTTAAATAGGGATACAAGATCTAAATATTTTTAATAGAGAATTTTGCCCTTTTTCTTTTTCTTTCATGAAACATTCTACTTACTAGTTTTTCTCCTAGAGCTTCATTCTACCTGCTCATATTCCTAATGCCTAATCCACCTAATTCTTTGGGTCTACAAATATTTTCTCATTTTATCAATGCTTTTCTTTTCTTTTCTTTCACTCTGCTCTAGAAGAAGGTTCTAAGTTTATTATCCAAATCTCTTTTAACACTTTGAGGTAGAGGTAGGCATGACATTTGGTATGTAGGTATAGAAAATAAAATTGATTTTATTTTTGTTGTTTGTCTTACCTGGTAAGCCATTTTCCTTTCGAGCTTTCAACTTTTTTCCCATTTTTCTATTATTGGGTTCCAGGTTTTATTGTCTCTAGCTCTTTTCTCCAACTAAATGCCTAGATATTTGCATGGAAAGAAGCCTTTTTTATATCCCATTAGATTACATATGTTCCTTTCCATTTCCAGCAAGGTACTTACGAAGAAAAATTCTTCTTTTTTTTGCATTTACCCTTTTCCCTGAAGCTTCCATGTACATATTTAATTTTTTTTTGTAGTTTTGAGCTTCTTCTAATGTGCTTTCTCCATGGAGAATTGTATCATCCACAAATTATTGATGAGTTATTTTAGGGATTCCTTCTATTACATTAATGACTTGAATTTTTTTATTTTGCTTGATATTTTTTAATAGCTCTACCAAATGCCTCAGTCGTGATGATAAATAAGAAGGATGATATTGGATCACCCTGCTTATTCCTCTCGACATACTAAAAAATCCTTCTAAGTTCCCATTTACAAGGAGTGAGATCTTTGGGGTTGATATACAGTTGTAAATTAGATTTATCCATTGGTGTGAGAATCCAAAAGCTTCTAAAGTCTTACAAAGAAATCTCCAATCTACTTTAACGTGTGTTTTTTGTATATCTAATTTCATTAGCATACATACTTTCTTGTTAATATGTGTGGAGTGGATAAGTTCCTAAATTATTTTTATTCCATCTAAAATAGATCTTCTAAGGACAAAGCCAATTTGTTCTACCAATATTAACTTTGGTAATACGATTTTGAGTTTATTGTCTAATGCTTTCGATAGGACCTTATAGATAGTGTTGCAAAGAGCTATTGGTAGGAAGTCACCTAGAGCTTTTTGTTATTTAGTGATTTGTCTAGATTTAAACTAAATATGGCTAATTTTATTTCTTCTAGAGTAAAGGGTTTATTTAGTGATTTTTTCTCCTCTCTTGTTATTAGTTTGGGTATATAGATTTTCATCATATTTTGGGTTATTAAGTTCAAACTTTCAAAATTGTTTAGGATATTAGTGAAGTAGTTAACAAATACTTGTCCTATTTGTGATGGTTCTTCTAGTGTTCCCTACATCATCCTTGATTTTTGTTATTCTATTAACATTTCTATTGTGAATTGTACTATTGTGGAAAAATTTAGTGTTACATTCTCCTTTTAAGAGCCAGATTTCCCTAGATTTTTGTTTCTAATATATTTCTTCTTTTGCTAATAGGTTTTCTTGTTTCACTAGTAGTTCCTTTTCTTTGTTAAATTTATCATTATTTATTCCATCTTTGATTACTTCTTCATTGAGTTTTTTAATTTCCTTTTAATTTTCTAATTTTTCTTGAAATATATTATTAAAGTGAGTTTCATTCCATTTTATTATTTTTTCCTTTAGGAGTTTTAGTTTGGATACGAGACAAAACATTTTAGACCCTTCAAAGGTACCTTCTTTCTACCATTCCTCAATATTCTTCATGAAGTTGTAATCCAAATTATACATTTTTTGCATTTAAAGAGTTTATGAAGGGTTTATTTTGTTCTTTGATTTCTAATTGAATTTAAAAGTAGTTTGAACCAACATAAGGTAATATATTGGATTGGAAGACATAATTAGGCTTGTTGAGATCTCATGTGATAAAGAATATGTCCAGTCTTTCTGCTATATGGATAAAGTTTGATCTTCTATTGTTCCAAGTATATAACCCATTGGTTGGAGTTATATTTAATAGATTGTTTCTTACATACCATTCTCTGAAATATGTCATGACTTGTCTTACTATTTGTGATCCTCCAATTTTTTCTTCCAAGTTTAATAGAGCATTAACATCTCCTCATATACAAAAGTTTTCTACTTGATTGTTTTCCATGTATGTACTAGTTTTATTCCATTGATCTTTCTTGTTTGTTGTAGGAGTGAGACCATAAATATTTATTAATTTAAATTGAATATCATTTCCATAGCTTTTGATTACCCCTCCATCCAATTTTTGTTTGTGACTAGCCTCGTAAATTCTATCTTTCTCGAGTTTCTCGAGTCTCAAATTAACACAATGCCTCCTAAAGCGGCATCGGAAGCTACTAAATCTATCTTCCAAAATTCAAGTTTCTTGCTTGGTTTTTCACCCTCTTCAATGATAAGTTTGGTTACTTGAACTATTATTATATATTATTTGAAAAATGTTAGATTTTTCTTAAGAAAGTGCTTCTTGTTAGGGAAATCTAGTCCCCTAACATTCCATGTTGTTATTCTCATTTCTCTGTGGGAAGGAACTTCTTCCCTAATTTTAAGACATATTGGATCTTTTTTGGATCCCTTGCTTTCTCTATTGCTCATCTAAGTTCAACTAATGATTTTCTTCCTCTTTTTTTATTTTGTTTTCTACATCTAGGGGCCTATACGCCTTTCAAGTTAGCTATTATGCCTAGCTTACCAATGTGATTATTTGCATTGTTAATACTGAATTTTTTTCTACCTCCTCACTTTCTTCTAATAGTTCTTGCAATATGCGTTCATTGCAATTAGTCTTCTCTATTCCTTTTTCTTTGTTATGTTCCTTTGGATTGATATTTATATTTTCTTTAATGTTTTCCATATCCTGATCCTAGGGTGCTAATATTCCAAATTCCTCCCATTGAAAATAAGTATCCATTTCATTCCTTTATGTGTTATAATTCTCTCTATTGTTGGACAAGTCTTCCAAATTGGCTTCCATTAGCTTGTCTACAAAGGTTTCTACCTCTATAAGAATGAGCTTCTTATTGTTTTCCTTTCTTTTCTCCTTTGTAATATTCTTGTCCTTACTAATTTATGTAACGTATCTTTCAAATGGGTCTTTCTTATCCATTGGAGTTTGCCAAAAATTGTACGATCTCTTTTTAGTCTCTTTAGTTCTTTTCCTACTTGTGATGTTTCCCCAAATCTCTAAAGTTGCAGGGGGGATTGAGTTGGATTCTGCCACTTCCTGGTCTATTGTAGCCTTGCCTTTATTAAGAGAAGTTTTATCTAATATAATTTTCTTCTTTTTATTATTATTTAGGAGTACATGAAATGCCTTTTTTTCCCTCTAGTTGCTCCAAAGGGATCCTGGTAGATATTTCTGGGTTGGTTTTAATTGGTTGTGCTAATTCATCTTCTAGTCTTCTTTTTTGCTGAGCTTTTATTGGAACATTGTTTTCTTTGTCAATGTTCCTAATTTATGATTCTTATAATTCATTTTTTGAGGTTGTTATCTTTTGAGTTACGACTGTTGAGGAGTAATTTTCTACCTGATCTACTCTTAAGAATGCTTCAAATACATTTTCATACGTAGTTGTTAGTTTATTTGATATACCATTATTTAGAGTTTTCTCCACTTTTTTATTTGTCATTCTTCTCTACTCCTTTCGTCCTAGAACTATTTTCTGATAAAGCTGATGTTGTTGTAAGATTCCTTAATTCATTCATATTTGTCTTCTCTTCTAAATTATTTGATAACTTAAAGTGATTGAGGTTTGAAAGACTCTCTATATTTTCTTGATCCCAAAGAGTTGGCTGATCATTAATGTCACTTTGGATTAGCAGACGATCATGGGTTAATATGTTAAGAGTGATCAAGTTCTTTCTGATATCCTCAATGAATAATTTTTTCCGTGAGCAATATTCACACTACTGAAGTCTACTCATTACTTCCTCAATGTTGATAAAGTCTATTAGGGAGTATCCAATCGCTATAGATTGAACCCTTCTATTACATGTTTGATCCATGATTAGTTGATGTTCTTACAATTGGCTTAAAGTTCTACTATTCCTTACTTCATCCAAAATCTCGCCTTCTTCTATTTCTTCTTCTCTAGCACCAACCTTACTTGATTTACCATTTTTAGAAGTAATGATGTTGACTTGAGTCTCCTTTACACACGTGGTTTTGTTTGTTGGCAGCTTTCCTCTTATGGACTTTGTTATGAAAATTTCCTTGAGAGTTGATTTTTCTCAATTTGCTTAAATTATTTTGTCCTAATTGGATCCAATTTTATTATGTTTTTGATATGCCCTTTATATCTTAAACAATTCAATTTATAGATTGATCTATTTGTTATTAGCTTGATTGGTTTATATTCATGTTGTCCTATATCCATATTTATAAGGAATTTGATATCATTAGAATTTGTAAATTCTACTTTTATACATATTAACTCACCTATTTTTGTTCCTATATGCTTTAAAGTTTGTATATGTGAGAGTTCAGCTGATAAAGATTTAAAAATTACCCAGTTTGGAACTTGATGTTTTAAAGGTAGGCTTTCATTAAAATTTGGTTCCCATTTTACAATTTTCATAGCATAGCCTCTAAAGTAGCAATAAAAATAAAAAATAAATGTTTTAATAATATTTTTACCATACAATGTATGTATAACAATTTATTAGAAAAGTGAGATATACTTACCTGGTCCCCCATAAATCTTCATCCATCTTTTCAATTTGGGACTTTTGGAGTTTGTCTTGTTCAAATATGCATACAATTCCTTCTCTTTAAATTCCTTCCATATCTATTCGCTTTCTATGTTGTTGATTATTAGAAAATTATCATGATTGATTGTTTGGTGCCTTGATAGAAAGTTCACTTCTTTGGGTGTTGATTGCATAGTAGTATCGTCTTCTCACTTTCCCTCTTTTTTAGGTGCCATAAATCCTTTCCAAGAATGGTTATTGAGGGTTCTAGAAAATGATATTTGGATATTCTTGGGAAGAGGGGGTTTTCCCTGAAATTTGGGAGAGTTAGTTGAATTCTATGTGGGGGGTGTAGATGAAAGGGTTTAAATTTTTATTCAGATGTTGGGAGTTTTTGTGAAGAGCTCTCTCTTCGATTTGAGATTTGTTCGCTGATCTATGGGGTGGGATATAAAGGTTTCTATACATATTACTTGCAAGTTGGGGATGCTTAACTTCTCAAGTTGAAGGAAGGGCAAGATAAGGCTTAAGTTTAGGGTTGGAGCCAAGGGGGGTATTATTGACTTCAAAGCCTTTAGAAGGTTTTGATGGGATGGCTAGAGTGCTAGGGTTCAAAAGGGTTTTTTTTTTGGCAATTCCTATTGGTGACAAGGGTACATTCATCTGTTATATACTTTTCTACTGAATGAATGGATTCAAGGTTAAGAATTTGCAAGCATTTTTTTTCCTATGGTGGGATACTTGTAGCTTACCTTGGTCATTTCTCTAGCTATTGTAAGGCATGGTTCATGGGTTCTTTGATCCTTCTTGTGTAGCTCTAGAATACTTTGTTTTTTCATAGAAAATCTTCTTCATGCTGAAGTGTTCATACAACAAATGCATAGTGTCATTCTTATTTTGATTTTGTACTTCATTACCATGGTATGGATGATGAACTTTAGTAAATTGTTGTAGAGATGTGAATTTGTTTTCCATGGGTATCAATTTGTGGATAAGGTATTTTGTTTTTGCATAGTGAGTGCCTTGTTTGGTGTTCGCAGATGAACTCGCACTTGAGGACAAAGCCATTATTTTATAAACATAAATAAATAAATAAACTTATTGGGGAGTTAAACATATTATCAAAGCTCTAGAAATCTATAGTTGTGGTCTAATACTCACAATTTCCTAAAGTCTTTATGCACAAAGGATTTCTCCATGGTGTCTTAGTCTTAGTTTTGGTCCTTGAATATCTTATATTGTCTTATATTCTATTTTATTATATTAAGTATTGTAGTCATGTTGTTTTTTTAATTCTAAGACAAGTAAATTTATTTTTTAAGAGTTAATTCATGAGCATTTTATTAATGTTAGATCAAGTGTTAACAAAACAAGTTCTTAACTTTTAGAATTTGCTACGGTGAATTACAAGTACACCCACCATAAAAACAAGTTGAGAAGTTTGTACCTTATTAAGAGATTTATAGAATTCTAGAAATGAACCATAAGCATTGATAAAATCCAACAAAAATACTATGTAAATACTCAAAAGGTATGTTCTTTGTTATTTTAAATAAAATCACCTAATTTGATTTTCTAATTATGTCAAGTGTAAAATTTTATTCACACACACACACACACACACACACACACACACACACACACACACACACACACACACACACACACACACACACACACACACACACACACACACACACACACACACACACGAGCGCGCGCGCGCGCACGCACACACACACACACACACACACACACACACACACACACACACACACACACACACACACACACACACACACACACATAATTTTAGATGTCCACACACACACGCACACGCGCACACGCACACACGCACACACACACACACACACACACACACACACACACACACAATTTTAGATGTCTTAAGTATTTCAAATCACTTTCAAGAGTTATGGTGACTTAAAATTTATCAAGAATATAATTATCATTAATTATAAAGTTTTTCATACCGAAAAAGTAACTTATATAGTTTAACATTGGTATTTTGGTAGTATTTCAATGCTTCAATGAACATTTTTAAGTCTTATCATCACTCTAATGTGAAAAGAATCAACATTTTATTGTTTAACTTTAGACATATTTAGAAATTTTCAAAGTTTAGGTTAAAGTGACGAATGTTATTCTTGGACTCCATGTTATAAGGTTTCAACTAATAGGTGATAATATATTATTATTTATTATAATTTAAAAACCTATTGAAAAGTAACTTTTGTAGCTTATTATTGGACTTTTGATGTTGAAGTAAGAACTTTTAAGTCTTTCAATAATTTTAATATTCTAGCATGAAAAGAATCAAAATTTATAAGATGTAACTTGAGATACATTTTTGAACCATTTGATTATAATATTTGAAATCTTGAAAAGTACCTATAATAGCTTGGCAAGGTCTTTTGATTGTCAAAAAAGTATTTGTAAGTCTTACATAAATTTCAATATTCTAATTTGAAAAGAATCAAGATTTATAGTTTCAAATTATTTGATTATAATAGTTTTACTTCTAGAATTTATAACATGTATATCTTGGCATTAGTTTTTTGATGTTGAAATGGACATTTTAATTCTTATTGTTGATTTAATATTCTAATGTGAAAAGAATCAAGTTTTATAAGATGTATCTTTAGATGTAGTTTAGAACTATTTGAAATTTGTGCAAAAGTGACAACTAGTATTGTTTGACTCCATACATATAAGGCATCAATTGATTGGTGTTAACATAATATAAATTATCATTTATTTATCTCAATTGATTGGTGTTAACATAATATAAATTATTATTTATTAATCAAGTTTTACCTCAATCAAAAAGTGAATTTAAAAACTTCTCATTATTTTTTTGATGTTGAAATGGGTAGGTCTATGTCTTATCATCACTCCAATACTCAAATGTGAAAAAAATAAAAAATTCTAAAGTTTAACTTTAGGCATAGCTTGTTATGATTTGAATTATAGGAAACAAATTACAACTAGGATTGTTGGACTCCATACATATAAGATGTCAACATATGAGTGTTTTTTTAACAAATGAAAGTTAATAAATATATTTTGTTAGAATTAAAAACAAAGTAAATACAAATCGCTAGACATAAATGTATAATGCACAAATTTTATTGGTTGATACTTACATTCAATGCATTCTAACTATAATAGTATTGTTTCATTATTTTCTTAACTTTAATTATACACTTAATTGTATTAAATAGAGTTAGTAATACATTATTTACACATACAACCAAGCTATATTGATCTTCTTTTTGAGTGCCTAATTATAACACAAGCTAAGTTGTTATGATTAGGGGGATCCATCTATCAAAATTATTGGCAAATAAATTGTTGGTTGTTGATTGGAATTATTTTTGTATGAGATGTTGAAATTTATGTATTGTTGTTGATGTCAACATATGTTCATATGTTTCAATAATAAGTTGGAAAATTTACGATTTTGGATACTACAGACTGGTGGACAAGATAGTACAAAAGATGTATGACATTCTTAAGTAAGTGAGCTTGGATATATGTTTCAAAGTGAGTGTATACCTTATGTCTATGGTCACAAAGATTTATGTGTTCATCTATGAGAGTTAAAATTATTTTATTGAAGACTTGTTGCAAGCCAGTGACGAGAAATTATGCTAGAGATGGTTACAGTATTTTGAATATAAGTTGGTTGCGATTTGGAGTCCTGGTGTGATACATAATGTATGATAGAAGGCTTGGATCATAGCATGTTACAAAATTTAGGGCTCACTTAAGTCATGATGTGTTGGTCACTAGTATGTGATATTTGGATAATTTGATTTGGGAGTCAATTGGATGGTGTAGCATGTATTAAGGATTGAAAAGTGTTGATTTTCGATCATGGATTATGTTTTGATGATTAAAATTGTTATATACATGTAATGGGTATCATTATTACCTTAGCATTGGTTGATGTAATTATTTGTGCATTGGGGAAGTCCTAGCATGTCAACCTAATTACTTGGTGTAGCTTGTATAAGGGCAATTAATTATTTTGTTGTAACATATGGGTTATATGAATTAAGTGTGATCATATGAAAATGTTGGATATCATAGAAGAGTTGAAGGTTTGGTTAGATGCTTTGTTAGAGGTTTGAGTGGAATATATGATTATTCCTTGTGTATTTCATTAGAAATATAAAGGCAAATGAGTTTTCATGATTTAGTTCATTAAAGGTAGATTATTTAATGTTTCTCTTTTTGTAAAATGAGTCCTTTGAAGGTGGATTTGACCTTCACGCTTTGAGAAGTATGCTTAGGAAGTGAGCATTTTATTCTCATTAACTCCTCTCCTATAACATGGATTGATATAATAAATGCATTTTATTGACTCCTAACAGAGTTAGGTCTCTTAACAAGAACACTTTCATATTAGTGTGTGATCTTGTGGGTATCATCCCTACCAAGATTTTGCCCTTCACATGGTTTTCCTTAAGAACAAAAAACTTGTCTCTTATGGTGTTGACTTTTAATTGTTCATCTTGTTTCTCATTGCTATATCTTTCATTGGTAATTTGGTTGAAAAGTATAGAATTTCTAAATATAGTGTAATTGATTCAACCCACCCCCTTCCCCCCCCCCTCCAATTATGTTGTGTGGGTTATTATTCCTAATAATTAGTATTAGAGGTTTTGATCTAGTTGGAGAAGAAAGCTTAATTTCTTGAGGATATCTAGAAGGGGAAGTTATAGGAAATATAGTACAAACATTGAAAAGAAGAAATTTTCTTCCAATATGGTTGCTAGAGAAGCCTTAATTAGTGCACTATTAGAAGCATAATTTACAGAGCTTAAGGAAATTGATTTTGTAGATAAGATCTAGGAAATTTGGAATCACTAGATGAAGGAGATAAATACACGAAGTAAGATAAGTTGCATAGTTTTAAAGTGAAGTTGGAAAGCATGAAGATGTAAGAAGATGCGATATTAGACCATATGCTCAACTAATAATAGAGGCCGTTAATGGTATCAAGAATTCAAGAGAAGTTATTACTAAAGATAAGATCACTACAAATATCTTGAGATCCTTGATACTAACATATGATAACAAGGTCTTGTCAATAGAGGAGATTATATCGCTCACAAAAGATTTCACTAGGGAGACATTGATTAGTTAGTTATCGATATTTGAAACTTCTAGATTACAAGATGCTTTATCTAAGGTTGAATATGCATTTAATGTTATTGTTCATAAGGATAAAAGGGTACTAACAAAAATGGAAAATACTAGTAGAACTGATAATCATGCACATATTTGGGAATGTGTTGAGGATTGGGAAAAGATATAGGACGAAGAAAGGAAAGTAGACGAACTTGAAGCATTGCTCACTAGAAAAAAACACGAAGGTAAAGTAAATATGAAGGTAATGTACCTTTGATATATTTTTCATGTATAAGATAGGTAATTTTTCTTCTAGATGTCCTACTAGAGTTCTAAAGTATAAGGCTAAGACATATAAGTCAAAATATCCTAAGGAATGTTATTATGTGAGTATGGATGGTTCTTATAATGAGCTTGAGAAGAGGGAGGATGAAATTAGTTTTGTAGTTATCAAAGATGAAAATCTTGTTAATGAAGAAAAATCTTTGGTTTCACATGTATAAACTAAATTAGAATAGATTATAAGTAGTAGTTGTTCTCACCACATGAAAAGTGACAAAAATAAATTTGTGCAACTCAATAAGTATGATGAGAGTGTTGTCTAATTTGGAGACAATACAACTTGTTTGATCAAAGGAAGAGGGTCTATAACTCTTGACAATAAAACTAAATTATGATATTGCTATCAGGATTTAACTGTGTAGTTTTTGAGTCAAACTCATTGACCCATGTTTCATGAGTAGTGATTCAACACGAATCCATCTCTCATGAGAATAAATGGAACACTTAGCACTCATTAGATCTAGGTGATGCTCACAGAGGTAAAGCACCAGGACTTCCTAGGAGGTCACCCATCCTAGTACTACTCCAGCTTGAGCATACTTAACTATGAAGTTTCCTTCATGGTTAAACCCACTCTTCTTGCAACCCCATTTGCAAAACCTTCACCAAGTGTTGTGCCTTATGAACTGTTAGGGTTTGACAGATCCGAAACAATATGAGTAAACATTTATATGCAGAAACAAAAGAAGAATACCAAATGAACATAGATAACACATAGATTTAATGTGGTTCACCCCAAGACCTGGACTACATCCACCTACACAACCTTCAACCTTTCAATTATCCAGCAAAAATGTACACCAACATTACAATGCATTATGCATCTCAACTACTTATAACAACATTTTAGGGAAACCTCCAAAATTGCCACAACATCAAAACCCACTACATGATCAATCGCCACAATATCAACAATCTCCCACTTGGAGACTGATCAAGCTCCACACCAAAAAATCTACCACTTGGAGACTGAAACCAAATGACAATGTAGGATGTGCAACTCCCACTAGATAAAAGAGTTTCTTGTGTATTACCTCCACAATCATCAGTCAAGAAGCCCAATAGAAGTTGAGCAAGAAACCAAATTCTCCTTGGGGACTACCTTCGAGAACATTTCTATAGGATTTTCATTTGTGTGAATCTTTTCAGGCCATAATTAACCATCCTCCAAAACAGACCTTATAAAATGGTACCTAAGTTTTATGTGCTTTGTCCTTTAATGAAAAGCATAATTCTTTACAAGATGAATGGCACTTTGGTTGTCACTATACAATGGGCAATCTTCCTACTTTTGACCCAATTATTTCATAAAACATTGTAACCAAATCATCTCCTTGCTAGCTTCCGTAGTAGCTACATACTCAAATTTAGTGGTTGAAAATGCATTAACCTTCTGCAATCTAGAAATCCAACTAACTACAATACCCCCTACAATGAAAACATACCCTATAGTACTCCTCCTTGTATCAATATCTCTTGCCAGATCAGAGTCAACAAATCCACTCAAAGCATAACTAGATACTATGAAACATAATGCCTTTGTAGTAGTACCTTTCAAATATCGAAGAATCCATTTGATAGCATTCCAATGTTCCATACACGGACTTCTCATATACCTGTTAACAACCCCTATAACATGAGCAATATTTGGTCATGTGCATACCATTGCATACATCAGACTGCCAACAACTGATGAATATAGGATGTTAGACATTTTATCTACCTCTTCCTGTGCCTTTGGGCACATTTCCTTAGTCAATTTGAAATGACTAGCCAAAGGTGTACAGGTTGCTTTTGAATCTTGCATAGTAAATATTTTCAACACCTTTATATACTCACTTTGGGACAAATTCAAGGTTTTATTTTTCCTATCCCATGTAATCCTCATACCAAGGATTTTCTTAGCAACATCCAAATCCTTCATAGCAAATGACCTTGCTAATTTATGTTTAGGTTTATTTATTTGTTGTAAATTAGACCCAGCAACAAGCATGTCATCAACATAGAGTAACATGATAATGTAACTCCCATTATCCAATCTCTTAAAATATACATAGTGATCAGAATGACATCTATGGTAACCTTGTTCAGGCATAAAACTATCAAATTTTAAATAACATCGTTGAGGTGCCTACTTTAGGTCATACAAACTCTTCCTTAACCTATGCACCAAATTCTCCTTACCCTTGACCTCATATCCCTTTGGTTGTTGAATGCAAATTTCTTCCTCCAAATCTACATGGAGAAAAGTTGTCTTGACATCTAGTTGTTCAAGATGCAAGTCATCTGCAACCACAAGACTTAGTATAGTTCTAATTGAATTCATTTTACAATAGGGGAGAATATTTCATCAAAATCTATACCTTTTTTTCTGTGAAAACCCATTTACCATAAGTCTGGCCTTATACCTTTTATTTCCTCCTTCAACCTATAAACCCATTTGTTAGGAAAGGCTCTTTTTTCTTCAAGTAAAGGGACTAAGTCCCAAGTTTTATTTTTCAACAAGGATTCCATCTACTCTTTCATGACCAACTTCCACTATTGTTTGACATCCACCTGCATTACTTCTTCATATTCTTTTGGTTCACCAGAATCAGTCAATAAAATGGAATACAAAGAAGGAGAAAATCTTTCAGGAGATCTACTTGATCTTGTAGAATGTCTAACACTTATAGGAGTTTTTGGGATAAACTATTATTGTTGAGCATCAGGTACCGGTGGCTTTTCAATTTTAGGAGTCTCATCCAACACCACATATTCATATGCTTATTTTCCTGCAATTGTTCTTTATACATGACCTTCTCATTGAATATAACATCTCTACTTCTAAACATTTTAAGATTTTCAAAATCCCATAATTGATAACCATAGTCATCTATTCCATATCCAATGAAGGTACACTTTAGATATTTGGCATCAATCTTGGTTCTATTTTCTTTATCAATATGGATAAAAGCTTCACAACCAAAAGTTTTTAGAAATGAATAATTTACCTTCTTTTCAGTACATGCTTCCTCTAGAATACCACCATCCAGAGGAGTTGAAGGTCCTATGTTTATCAAATAGACAACATTGTTTACAACATCTACCTAGAAATGAAGGGGTAGACCAACATGCAATCTCATGCTCCTTGCACGTTCCATGATTGTCCTATTCATTTTTTCTAACACGCCATTTTCTTGTGGGGTTCCTGGAATTATCTTATGTCTTTGAATTCCATTAATAGAACAATATTATTCAAAGGTTATGTTGCAATACTCACATCCATTATCAGATCTGAGACACTTCAACTTCTTTCCTGTCTCATTCTCAACCAAAGCTTTCCATTTCTTAAATGTTTCAAAAACATCATATTTTTGTTTCAAGAAATATACCCATGTTTTTATGGTTGAATCATCTATAAAAATAACATAATAATGAGAGCCACCAAGAGATGATACCTGTACTAATCCCCATACATCTGAATGCACTAGGTCTAACTTCTCACTCTTCTTTTCTTTCCCAAGTCTGAGAAATATGACTCTTTTATGTTTTCCATAAACATAATTTTCACAAAACATCAACACCCACCACATGATTTGTCACCACAATATCAACATGAACCATTTCTTATAAAGCCACTTGAGCTCATCAATTGATAAGTAGGAGATATTTTCCACAAAAAGTTAAATTATGACATTGCTATTAGGATTTAACTATGTAGTTTTTGAGTCAAACTCATTGACCCATGTTTCATGAGTAGTGATTCAACACAAATCCATCTCTCATGAGAATAAATGGAACACTTAGTACTCATTGAATTTAAGTGATGCTCATAAAGGTAAAGCACCAGGACTTCCCCGGAGGTTACCCATCCCATTACTACTCCAGCTTGAGCATACTTAACTATGGAGTTTCCTCCATGGTTAAACCCACTCTACTTGCAACCCCATTTGCAAAACCTTCACCAAGTGTTGTGCCTTATGAACCACAAATGGGTAACCTCCCAAGAAGTCTCAGTGCTTTACCTCCATGAGAATCACCTAGATCTAATGAGTGCTAAGTGTTCCATTTATTCTCATGATCTATAGATTTGTGTTGCATCACTACTCATGAAACACGGATTAATGAGTTTGACTCAAAAACTACACAGTTAAATCCTGATAGCAACATCATAATTTGACTTTCTATGGAGAATATCTCATCAATTGATGAGCTCAAGGGGATTTATAAGAAATAGTTCATAAAGCACAACACTTGGTGAAGGTTTTGCAAATGGGGTTGTAAGTAGAGTGGGTTTGACCATGGAGGAAACTCCATAGTTAAGCGCGCTCAAGTTGGAGTAGTACTAGGATAGGTGACCTCCTAGGAAGTCTTGGTGCTTTACCTCTATGAGCATCACCTAGATCTAATGAGTGCCAAGTGTTCCATTTATTCTCATGAGAGATGGATTCATGTTGAATCACTACTCATGAAACATGGATCAATGATTTTTACTCAAAAACTACACAGTTAAATCCTGATAGCAATATCATAATTTGACTTTCTGTAGAAAATATCTCCTACTTATCAATAAAACTAAAACTAATAATGTGTTATTTGTAGATGGACTAAAACATAATATATTGAGTGTTTATCAACTTGTTGACAAGGGATATCATATGTAATACAAGGATCGAAACTGCACAATCAAAGATCAATTAGGTAACATAATCACATTAGAAACAAAGACAAGAGGTAATGTGTTTCAATTGATTCCAATAGAAGTGAGTTTTTTTCGTGTCAAGATGGGTGATAGTTGGTTATGGTGCAAGAGGTTTTGTCATGTAAATTTTGTTGACATAGTTGTGAAGATTAATAACACTAATATTGTAAGAGATTTACCAAAGACGGTAAAGCCTATTAAAATGATTTATAAAGAATTTGTTATGGAAAATAGACTAGGAGTAATTTCTAGAGAACAAATTTTACTTCTAAAAAAAGATTGGATCTAGTTCATATATATATATGGGGTCCTATAATGACAAAATTATACTCTGGTGAGAAATATTTCATACTTCTTGTAGATGCTTATTCTAGGATGATGTGGATTTCTTTTTCTTAAGGAAATTTTGAAGCTTTTGATAAGTTCAAGAACTAAAAGGAAAAAGTTGAGAATTAATAAGGACTGAAGATTAAGTATTTGAGATCAGATATAGGTGGAGAATTTACATCAGGTAGATTTAATGCATATTGTGAAGAGCATGGAATTTACAGGCAAGCATTTGCACTAGGACTTCACAACATAATGGAGTAGCAGAGAGAAGGAACAAAACTATTATTGATACTACAAGGACAATGATTATTTAAAGAAAGGTACTACATATGCATTAGAGAGAAGTTGGTATAATAGTTTACAATTTTAATAGAGTTCAAATCAATCATGAAAGTGGTAAGAATCCATACGAGTTATGGTTTGGTCGTGTACCTCTACCTAAATATTTTATAATATTTGGTAGTAAATTCTATATTAGGTTAGATGATTAGATAGGTAATTTGATCCTAGAAGTGAGGAAGGGATATTTATTGGTTACTCTACTAAGAGAAAGGCATACAGATGCTATATCTTCTTATTGAGAAAAATAATTGAGAGTGCTAATGTAAATATTGATGAGAAGTTTTAGATATAGGAAATATTATATGAATATGATTTAGATAATGAATAGAATTAGGGGACTATGAGACAAAATAAAAATAAAAACCATAATTAGGAACAAGAACTAGAACAATTCAGGTATGTGTTGAAGAGCCAAGGGAAACTCCTAGACCTCTAAGTTATACATATCATTGAAGAATTTTGAAGATCAAATTATTGTTGATGCAAACAAAGGTGTGATGACAAGAGATTTAATGAGAAATTAATTATGTTTTATTACACAAGTAGAGCCTAATTCTATTGATGAAGCTTGTAAAGATGAATCTCTGATCAAAGCAATGTAGGAAGAATTGGATTAGATTGAGAAAAATAACACTTGGGAATTGTTAGAAATAATAAAATCAAAATGAACTAAAAATAAAGAATTATAATTTAATCCAAGAGAGTTTGTGATGAACATAATTACCATACTTTTAAAGAGCTTTCCAAGATCAACACAAAGGAGGAGACAAAGATTTTGGAAGGGGAAAGAAAAGAAAATCCCTTGTGAATTATATGAATGAGGCAAATTCCTAAGAATGAAGAAAGAGAGAGAAGGAGACAATGTGGAGCCATAGGGCTCATTACATGAACTACATCATGATTGTGTGTTGAGAATGAGAGAGAAGCATCTCTTATAAAGAGATGAGAAGAGGAGTTATTTGTAACTCCCATGTGAATGATTGCCACATTCATAAGTGTGTGCATAACAAGTGTCATAATCCTCTAAAGGAGGAATAACTATTTTCCTTAATAAAGGAATTACAAAATAGACTTGTCCTCACATGTGGACTAGAGGAAAAACAACATAAGGGATACCTTGGTTTATCCCATTTAATAAATACAACCCAGGAAAGATTACCAATTCTAACAGGAATCAATTCCTAGACATAAAAATAAGAATTTTATAGGAATTAAATGGGTTTTCAAGAATAATATTAGTTTATAAAGGATGTTCACAGCATGAAGGGATTGGTTGTGATGGAAAATTTTATCCTATGGATAGACTTGAATTAGTTAGATTATTTTTAGCTTATGCAGCCCATAAGGCCTTCAAGGTTTATCAAATGGATGTTAATTTGCATTTTTGAATGATGATCTTGAAGAGAAAGTTTACATAGAATAGCTAGATGGATTTTTATTGACTAATAAAGAAGACATGGTATGCAGATTGAAGAAAGCATTGTATGGATTGAAACAAGAACCAAGGGCTTGGTATGCTAGATTTTGCATGTATCTCTTACATACCGGTTTTAAGAAAGATATTGTATACAATAATTTATACTTAAGGACTATCTCTAATGGTATAGTGATTATTTATGTTTTTGTTGATGATATCATATTTGGTGGTAATGATGAGATGAGTAGAAAATGTGTTGATGAGATGAAAGATATATTTTAAATGTTCATGATAAGGGAAATGATACATTTCCTAAGTTTACAAATCACTCAAAATAAGGATGGATTTTTTTATATCTTAGATTAAGTATATCAAGGATTTGTTGAAAAATATTGGAATGGAGAATTATAAGAAAGTAGGAACACCTATTATAGGTTGTAAACTATATTCTACTGATGACTTACCAAATACATTTTAGACAAGGTACAAGTCAATGATTGGTGGATTACAATATCTAACTCATACAAGACTAGGTATAGTTAATGGAGTTATAATTGTTGCATGATTTTAGGAATGATAAAAGAAAGACTCACTTGGAAGTTGTAAAGAGAATCTTTAGATATTTGAAAGTAACAAAGGATTAGGGTTTGTGGTATGATAGATCTAATTATTTCAATTTATATGTTTTTATTAATGTTGATTGGGCATGAATTATAGATGACAAGAAAACTACTAGTGGAGGAGACTTATTTCTTGAAAGGATACTTGTTTTTTGGTTAAGTAACAAACATGATTGTGTGTCTTAGACTACTATTGAATTAGAGCATGTTGTTTGTACAAATAAGTGTGCACAAATAGTATGGATGAAACAAATATTGAAGGATATTGGGATTGTTATTAGTGAGCCTATTATAATTCACTATGATAACACAACTATAGTTAACATGTTAAAGAATTCAATATTGCATTAAGAAATAAATCATATATCAATCAAGTATTACTTTTTGAGAGACAAATTTGTAGAGAACGAAGTAAAGTTGGAATAGGTAAGTAAAAAGAAACAAATAGAATACATTTTGACAAAGCCTTATCTAAAGAAACCCTTGAGTATCTCAAAGGTGCACTTGGGGTGATGGCCCCACCTTGAAAGAATTAAATTATAAAGGAAGGCATAAGTCTAAAGGTTATCACAGAATTATTATGTTTTTGGACGTAATTCTTAATTGTTTCTCCTCAGAGAGAGTAGTCATTGTGGCTAGAGTTAAGATTTAGTGATCTTTGGATTAGTTTGAGGAAAGAAGATTTGGTTGTTTCAGAACCTAGTATATTTTATGACACTTGATTTTCTTTTGGGAATATAGAGGAATTGTGAAAGGGAGAGAAATATATGTCCTAAAGTTGTTTAAAGGAGAGAGTAGTACCTAAGGGGGAGAACATTGTTTGATAGGAAAAATTGACATTTTTTAAAACCCTTTTCCATTGGTGTTAATGGGGATATGTGAAAAAAAAATCCTACATTTTTAGTGGCAGTTTTTGGTTAGAATATTCTGAAAGTTGTATTGAGATGATACTTTTGGATTGGTGATTTGTCACACATTTTGACATTGATGCCAAAGGGGGAGATTGTTGGATATTAGAGAGATTGTTTATTGGAATTGTTGTTGTATGAGATATTGACATTCAATTTTTTTGATTGATTTCATCATATGTTCATATGTTTTAGTAATGAGTTGGACATACTATGATTCTAGATATTATAGATTGTTGGACAAGGTAATGCAGATGACATACAATATTCCAAATTATGTGAGTTTGGATATATGTTTCAGATTGAGCATAGACCTTATGTCTAGAGTCACAAAGATTTATGTGTTGATCTATAAGATTTACAAAATATTTTAGTGAAGACTGGTTGTAGGTTAGTGATAGGGAATTATGGCAGAGATGGTTATTATCTTCTAAGTATAAATTAGTTACAGGAAGGAGTCTCGGTATATGAGGATAATGCATGATAGAAGACTTAGATTAGATTATGTTATAGAATTTAGGACTCACTTAAATCATGTTGTATTGGTTTCTAGCATGTGACATTTTGATACTTGCTTTTGGGAGTCAATTGTATGGTGTAGCTTGTATTAAGGATTAGCAAGTGTTGATTATGGATCACGAAATGTGTTTCAATGATTGTAATTATTATGTACTTTTAATAGGTATTTTTTGTACCTCAGCATTGGCTAATTTAATTATTTGTGCATTGGGTAAGATCTAACAAGCCAACCTAATTGCTTGTTGTAGCTTGTATAAAGGGAATTAATTCCTTTTTTGTAATATATGGGTATATGGAATAAGTGTGATGATATAAAAATGTTGGATATAAGAGTAGAGTTGAAGGTTTTGTCAGATTCTTTGATAGAGGTCTAAGTAGGATCTATGATTATTCCTAATGTAGCTCATTATAACTCTAAAGGAAATTGAGTTGTCATTAGTTAGTTCATCAAAGGTGGATTTAAGCTTTCTCTTTTTAGACAATGTTCCCTCTTGAAGGTGGCTTCAACATTCACTCTTTGATAAGTGTGCTCAATTAGTGAGCCTTTTTGTAATGCCTCGCCCGAAGATCCTTGGAACAAGGATAAATAAAAGCCAAGATTTTATTTTTTTAAAGTATGGATTCAAATGACAATCAACATACAAGGATCACAAAGATCACAACAAAAGACTTAGCCAACCATCCTAGCAATGAATGAATCTCTAAGTGCCACTACCTAACTAACATGATCAAGCTGAAAATGAACACCAAGACGACAACAAAACCTAAAATCTATGATCTGTCAAAGCTTGGAAAAATAAGCAATCCTAAAGGGTACTTGAAACACCAAAATGTGTTCTATTCTTGCATTTTTTTCTTATAAGTGCTTTAAGGTATATCATATGGATGTGAAGTCAACATTCTTCAATGGAGATCATGAGGAAGAGGTTTTTGTTGAACAATCAGAAGGTGTTTACTTGTTAGAAGATATGAATGCGGTCTAAAGGTTCTTGAAATATCTTTATGGACTCAAGCAATATCCTAGAACGTTTTATTCAAGGTTGGATAGGTATTTATTGCACAAAAGTTTCACAAAAGGTACCACAGATAATAATATTAGTTTCAAGGTTGAAAATGAAAACATTTTGACAATATTTTTGCATGTTAATGTTATTGTTTTTGTTGGAGATGTTGACATTTGTAATAGGTTTATAGAGGAAATGCATAAGAAATTCAAAATTTCTATTATTGGTGGATTTTTTGTCATGTCCCCATTTTTCGGTGACAATTCGATTTAATTAATTTAATTAATCTGGTTGTCCAAAATAATGAATATTTTATAAGGACGACTAATTAATTATTTTAATTAATTAAATAAATGATATTAAGTTAATTACTTATAAAGTTATCAAATAAATAAATATTAAAAGATAACGTTATATTTAATTAATTTAATAAAGTGACTTGGACAATAAAATATTTAATAAAGTCACTTAAGAGATAAGATCAAAAATGTTCTAGAAGTCTCTGGAGAAGATGGAGAGAAAAGAATAAATAGGCACCCCGGGGCTCCATTCGAATCAAGCAGTTGTTTTATCTCTTTGATTTCAGATTGTGATTTAATCACAGGTGCATTGTGGAACCTAGGGTTTCTGCAATTGTCAAAGTTGGCCATTGAGAACGATAACTCTCAATTGGTACGCAATTTTGAGGGTGTGAAATATCATCTGAATTATTGCAGATTGGAAGTGACATTCAGTCATTTCATCAGGGCAATTATTTGTGGCTTAAGGCCAATCTGTGGTTCTTGCATCACTATTCATTCAAGGATCGACAAGGAAAGAAATTGACATCGTTGCACGAATTATTGCCGAGTTGGAAAGAATTTGGAAGGAGTTAACTCCAAGTTAGGGATTCGATCCAGAACAACAGGATAAGAAGGTGCAATTTGCAGAAGAGATTATAAGCACCAATTATTCCACAAGCAAGCAAATTTCAAGTTGACGGGTTCTGAGCTTTGACATGTGAAATTGGGATCAGGGCCAATTACAAGGTTATGCAGTTAGCCGACAGTTTGCGGCGAATACTTAAGGGTTGGTTGCAGGTAGAAACTCCAAGTCGACATTGTTCACGGATCGCATACCACACCTCTCCACGGGATTGATCTCGCACTCTCATCCTGGCATATCACTCGCATTATTCCGTAAGGCAGCCTGAAGAAGCGAATGGAAGCAAAAATCGCACAAGGGTTAGTTTAATTGTAGAAGAGTTTTCCGTATCAGTTTCAACCTCCCTAGCGACTAGCAGGCTCGGCCTCCAATAATTCAGGCACCTTCGCATGATGCGATCTGCATTTAATCTAATCAAAACTAATCTGGAAATCCAACATAAGATTCGACCATGCAAATTACAGGTCAAGTATTAATTTTTTGGGAAGCCAACGTGTAGGGAAGAATGACTTCAGAACCGGCCAGATTCAGCATCGAATCTGAAGAAATCGTGTTCAGGTTTAACAGAGGATGGAAATAAATTAGCGGCATCAGTTTCTCTTAGCTGGGCAGTTTCGACCCAAATTTAATAAGTTCAACAATCAAGGCAGTGATAGTTATTCCGTCCCTTACTTGAGATAGCTGGATGAAGAGTCAGCTCAGACTGACGATTTATAAATAGAATAAAGGATCTAGGACGATTAGAGGGCAGCGGGATACATTTCGGTTGGAGTCTACATTCCTCAAACATGCAGGAGAAGTGGTTCGATTGTGAAGGAATTTTGCAAGACTTTCCGTGGTGATAGAGTTGTAAAAGCACGGAAGAAGATTACTTTGGATGTAATGGAAGGTATCGATAATGGAGAGATGTTGTGAGGAACAGATTTCGAAAGTGGTCAGTCAAGGGATCTTCTTGTAACCATAAAGGTTCGTGATGATCCTATATTTCGTAAAGAAGATGCAGACATTCATGTGGATGAAAACATAAGCTTCACCCAGGCCAACTCAGGTTTTCTTTCTTTTACAAGTTCAGGTTTTTGTTGAATTATGGTTAAACAATGAAACATATGATTGTAATAAGAAGTTCTCCCTGAACATTGAAGGTATGAATATATATATATTGCATTTGACGTCTATTGGTGAATTATGTGAGGAATTCTTCTATTCATGATTAATTACATAGGGTACAACTCTGACTACCAGAATAGAATTTGACATCAGTTCATCTCTGGTTCGTAACAACCTTGATTGCTAACTGTTTGACGAAATGTCAAACTCTTGAAGTTTAAGATTTTGGTGTTTAAGAAGCAATAATCCTGACGGGGTTATTTCATTTTTTTCTTTCTTGGTCTCCAAGTTACTCAATTAGTGGATAGTATTTTTATTTCTTAGACCAGGTATATTAAAGATATGTTTGGCACCAAAACCCATGGCCAACACCAATCTTAATAGCACAAGAACAAACTATGGAATTAATGATAGTAGAGCTAGGAGGTGGCATGAAATACCCCAAGGTATTTTAATAGATATTAATGTTTCAAATTGTTTTATTACATAAAGAACCAATAGTTGGACTTGAATCATCCATATCATCTGACAATCCAAGCATAACAACACCAATTTGAGAAATTGAGATATCACATTGAGCATCATAAGGCTTAAGTACAAAAGGATGAACATGAAACCCTACAATAATGCTCAACATTATCATCACCTCAAGGCCCTTTCAATTTGATATAAGCATCTCTCTCAAATTACTAATGTTAGAGTTAGCTTGAGGGAGGACAATATGCTTACCAAGGAAACTTGTGAAATCCGTCAAGTTCTTCTCAAGCATTGGATCATATTCCACTACAAGAGGAGACCGCGAATATTTATTGGGTATAATGTTGAGAACTAGACTCAAAATGCCTACACAAATAAAAGGATCACTAGGATCTATGTTCTCCAAGAACATTGAGCACAACCTTTGAGGACAATATTAGTAACATAGGATAATGGAAACACAAAGAAGTAACATGCTATGATAATATTATAGAAAAATGAATTGAATAATGTAATTGTTGATGTAATTAAATTTCCTAATTATACTTAGGATAATGTATTTGCATATTAGTTTTCATGTGGACGCATAGGAATTTGTATTCCATTTTAGCACATGTTGTTGGAGAAATCCACTTGATGTGGAATTAGTTTTCATCTCTTACCTCTTTGTGTGTGATATCCACCTATTCCTCCTATCGCATTATCATCCTCTCATTATTGCACATACTTTGTTGTCCAATGGAGGATGATCCACCTTTAGTGGACATGTGATTACACTTTATCTAGTTGATATGTTATCACTCGCATATCTCCTAGTTATCATTTGTTTCCTATATATTGAGGCACATCTACAATGTAAATCAATGGACATCTTATCCATTATACTTTGATCATTATTGAGTTATTAATTTGAACATATCATCTTGTCTATCTTGTTGTGTCGTCTATTGAGCTTCTAGACTTGGTATTGCATCCATTGCCTTAAGCAAATTCTTATAGTAATTACTAGAGATGAAGATTTTCCCTTCAAAACTACAAATTGGAAGTTAGCTAAACCTAGAAAAAAGTGTACACCTCCCAAGTCAATGAAGCTTAAATAAAAAAAGAAATAATGGAGGTAAACAATGGATGGGTGGAAGATACTATGAAATATCAAGATAACTAGAAAAATGAGAGGGACTTCAAAAGAGTGTGAATCCAAGAGACAAAGAGGTTAGAAGAGAGTGAAACGAGGCCAAAAAGGAAAGGTAAAAGAAGCTAGGGGTCATCTCGTGGTTGGTGTGATCCTAAAGAGGTGTTACAATACCATAATTAGTTAAGTGTAACATCTCAAATGACCAACTTTGATCATATATAATTGTTAGACAAATACACGACACATAAACATCTCTATGACACACACAATCCTACAAACAATCTGTCATGCCCAAACTACGAGGGCAAAAACACACAATTTTTTTTTTATAAAATAAATAATAATTAAGCATGCTCTAAGTTGAAAAGATTGAGATAATAGTATGAGTACGGGTCCTCTACATTACGTCTTAAGATTAAACTTATGAGGATGATTACATCCTTAAGATTTTGAAACTTTTGTTATAAGATTGATGTCGAGCATAGTCACATTATTATATTAACTTCACAACAACATACTAAAATTATTTAAATAGCAATCTAAATGAGTACGGTTAAATTAAATTGCAATATCTAATCAAGAACTTATTAAAAAGAATATCGCGTCTACCCATACATATATGTATATACTTTAATTTTATTCCAATCGTAATTTTATATTAAAAAAATAAAACATTTCTAATATAATGACCATATGGATTTAAATTAAGATAATAAAATTTATTTCATGACACGCTATCTGCAATTTTTAACAATATTTTAACAAAACTAAAACATTATTAGCTATAATTTTTAAAGCAATCATCCTGATTTTTTTTTTATAGAGTCAATTAATTAACCAATCATTAATTTAAAACTTTATAAGATAGTAAAACAATTAAATTGACTTGAAACTAAACTAACTCCAATTGAATACTATCTTAATTTTCTTAGTAAACCAATCATACATTTAATTATAATTAATAGTCATCAAGCTCAATTTACATAATTATGATAAAACTTTTAAACAATCAAAATAAACATTTCTCGCAAACTTCTAATCTAATCTTTTGATATTAAATTAATAAAAGAACGTACTAAATAAATTAATCTTTATCGACTAATCATTAAATGAGAATTTTCTAAAATGATTCAACAACTAAATTAATTAAAACTATACTAACTAAATCGAAACTAAATTACATTTATAAAATTTAACAAAACTATACATAACAACTAACTAAAATTATTAACAATAATAAACATATACTAAAACTTAATTTGCATTAAAATACTAGCTAAATACAAGTATTAGCAATTAACAAAAGAAACTATTTAATATTAACTAACTTAAGACTAACCTACCCATACTAACCTATACTACAACAAAAACTAAATACTAAACAAACTTATAAATTAATACTATCTACAATTTACAAAACAACATAATAATAAACTAACTAAAAACCATTTTAGTAACTTAAACTAATTTATGACTTACATGCTAACCTGAACTATCTTGCAATTAAAATAAATCAAAAACTAACTACTAAAACTAACCCCTATACTAACCCCCTAACACCTATACTAACCACCCCACTCTAACCCATGTGTTTTTCAACGCCCAGCACGCTTCCCACCCAACTGACACTGCGTCAGAACTGACTCACCAGGGAAGGAGCGCAGGTCTCATTAAGAGACATGACCTGCCCAAGGTTTAAGCCTATCACAAGGAGAGAAAGAAAGCGCTGGAAGAAAGAATGGTTGGGGAAAAACTTTAAACAAGTTTGCCTTCCACAAAAAGTAACTGCGCGCTTCCACAAGCAAATGGGGATGGGGTGAGGTGACGGGTGATGTCACCCTCCCATCATGGCATTATTTTAAATTTAACTTGTTAAAACTATTCAACCCATTGCAAAAGTTGACGCCAGGTAAGGAGAGATAGAGAATTTAAGACAAAGTTTATTAGGTATGGGTAGATTTTAAAGATTTTTAGTTTTAAATTATATTATACACATTTTTAATTGTCATTATTATTTTAATTTTATTTTTCAGGATTATACAAATGATTTGAAAGAGAGTTTTGAAGAGAATATTCTCTGTTATCAAGGGGACATTTAATTTGCTTCTCCCATACAAATTCCAGAGCCTATATGGCTCTTGGATACAACCTTTTTTTTTTTTTTGAAAAATTTATCTAAGTGTAGGATTACAAGCAATGCATGTATATATAAGTAATTTTAAGGTGAATAATTTTCTAAGTATAAAATTTGAAAGTGATATATTACCAAGAGGGAATTAAATTTTTCCCTTCAAAGAATATCTATACGAACTTGTTACAACTTAATATGCCAAGAAATTTGGAATTATCCGTTTTAATCAATAATACAAGGATTGATTTAACTCCATTAATCACAAAAACAAATCTTTTATTCATAAAAGAATTTTCGTTTTTCACATATACGAAAACTTGAAATTTTGCCAAAATGCACAACATCATAATTTTCCATCATAATTCTAATATGCATCCATCTAATTTTAAATTTCGATTGAATCACATGAAGAACAATTATACTCAACACCAATTTTATTGGCCAACCTGATTCAAAGGCTCAGCCGGGAAAGAATCAGGAAGAAAACCCGGCTTCGTTGCCATTTACAATAAGGTTTAAAATACAATTTACAATAGGATCTCAATCCTAAATTTCAACAATTTTATCCAATTTTCTTCATGATCATAATCAAGGAGTTTGTAATGTTTTCTGAATTTCATTTCAAGAACCATGGAGGAAACCAATAACTGATCGGGTGACAACCAAGCAGAACCAAAAGAACATCAAGCATGCATAATCATACATGGTTTACACAATAAGATTCACAGTGAATCAAGACTAGGGAGAGGTGGATTCTTCCAACTGGAGAAGTCAAACACAACACCAATTCAGATGCCCAATCGGGGCCAATAACCAAGAACTTCCGTTCTTCCATTTAAACTTTCCATACTCGTACCAGGTTTGTGCTGACGGGTAGGGGCCCATAACACCCTACCCTTTATCCCTCTTCTCATCCTGTGAAGAGACTCTACACAGTTGGAGTCCAACTAAACAGACCTCTCCCAAAATCGGTCACTTCTGCCCTCTCCTAGGGTGAGTAATACCAAAACACCCATGCAAGGAAACTCAAAATTTCAAACATAAACAAGAAAGGAAAACAACCAAAAAGACATGGTTTACAAATCTTCCCAACATACCCACAACCATACAACAGTGAAACAACAACAAAGTAACAAGAACATGAAACAAAACATAAGAACTAAATAAGGGAGATGAGAGTTTCCTACCTTCACAAAGAGGTAATGGCAATGAACCAGTTTGAGTAGAGTATCCCTCCTTCCTTCAAGCTTCAAGAAATCTTCTCTAAATGTAGAGATTGGGTAACAAAACAACTAGTCCAAGGAAGGCCTCTAAATAAGCCTCCATCTCAACCACCAAAGGGGATCAATAACTACTCCCACCCACTAGCCATTCTAGAAACTCCTAACTCTACCCTCACTATGGTTAAACCTTAAAAGGAGGTGGGGTAAGACAACTCATGACAACCACTTGCAATTTTCGCACAAAGGCAAAAAGGGGACTTTTGAGTGACCTCAAAAGTCAACAAAAGGGGCTTAGGGGTTGGAAAAGACCCCTAACCCATACCCATACCCCTTGGGTATAATTATTCCATGTTTTGAAGCCTTAGAAAAAGGTTTAGAGCCAAACAAAGCTAGGAATAAAATAGGTCCATCTAACTACTCTATCTTGAAATTTAAGCACTAATCTGAATTAAGGGATGACTAACCTTGATTAAGAACTCAATAGCGAATTGTCACTAACTTAAGCCAACTTGGTCCAAAGGGTACACGGCTAACCCTAATAGCACGCTAAGGAGCATGAACAAAACACGAGTGTCAAGCGACACTGAAAGAACATAGTTACGAACATTCACATTTATTGAACACGAAAAGATACATACATACATTTCACAATACAATACTTCAATTACGAACAACAAGGTTTCTAGAATTAGCACATAGAGGTCAGTTATGTTCCTCCGTCGGTTTCCTCGACTAAAATATCTACACACTCATTGCACACATCAGTAGTCCCGAAAATCACATGTACATATATACGTATCAGAAATTTACATAAATTGAAACATACATAAATCAGGGTTTCTTGCATCCTACTTATATCCTTAATCATAAAGATTCCAAACTCAATGTGTTAATCCTACATTTTACTTAATTCATCACATACATATACATAAAGCATTAAATGACGGACATCAATATCTGAAAACAACATCACACAACATGAAATAATATGATATGTTCAAGTATCTGATAGTGTCTCGACCATCTCGAGTCGTGAGTAACAAAATGATAAAATAAAAACTAGGACTACGGAGGGTCGGGGTGAGGCCTCACATCCAATCTTAGACCAAATTGTCGAGAAGATGGGCAATTAATGGTGACAAGGGAACTTGAGAAAGCTCATGATATAGAAGTACACTAATTTCCTTTTATTTGACTAAAGTGAAGGCCTTATTCGACATAACATTGCACATGGTATAATTTATGGTGTTACAATGTGTCTAAAGGAATTTGATGTTTATTTTTCTCTTAGTATGTTTAAATGTAGCTAACATGTTTGTGGTGAGTCTACAAATAAATATGATAATTTTTATGCAAGATTGACATGAGTCTCTTCCCTAGGGGTAATTCTACGTGGATGGAAGACTCTACATCCTTCTCATATTCTAAGATACATTACTTTAAATTTATTTTACTATTTTAGCTCATGCCTTTGTCAGATCATATATGCTCACTAAACTGGGGACAAAATGTAATGTCGTAAATTGTATGCCCTACAATTTCAAATTACATTATTTACCCTTTAGACAAATAAATTTTGAAAATTGTGATATTTAACCATTAATTTAATTAAATATGTTTATGATCCAACATAATATTTTTTATCACGATACCTTAGTCTATTTTTTCCCAGGCGAATGCTCTACTCATTAATGTTTGTGCAATGCACTAGCTTCTTATCAAAATCTATGACTAGCTTGACCATCAAAACACACACTTCTTCAATTTTGGAAGTGTAATGCCTTTATCAACCTTCCCATGGATTAGAGACATATCTTGATCTATTATATTGAGCTTCAAACTTCTATTTGTCCTTCAATCTTTTATTCATGTAATTCCTCTCATAATTTTTCCAACATTCTTATGTTTCTCCCATGCACAATGTATTGTCCTTTTGAAGCTCTTGTTACCATGTTCATATAAATGTTTAATATTTGAAAATTAATTTTCCTTTCTCACAATACTTGTGAGAAAATAATTATTTCTTCAAACTATTTGTCTTCCTTTATTGAAGATAGGTAATCTTAACTTTGAAGTTATTTTAGAATATACATTACATTGTCTCTCATTTCACATCATGTTCTCCTCTCTTGTGTATATATGTATTTTATAAGTCAATCTATTTTGGTTCTCTATAGAGGAAAACATACCAAAACAAAGGTTTTATTGTGACAAGCCCCTAAACAACAACCCCACCATTTATTTTTCATCTTTTGCATGCAATTTCACATGGAGCTTACATTATAGAAGCTTTTAATTATTATTTTTTCAGTCTTTGAGTAATATTTCTCTTTCAGAATTAATAGTTAGTATACTTCAATTTATCACATTTTGGTGTACTTTGTACACACAACCCATGCAAGGTTCACAAAGTTTTTCCCACAACAATCTCGTTGTCTATTTGTATAAGACAATGATGTGTCATGTTATCTTATGCATGCTATGCAAACTTCTAGAATAAAGAGCTTGACTAATTATCTTATAAAATCCCTATCATCTACAAATTCATGTTCTAGAGACCTCACAAATTAGTTTTCATTTATTAAAAATCTAAATAAAAAATATAAATCTCTTTGACTAAACTATTTTATTATTGATTAGGTAAACTTAAAAGTTGTGCTTAGCTTTTCTTATCTGAGTGTACTGTAGGATTTTAAGATCTCAAAAAATGACTTTTCACTCTCTTATGCCTGACATCTACATCAAGTACCATGACTATTAAATTTAACATATATTTTACATATAAAAATTATCATTACTATGTTTGATTGTCACTAGCAACCTTCAACCAATGACATCTCTTTGTATCTTTAGTACTTTGGACACTACCTCAATTACATGATATCCCTGGTCAACCTCCTCTCCTCTTTACCCCACCTCCCAGCTATCACCTCTTCACCTTGTCCATCATTTGTGAGGCCATTAAATTAATGAGCTCCAGTAGAGCTATAGATGAGGTGGGTTTTTAGGATGAGCTCCTCAAGCTCAGCATCCCTATACTGGTTTCCTTTCTTCTTGTGCTCTTCAACAATGGGATTTGCACTGGCTTCCCCAATTCATGGTCAGGGCACATCATCTATCCAATTTTTAAGATTGGCTTGTCTTAGGATCCATGTACCTATCATGATTGGACACAACTTTGCTAAGCTCTATGCAACAACTTTGAAAATTATTCTTTCTAGTGAGCTTGACAGGAGAAAGTGTAGAGTTAGGGGTCAGGCCAATTTTTGTGATGATTACTAGACCATGGACCATATTTTGACATTGCGGGCCATCATCAAAGAGGTTGGTCATCACTCAGCGAAATTCTACCATTGTTTCATGGACTTTTGTAAGGCCTTTGACACTGTCCCTTGGGATGCCCTCTTCCAGAGATTGAGAGACATAAGTATTTCAAATATTTTGTTGACTGTCATTATGAGATTATATGAGAGTGTTACTGGTAGATTCAGGATGCTAAAGGGCTTCTTAGCCCCTATTTAGAGCACCATTGGGGTGAAACATGGATTCTCTCTTTCCCCCACCTTGTTTGGTATTTATATTGATGAGATGGAGACATTCCTCAGAGACTCCTCACTACCTACGAGCAGTTGCTACCTACATCAAGTCTTGATCTCTATTCTCTTGTTCATTGATGGCATGATCCTCCTAGCCTCCTCTCCTAAGATTCTTTATAGATTCCTCGATGGCTTAGCCTCCTTCTGTGACCTTCATCGGCTCTCTATGAACCTGAGCAAGACTTGGGTTATGGTCTTCAACTGCCTAGAGACCTCTCATCTACACTTCTACTTTTAGGGTCATGAGATCAAGATCACCACATCATATGTGTACCTTGGGGTCAAGTTCTCTAGACCTTGCTTCAATTTGAGACATGGCATCTAGCCTAGGGTTTGCAAGGGTATGGCCTCCCTTTCCATGCTTGAGAGATAGTGCTTCAGACATCACTTCCAGGACACTTCATTAAAGTTGTCCCTCCTAGACTCCTTCGTCAAACCAACAGTTCTTTATGGCTCAATGGTTTGGGGGCCATCTCTCCTTGATTCTAATTGGGTTTCCATCGAGCATGTCTAAACCCTTTTTTTTGGCATATTATCAAATGTCATCGATTCACCCCCACAGTATTATTCTAGTTGAGTTCAGGGCCCATCCCTTTATGTTGGTCACTATTTTTTATCTTATTTGGTTTCTTCACTGTCTTTGTGGTTTTGCTGACTTTTTGGGTAACTGATTGAGATACTCTTACTTAGCTTATTGCTCCTCTATCATTGTAGTGGATTTTGATCTATCCTCCCAAGCTCATGGTTTACACAGGCCCCATCTTTGTTGAGCTCAATTAGGATTGATATTGACCACCTCCCTCCCTTCCAATTCTCTCATGATGCTCCTATTCACCTTCTCCCCTCACAATAGGAGTTGAACCAGCATGTCAGACTTGACATTTATAGAAAATATATCACCACGACTTGTTGTAACCCTATAAGCAAGTTACACCTGAAGATGGCCTTTTACATCGAGCACTTTTTGGTCATTAGAGACAATAGTATTATTGCCCCCCAACTACTTCTCTTGCCTTTGGTTTCATGCCTTACGTATCTCTTTGGGTTCCTTTAGGGTTGGGTCCCACCGGCTTCAAATTCAGACAAATCACCATATGGATAGAGAGGACTAGACTAGTTATTTGTGTACCATGGGCATAGCCAAGATGGAGATCCATTTCATTTTTCACTATCCTGCTTACTACAAGATTTGTGGTAGATCCTATTGCTTATTTATGGAGTGTAGCTCCCTCATGGCCTTTTTCAATTACACGGACCAGAGATGCCTTGCACTATACCTCAGAGAGATTGTGCAGCTCAGTGACCACACCTTACAGCTCTTATTCCCCCAAAGAGTGACCCTAGTTTAGCTTATCACTTCTTCCTTCTCTCCCTCATCTCCTACTCATGGTACAAAGAGTCCTTTCAATGCCACCATCGCCAGCCACTCCAGATTTGTGAGACCTTGTTGTTGTTATACTCATCAGTGACACTCTCCCAACTTTTCTCAATGGTGGTTTAGGGCACCCTTCAATGCTTGTCTTCTTTTTACTGAGGAAGGACCCTTAGTCCTTGCCTCATTCTTGTGCTCCTTGCTTCTTTTTGTTTCTCTTGTTTTTCCTATTTGCTTCTTTCCTTGGCACTGTTTGGTGCTCTTGCTACTAGCAGTCCTTCATCTTGTATGCTTTTCAGTCCCATAGACACTTGTAGTTTCTTGTTGGACATTAATAAATTTATCTTATCTCAATGACATCTTGTATGTTTCCACTACTATGGGAATCACCTCTATTCTATCTTTTATTTATTAGCATATTCCATAGAACCTTAACATATCATCTGTTTGCATATATTATCTATCTTAAACCATCTAGCTCTATGTATATCAAAAATCAATTTAAGAGAATCATTTAAACCATTATGGTATCAACACCTAGGCCCAAAACTAACCTCTTTTTGAATCAATAACTACCACATATATGTTAACATTGTCATTGTTGATCCAACCAGTCACATTGGCATAATGTAGTAGAGTTGGTATAAGTGTGTTGTCATTGAGTGGCAACTAGTCGAAGAGTACATAGCATCTCATGTGTACTAGTACACATCTTCACTAGTTTGCACAAAAGAATAAGACAAAGCAAAAGCTATCACAATCATCATGATGATTCATCACTATGACATGGAAGAACAAGTATGGAAAAATTTCAAATTGTTTGGTATTCTGACAAGAACGGTGGAGCATAGAAAGGAAAATTGAATTTAGACAATGTAGGTGTCACAAATTGATCATGAACCATTGAGAAGCTTGAATTCACTAGTTTGAGTAGGATATTCTCCATGGGTTTTATCACCCATAGATAAGAGGAGACTTCACACATTCAAGTGTGTGGTTGGAATGAACAAGTAAGTATGCTAAGATGAAGAGATTGAGAACTGGAGAAGACAAAAGAAACCAAAAAGAAGATAGAATGTCACACTAAGATCATAGAGAATGAAAATCAAAATGATAGGCAAAAGCTATTAAAAAGAAGACTAAGAACAAGGAGCAACATCCAATCAAACATAGTAGTGTGCACTATAGGCACATGCAAGTAAAAAAGTGAACAACTAAGGAATATAATATATATCACCAAGTGCACCCAAGTGATAGGAGAGAACATGATATCTCAAGAGGTATACACTAAAGATCTATCAAAAAAGGAAGTTTTATTTATTCTATATCATATTTTTATTGCTTTCTAACAACTGTAATCATCTTGTAAGCTCTTGATTGAGCATGCTTTAGTAGTAAGCATATGTTAAATCCTCTAACTAGGTGCCTCTCAGAAGGAGTGCTAAATCCTATAACCAGGTAGCCTTAATAGGCTATTTGTAATCCTAACATGTTACTAACATTCTTGACAAAATGTGTTCTAAAATAGAACAGGTTGTAGCTCTTAACAAGGAAACCTTTTATCTATAATAAACAACTAGTGGATATATTATCCCCATTGTGGTTTTTATCCTCACTTCAAAGGTTTCCACATATAAAAATCTAAGTGTCCATTGATGAATTCTTGTGTGTGTGAGTTCATTTGCTTCTATCTTACTACATTTATATTTTTTTTGGCAATCAAGTGGTTGTCAGTTAACATATTTGGAGCAATTGAAAACGTAACCAGTTTTAGAGTTGGTACTAATTCACAACCCCCCACCTCTATACCAATTGGGACCAACAATTGGTATCAAAGCTTGGACCCTAATAGTTGCAAGTATGTTATCTTATCATATCACATTAACATGAAACTTTCACAACTACTTGTGGATCTATCTCTTAACATATGATATCTTTGGATCTTTTTACCTCTCCCCCTTCTCTAGTGTTGCACATTAACCACGTGGAGTGTGATGATTTTGTATATTTGTAATGTAATGTTCCCTATAGAAACCATTATATCTTGTTTAGTGTACCCATGATTAGTAATTATACCCTTCAATATAGAGTTCACATTCCCACACATGTTTTGATTTGTTTATTGTGTTTGTTATTTTCATGTAAGTATTGCTTCCCATGTTTAGAATTGTTCTCATGACATGTTTCCATTTCTATATCTATGGTTTATGGCATTAATTTTTGCTCTTTATGTAATAACTTGCTCAAAGTGGTGCATTGCACTAAGATGTACAATCACAATGCATGATGAAGAATTTGAAGGCCCATATCATTTTTTTCGTATTACTAAATTATCACAGCAATATGTTAACCACGAATTTGCATTAATATACTTCTTCTAGTTAAGCTCATTGGCCTATTAAAATATAATAGAACTAAAACTTATTGAATTTTTACACTCTTTCTAATGTAAATTTCGTTAGATTCACTTTAGCCTACTTTAACCTTTCATCACAACTAAACAATAAAAACTTCCCAAATCTTACCCTAAAACCATTAACCACATCTACAAAATTGTCTTTACATCATGTAAACACAATTGTGCCCCTTAGTGCCCTTGGTCCTATGCATTCTTGACTCCAACATTTTCATAGACATTCTTATCCTTTTCATAACCATGTGCCTATGTTTACCTTTAAGCTTCACAAGACATTAAACCATTCCCTCACTAGACATCATTAGCATTTCCTCCATTATGAAAGTAAAGCGCAAGCACATAGTCCAACTTGCAAATCATATCATATATTTGATGTTATGTTTCACTTAATATTGTTCCTTTTGGTATTTCCTTGAGTCTATTGTTGTATCATCCTCTTGTTTCCCTTATTCTTCTCTGAAAACCCTTGTCCGACCACTTCCAAACCTAAAAATCATTACTTTTGGAACATTTGTCAAATATGCATCCTTTCATTTAGGCGTAGAATTTCATGGTCATATTGGCTGTTTCTTTTACTTTTGAGCCACATAAGATAGACTACAAATTTATTGTAGTGTATAGTGACATGCTAATTGTTTATAAAATTATAAACACGTTGCTGAAATTTCTTAATAAATCATAAAATAATCACTATAGACAATAAATATTCTATTTAGTAATATAGATAGATGTTAATTTATTTTATATATATATATATATATATATATATAATTTATTATATATTTTTATACTTACTTTAGTACTTTAATTTTTGCATATATTATATAACAATTTTTTTATATTTTTATAATTTTTATGAGTTAATTTTATATTATTTTTATCACAAATAAAAATTTCTAATTTATTGTATATTATTATTGATTTAGAATCTTTTCTAAATAAAATATATGAATTTTGAAACAATTAAATGCATTGAAATGACCAAACCATCATAAAAATATTCATATTACAAGAGGGGTGACTATCAAACCATCTTATCCCTTTGAACATCTTGTCATCTCTTTATGCAAATTAGTTTTGCTTTAGATTCTCCATATAGAAAACATAGATTACAAGTTTCACTTCGTGATAGAGAACTTAAGTTCTTAAAAGAAAAATCATGAGTTCAAAATCCAAGAAAATAAACCTTCTGTGTAACACAATCAAATATAATAGACTATAAATTTCCTTTCCTCCCTTTATTTTGATTGATATAACGCTGTCATGATTTCTTAATCATTCTTACACCATTGTAACCACCCACTTTGGAAAATATTCTAGCGACTCCCTTTAAAAGAAATGTTCCAAACAAGTAAACTTACCATGTTGACTTGAGTTGACATTTTTTTCCCTATATTGAATTTTTAAATTGGTTGCCATCAAGGTATGTTTGTGGCACTAATTGGGAACAAGAGGATGATGTCGTATATTTTTTAGTCTATGAAAATCACTATACCTTTAAGAAACAACATTGAATCAAAAAGGATCAATTTGTAAAGCTTTTAGTATTCCAGTAACTTCACATACTCTATTGGACTGTAATCCTCTCTTTTCCAAATTAAAGTAACATTAGACAAGGGTGTATTAACTTAAATCTTTGCATTGTCCAGTTAGAATAACATTAGATAGAGGTTTGGCATATACATTTTAAAGGGACTGGTATTCCTCCTATCCATGTTGATATTGAAAGCATTCATCACCTTAAGCCACCATTTAAAGCATTACTGCAACAATAAGAATACCCATGTTTTCTTAAGATGATACTGAAGATATGAAATCCCTTTGGATTTTTCATATTACTAAATTTGAAGCTATCAAGCCCATCTAAATCTTTCATATAACCTCAGAAATGCTAGCTTAATATATGAACTATATTGTTGTTTACCAACATTTTGTTTATTGAGATTTTTTATAGTTTGCATTTATAGTGCTAATGATTGTAGTTTCGATAGGATGATTTCAATCAATGAAATCAAATGTTTAAATGACCTATTGACCTTAAACAATTGATATCTATTCATCCTTGCTATTATCATGGAGCATTATTGATAATAATTGTTAAGTAGTCGTCTGGTATTGTGGTCGAGCTTGAGGTTGTGGGTTACCTCGATGGTCTCCAGTTTGAGACCACCCAAGGTTTGAATGGTGCATGTGTGTTATGGGTGTGTTTGTGCTCCAAGGGGAACAAGTTTCGCCTTGCTCCCCCTAAAATGGTTTGCGGACAGATAGCGAAGACACCCCATTGGTTTTAAAAAAATCAATAATTATTATAATTGTTATCATATATAATCATGATAATACATTGATAAAATATCATAAAAATTGATTAGTAAAATAAACATAAATATCAATTATGCTCACATGTATTGAATACATAATGTATAGATGTTATGAGTGATGGGTCGGTCATGGTTATTGGCTAGTTTCATCATAGTCAATGATATATGTTAAAGTAGTAACTAATGTAAGTTAAAATATTAATAAGGGATAAATAATCATATGGCTTCAGCCTTTTACTGATAAAAAATAATAATAAAATATTAACAAGAGATGTGTTTCATATAGAGACATATCTCTACATGAACTCTTGTTCATGTGGAAACATGTCTCTATGAGAAATACACTTCTTTATATCACATACATATTTATTGAAAGAGTAACTTGAAACACACATAAATCAATAAGTGTTATTACAAGCTATAGTGGAGATATATCATATCATTTCAAGTGAAAAACATTACATTAGCATCTGGGAAACAAAATAAAATTCCCTAAATTTAAATATGATCAAACTTTAATATGATATCATAGCCAGGTTCACTCTGGCATTTGGAATTGAAGAATAAAATTTGATGATACATTTGGAGGAAATAGTGTTTCAGTTGGAAGTGGCTTCAAATCAAAGGGGATCAACATTTCCAACACATTTATTTGTGGCCCATGATTCTGTGATCAACCGCATTGGTTGATGAACCATGACTTCAAAATTTGCAAAGTTGGTATTTCTACATGGAGGGTCAGTATTAAAGGCTCACAATTGACCTTTATCCTTTTAGACTATCATTTGTCTTGATCAAACACACATACTGATTTGGGTGACCATTTGTGAAGGAGTTTCTCTCAACATTGCTTAATAGCCTATGTGATATGATCATGATCAATCTGGAGGCCCTTAATATTATTGCTTGGCCTGAGATCCCCATTTGCAAGGACTAGGTACTTAGGTAAAGCATGATGTCAAGGTTTCTTTTGTATACACCAAAAGATATGCTATAAATCACTACCTCTGCTATCATGGCTCCTTGAATTCCTTTGTGCATCACTGGGAGACAATGATAAAGTAGCTAATAGCGACAAAACATATAAGAGCGGTTTGGTAGAAGAGAATGACAAACTGCATGTATGATATGGAGATAGTCAACATCAACAATCATTGGCCACCATGTTGTTTTGTTAACAATTGATATAAACAAGGAATTTTGTTACTCAACATCATAAAAATCAAATAGATGTTTGCCAAGTGTATGGAACTATCAATATATGTGACTACTAGTTGGATATGAACCTTGCTATGTTATTTAGATCAGAGTCTATGTTGGAACATGCATGTTGGGTAGATTGGTGTACCCATGCTAGTGGGATCAAGGCACACAACGTGAAAAAGGAAATTACACGACACAATGTCAATTTGGTCTGTGAGATGAAAGGGGTGTTGAACCTACAATGGACGATGTTAAAAATATCACAGTGGGATGTAAGAACTAGATGCCACAACATAAATCCCCATAAAAAAGTGGAAAAGACTACAAGAGTCAAATTTAATATACCCATTGACTGGTCAACATTAATAATTGCATTTAAATTTATTTATTTTAAATATAAGAATGACAAAAGAGTATAAACTAATAGGTTCTAATTTTATGAATAACATTGTTTAACAAATTCAACAATTGACTAATCTAGTATATTTGGAAAAAAAAAAACCACAAGTCAATTATAGGATTATCAAGATTGTTTTGAACATGATGGACTAGCTAACAGGAGCTCCAAAACCTGCTCAAGAACATACAAGGCGAGAATATTGTACGAGTGTTTTACCACCCTATGACAAAGCTATTAAACTTTCCTAGAATCTTTCCTGACATGAAAGATAACCAACCCGACAACAAGGAAGTCTAAACAAGTAAAACTAAGAGGAGTAATGGATTTGTGCTACTTAATGCATCCAAGTCCAAATTTTCAAATATAACATCATCAGGGACATATCCACCCTATATATCCATTTGATTATATTTCATACAAATGAAAAACTTAAAATGGATAACATTAAGGTATATCCAAAAGGAAAATATTGATTACACTACCACAAGTAACCAAAATAGAGATATCTTCACTATTTTTAATAAGGACATTATTCACAACCATAGCCCAACAAGGATAATAAATAAAGTAAAGAAAGATTTCATAATATTATTTTTGGCCAATCACATTTTCAAGTAAAGTAGAGCCCTTAGCCATCATACAATATACTACTTCTTTGGTAACAATTTATTCGTGCAAGAATCTAAATATATAAATAAAAACACATTAGTTTATAAATGAAGATGCAAACTTACATTCAAAGCATATGCCAAAATATTATTAGAATTTTTTTCTCATTTCATGCCCACCTAGCTATTCTCTTCCCAAAAGTATTAGTTAGATCTTATCAGCAATAATTAATTTTCAGTCCCTAAACATTTTCAAAGATCAATTTATACTAACTTCGAGCTACCCACTTCACAAACTAGACTACTTAACAAAGTCATCATAATAACCATCTAATAAAGTTAGAGCACCCAACCATATTCTTATGGGATGTATCTTATAACTTCTTAACTAAAGAAACCCTTAACTACATTAGTTAATGCTATGTTTGATTTCATACTTATAAGGTGCATGTCATTTTGAATCTCAACTTTTGTCTAACCATTCCATAAAATCTATATCTCAAAACAAATTAATGAAGTAGTTTAGAATATTAAATAAAATTCTAATAATACTAAAAATACCCAAACAACATCCTAGCTCAAGAGATAAATCTATATAAGAATACTCATTATAAATAATTAGGATGAATACAATTTAATAAGTTACATGTATTTTGCAAGTAGTTATTTCTTAACTTCCTATTGATGTTAAAATAAAACTAGTGGATCACCCACAAAGTAAAAATAACTAATTTTACTAACCATAAAATGAATTAATATTTATCTAGAAATAAATAGATAAATAAAAATCATAATTAGACCACCATTCTATAAAGTCAACTTTCAAAATAGAAGTCACATTAATTTTCAAAGTATTTTTAATCTCTTATCTATTTATATAAGATAGTACCAACTTAATCATTAGATTAAAAAAAAAATATTTCCATCATTTAAATAAAATAAATAAATTCATGTTTATTTTATTTTTTGATTTTATGAAACTACCTTCACCATCAAGTTCCTTTTGATTTCTATGAATATGCCAATTTCACACAATTCTTACATCCCTGTAGAACTATTCTATCCTAAAATATATACATAAAATTCACCATATAAAAAGGAAACAAACAAATGAGAATATAAGATGGGTTTCTAAATTTGACCCAATTAGCGGCGAGCTAAAATAGTTGCTAGAAAATAGATTTATAGAAAAGAAAAGAAAATAAAATTCCACATACCATGAATGGAGTTTTGAGGGAAGGGTAGGTGGTCAACATAAATCTCTATTGGAAGGAAGAACTATTAATAATTCTTAGCTTAAGAAACTATAATAATATCAAAATTAAATGAATAGATAAACTCAATACATTCTTTACTCATTCAAATTTAATTTAGAAGAGAGAACTAATGTTTTATATAGCATTCATGGATACTGGGAAAAAAAAATTTATTCAAATCAAAATTTAAAAGATACACCTGATGGATCAATGCTCTCTAATCTCACAAGCTTTTCTATTGCTTCCATCAAACCAAAAAAACATGCCATGAATCTCCACAATTTCCTAAATAATTTTTGTTAGTTTTAGTTTTTGATTAAGATAAACAGATTTTGAAGGGTGCCTAAAACCCTGTACAAGATTAAAGATTTCCAATAAGTTCAGATACAAAGATACAACAAACAAAAACAGAACTGGTCACTCCCTGAACATAGGGTAACCAAGGTGACAAAAAGCCTATCACCAACCAAAAGTAAAGATCTAGCAATGGGGCAGAGCCAGATATATCACAGTTTGCCCTTTGATTTAGAGCCACCCTTGCATGATCAGAGGTTCATTTCTAAAGGAGGAGCAGATGGTCTTGTGTTCTTTCTTTTTACAGCAGTCCAACCATCCTCCACCTTAGCTGCCTCAGCAATCCAATCCCCGAATGAAACTAAACAATGAAGCCCAGGGTAATCCGAAACACCAACAATCTTCCTAATAGAGCCCATTGCCAACTGGACTCCCACAAAACCAAGAGGAAGGACAGGGCCAGGGCCAAGAGAGGGTAAAGGGTCCTGGCCCCCAACAGGACCAGGAAGAACATCCAGTTTTAGTTAGTTTTAGTTAAAGAAGTAAAGTTTCTCATTATTCATAATTTCTAATTTTACCAAAACATCTCTGCGCAATAACACAAAATAAAAATAGAATGTGGAAAAATGGGTTGTGACAGCTGAGTTTGTTGGAAGGCATGTTGTCTCTAGCAAGAATGAGCATTGACACCTAGTATCTCCACTTGAAAATCGATGTTTTTAAATGAAACCTTAATCTCTGAAACAAATTGTTGAAGATGTATCAATGAAAGACATAGACGATGGGTCGAATAAACAAATTGTGATATCATTTGTATCGAAACTGAGGAATTACACTGGGCCCCGTATGTGAAAAATTGAATAAGTTATTTTAGAGGGCATTATTCATTGAGTATTAGAGAGTTTGGTATCAAATAATTTATAAATTTGGATGATCTGAAGTTTATTAAAAGCGCAAATAATAATAGATGGGATTTATTTTTGGTTTATGTCCTCAGCATTGTTCATGGGACCCATATTTATAAAGCACGTCCAAATATCTAATATTGGAAGTTGAACTGATAGTTTTATAAGAGTCATCGCCTATGGCATGAACACTATATTTTAGAATATAATTACTTGTCTGTGTTGGATAAGAACTGTCACCATAAGATCCACCTGTGCAAGGACTATGTGTAAGGATCTGCCAAGGGAGAACCACATTGGATCCAGAGTTTGCCTGCGATGGTGAAATGTATTTTTAACTCCATCAATGGTCCTTGTACGTGTATAGCCTGGAGGGCGTTATCCTTTGACTAAAAGAGATGAGAATTTTTATGATTATACCTTGTGATCATGAATTTTATGTAATTTTTCATGCTATATCATTGGAATGGTGAATCGTATGTGTTTCCAGTATTGGCATTTCCCTTTATGATAGTTTTGTTCCATGAGTTATTTGTAATCTCTCTCTGAAATACTTTCAGAATGGATCAATAAGCATAAGTGCTTGCATTCATGGAAGGAAGAATCGATATTTGCTGCCATGAGACTAATTTGGTGGCTGAAACATTTCTTCAAAGACGAGGAATTAACATTCAAATGGAGCCTGACATTTCATTAGAGGTAACCTTGGAGGTAAAGAGGTGGATGCATGTACTTGAAACTTTAGAAGGGAACCACATTATCTTGAATGCTTAGTGTTGCCAAACCTAAGAATAAATCCACAACTTAGTACATTCACTCATGTTACTATGTATCAAGGTATGCATTCGTGACAGAGGAAGCAAATAGAGGACATGATTCAGTTGACTTTTTGAGTATCTTGGTCATAGTTATTCAATATGCAGTAGACCATGTCGAGGTGGATTCTCTAGCAATCAAAAACTATAGCAGTCAGTGGACTATGATTCATGAGATGAAGTTTCATGTGTATAGACTGAAAGTAAACCATAGATGGACACTTGGAATGCTATTCATTCAAAGTACATTATCACTGAAGCTCTAACAATCGATATTTTCTCTAAGCCTTCTGTCAAAGTAAAGTTTGCACATTATTGAAGACAAGCTTGGAGTTATGGATCAAAGCCATTACTGAAAGGGAGCTTCAACATCAGTGATTGCCTGAGATGTACTTTATAGCATCATTCTTTATGAGAGAGAAGTTTGAGGCAAAAACCCTTGTTCCACCCTCTAGGAATATCCATGGTGGACCCATCCTCTGATATGGTTCATGATGAATGTCATGTAAGTTATTACATGATCTTATAGAAACTTCTTGAGAGGTGGTGATCTTTCAATTAAGTTTACTTATAGTTACCATGGTAAAATGACGACTTTAACATAGTTTAACCTATTGTCATGATGGGTATCACAAGGTTGGTATCCAAGAACATGTCATGATAGTTCATGTCTCCTACATACTTTAAACTAAGTAGTGTGCAAGTACGATGAGCCATATATTTGATGCGTCATGGTGGATGTAATGAGACGTGGCATTCGTAGATATCTATGAGCAAATATCTTCTCTGGTAGACATCATGAAATGTGATGTCAATGCACATACCAAGAAAAGATAGTATGGTGAATATTGTATGGTTGATATTCTTGAACATATCATACGCCTAATGATACCATGAGATAACATATGTTACGATGGATATCATTTTTTATATCTACGTCGACCATAACTTTGAATATTACATTGAAGTAATATTCTTCCTCAACAATACAATAGTATACTATATTGTTTATTTGGATAGAAGCCATCATAGTTGAAAAACTCTATTTCGGCAATATCTCAGCTAGCTCAAATTTTTTTTAAAACTCGGCTAAAAAATTGACACTTTTATCGAACATTTAAAAATATATAATTTTTATAGATATATATTAATAAATAATTATAAAGACTATAAATAAATATATTTGTTCTCTATAATGAATTTATAATTTATAAACACTATAAACTTATAAATGTTAATAAACAATGCATTTACATATTAGCATTAAGAATAAATATACAATATTATAATTTATCAGATATACAGTTATTATTTTATACTAATTTATAACTCTCTATAATGAATTTATTAATATACAATATCATACTACTTTAGTATTAATATATAGTATAATAGTATTATAAATTTGTATTATACAGTATTATAAATTTACAAAACCAGTTCAAATAAGTTAAAATTTGTATATTATAAACTTATCTATAAACTCACGATCATCAATTCATAACTTATATAAATTTACAACTTATAGCTTTATAAAAACATATATAGTGATGTTGATGTGTATACTTGAGCATACTAGTGATGTGTATGTGAGGAGATTTGACTATTATGCGCTGACTTTCCAAGTCATTCATTGGGCATAAAATTTGGCATACTTACACAAATTTACATTAATTTTTCAAAAATGTTTTCTATAACCTGTTAAGAGCAAAACCATTATCTGTGTATCATACAATCAATACTCCATGCGATGGCATCTTTGAGGCATATCGTTGAAATAGTTCATGTGTCTAAATCTGTGCTTCTACATTTTTTCAGCAATCTGAATCTATGTGCCTTAACAGTCCTCAGTAATTGCACCTTTCCTCAACAGCCATTGCAGCCCTTTTGTTAATCGTCGCAGTTTGCGGAAAAATGAAAAACTTTAAACATTTTTCTTAAAAAACTTTATTGTTTTGCAAGTTGACTTAATCAACAATTTTTTGACCCAAAAATCCTAAAATTTGTGATTTTTTCATCCCAAATTTAGTGTGATTTTTCCAAAATATCATCGGCAATTTATTTGGCAATTATATCAGCTAGTAGTTTTGTTTGCAATATCTTGTGATATTAGCGATATATCACAATTTTTTAAAACTATGGAAATCATCCTTCCTACCTAAGTGTGAGTGTTAATGATTGTAGCTTCAATCGAACAATCTCAATCATTGAAATCAAATGCTTAAATGACCTATTGACCTTAAACATTGATATCTATCTTTCACTATTATCATCATAGAACATTATTGATAACATAGATGTGAGTATCACCGATTAATCGGCGATACGAGATAAAATCGCGATTTTTTGGGGCCGGCGATTTAGTCGCCCCAAAAATCGCGATTTTTTTTTGCAGATTTTTTCCAAAAAATCGCAGATTAATCGCCTAAAAAATCGCCTAAAAATCGCGATTTTTTTGCAAAAAATCGCTCGCGCCCGGCAGTCACATAAAGTGACGAAAAAACACGTTTTTTTCATTATGTTTTTACATTGCTTAGGGTGTTTTGGAGAGGAGAGGATAGAGAAGGAGTTCTTGGCAAGAAATAGGCAGAATCAAGTGCATTTGGAGGCCTTTTGATTCGATTTCTTCGTTACTAGGTAAGTGATTTGAATCTTTGTTTTTTGTTTTTGCAAGAGATTGTATTTTTTTTTCTTGCATGTAAATGGATAAAAATACATTCCTAATTAGTTAGGAATGCATTTGATGAATGTAAGCAAGATTAAATGCATTCATTTGCATTTTTTTCCATTCTAGATCGAATTTATGCTAAAAATTTGCCCTTTCTAAAAAAATTTGAAACCCTAGCAGCTAGTTTGTTTGAATGTTATTTGGATTTCAATTTATTGGTGCTGTTATTGGAATGTTGCTTGAATTCTTTGTTTAACTGTTAATTTTGATCTTGTTATAATTTATTTATAGTTTTTTTTAAAAATTTGTATGTGTAGGCAGCCCGCAGCAGTTTTAAATGGCAGACAAATGGCCATTGACTCCATGCCCCTCAGGCTACATTGGCACCAAGCCAAAGAATGCGAGAGATCAAGCATGGAAATATGCCTATGAAGCACCTGATGAACCAACCAAAGTGATTTGCATTCGATGTGAAAAAGTAATATCCGGGGGCATTTACCGGTTCAAATATCACATCGCAGGGATCTCAAAACATGATACAAATCCTTGTGAGAATACAACAGAAGAAATAAAAAGGTTTGCAAATGCCTTGCTCGCAGCTGGAGAGCAAAAAAAATTGCAAAGAGAGCGGAATAAATTGCATGTCAGGGCAGCCATAGCAGAGACCCAGGGCAGTTTCGTTGATGTTCAAGAGGAGGAGGCAGCCATTGAGAGCATGGCTGGCTCTTATTGTGGGCCGCGTGTCCACAAACAGGGTGTTTTTTCTTTCACGAGTTCCACTCCCACTCCCACTCCTACACCTCCTAGCACTTCCGCACCATCAGGATCAGCAGGTGCTTCTGGGATAGGGAGCTATTTTGTGACGAGGCACACACCTGGTGCACAACCTTCATTAGAGGCCACTAGATGGAATAAGGAGGTCCATGACCAGTTGGACAATGCACTAGCAGATTTCTGGGTTTTCAACAACCTTCCTATTAGTGTTGTTGACAGTCCCTATTGGGAGGCTTTGGCCACAGGGTTGACAGTTGCAGGAAAGGGGTACAAGTCCCCTTCTCGTTTTGTGTTGGGTGGCAGGTAAGCGAATAATTTTATTACACTCGATTTCCTTTTAATTTTTAACTTTTTACTTAGTTCTAAATTTTAATTAATTTATCTAGAAATTAGAATGTTGATTACTAAAGTCTAAATCAATTTTAAATTACTAAGAATCTAAGACATAACTAAATTTTGTTTTTGTAGGCTTATTGGAAATGCTGTTGAGAGGGCCAAAGCATTTGTTGAGGAACAGAAACAAGAATGGACAAAATTTGGTTGCACCATTCTTTCTGACGGGTGGACGGATGGGAAGAGCAGGACCATAATTAATTTTTTGGCCTGCTGTAATGATAATGTGGTGTTCCTAAAATCAATCGATGCCTCCAACAAGGTAAAAAATGCTCAGACATTAGCATTGATGTTGGAGAATATGGTCTTAGAGATTGGCATTGAAAATGTGGTGCAAATCATCACAGACAATGCTGCTGCATATGTATCAGCAGGTAAACCGTAATTTTATGTTGCATGTGCATTGTGAATTTCACAACAAGAATTTTTAATAGTTTGATATATTTGAAAAGTTGGAAACTAATTAGTATTTGCTTTTACAATTGGCAGGAAAACTCCTACAGCAGAGGCACCCCACTCTCTCTTGGACCCCGTGTGCAGCACATGTCCTTGACCTTCTTTTGGAGGACATGGGCAAACTTGAGTGGGTCACTCCAATTGTGGAGGATGCAAGGCGGGTGACAAAATACATATACAATCACCCATGGGTCCTTAGCCTGATGAGAGAGCACACTGATGGCAAAGAAATTGTCAGGCCTGCCGTCACAAGGTTTGCAACGATTTTTTTGACATTGCAAAGCATTCTCGATAATTTGGCTTCTTTGAAGCAAATGTTTGTTTCCAAAAAATGGCTTGCTTCCACATTTTCAAAGAAGAGTGAAGGAGAGAATGTTGTGCGGATTGTGTTTGATAAATATTTTGAAGATAAGGCTGATGAAATAGTAAAGGTAACTACAAAACTTTAAGTTTTAGTTTGCACTTTACAACTTTATAACATACTAAGTTTGTAACTCAAGTAAATAATAATTTTGTAACTTGTCAACTAATTTCAAATTTATATTGCAGGTGTCTGAGCCTTTAGTCAGAGTTTTGTGTTTGGTTGATGGAGACCAAACGCCAATGGGTGAACTATATGAGGCCATGGACAAGGCCAAAGAATCTGTCAAAAATTACTACAAGGGGGAAAGCATCAAATATGAACCCATTTGGCAGATCATTGATAGAAGGTGGAATAATTAGCTTCACCAACCCATTCATGCAGCAGGATATTTCCTCAACCCACGTTTTAGGTATACTGTAAGCTCATTCTTACTCAAATTTAAGTTAACAAAGACTTGAGTTCATTTTGCTTTCGTAGGGTGTTGGGTGTGTACTAAAATTGGAAGACTTATTTGTTTTTGGTTTTTGGTTTTAGGGCTGATGGTACATATGCAGATCCTGATGGAGAGGTCATCAGAGGCCTAAGTGAGTGCGTCGAAAAGATGGTAACCAGCGAGGAAACAAGAGATAAAATCATCGCTGAGCAGGAGATCTTCACTTCAGCAGGAGGCAAGGTGTTCTCCACTTCTCTCTGCAAGAGAGCAAGGCTTACACAAACCCCAGGTAATACATTTGCAAACTTCTGAATCTCAAATGCTAAATTAATATTTATGTTTCATTTTTTGTTGTCTATTAGTATTTTCTAACTTGTACAATTTTTGTGATGCAGTGGCTTGGTGGACCACTTGGGGTGCAAGCACTCCAAATCTTGCAAAATTTGCTCTCAGAATCCTATCACAGCCTTGTAGCGCATCACATTGTGAGCGCAACTGGAGTTTGTTTGAGGCCATCCACACAAAAAAGAGAAACAGGTTGTCCCAAAAGAGGATGAATGACATGGTCTATGTGCAATATAATCTTAAATTGCGCATGAAAAAGGCGCAACAAGATCCGCCTGGGCCAATCGATTTGGATGAGATAGATCCTTATTATGATTGGACGGCACAAGAGCAGGCTCCCTTATTTACACAGGAGGACATCTCCAATTTGGAGAGGGAGGCCGCGGAGGAGGCTGCGAAGGAGGAAGGGGGTGGAACTGGATATGACATCGATTTGGATGACATCGAGGAGGGCGATGATGAGGATGATGACATTGAGCTTACTGCAGAGGACCTTGAGATCTTGCGCGCAGCGAATGTGGAGATATCGACATCTAGTTCTATAGCTACACCATCTCCTGCATTGGCACAGACACAGACACGGGCACAAACCCTGCGGGGTTCTAGTTCTAGAGCTTTACCCTCTCCCGCACTCGCTAGTAAAGTGACTGGGAAGAGGAAGATGTAGTCCTGTATTTGACATTTGTACTTATTTGTAGTCATGTTGATGTGCTTATTTGAACTCTTTACATTTGACACTTTATTTATGAGAATACTTCTCATGTGTTGTGAACTTGTTAGTTGTTAGTAATTTACAACTTGTCACTACTTACTTGTTAGTAATTTACCAATTAATAACTCTTTTTGCATTGATATATATCTAAACATGATTGTTTCTTATGTATTGTTAGTAATTAAGTCATTAGATGCAAAAAAACATTGAATTCTGTAAAAAAATCGCATTTTTTTATTAAAATTTAGTGGTTTTTTAGTTCCCGATTTTTTCCCGATTTTTCCCGATTAAACTTTTTCAGGCCTAGGCGATTAATCTCCTCAGGCGATTTTTACATCTATGATTGATAATAACTATTGTTTAGATATATAATCATGATAATACATTGAGAGAATCTCATATATATCAATTCGAAAAATAAACATAGCATTATTGATAATAACTATTGTTTAGATATATAATCATGATAATACATTGAGAGAATCCCATATATATCAATTCGAAAAATAAACATACTTATCAACAGTGCTCCTGTATATCAACAGTGCTCTTGTATATTGAATACATAATGTTATCATTTCATGAGTGATGAGTCGATCATGGTTATTGGCTAGTTTCGTCATAGTAAATGATATATGTTAAAGCAATAACTAGTGTAAATTAAGATATTAACAAGGGGTATCTCTCACGTAGAGACATTTCCCTACATATATTCATGTTCATTGAAAGAGTAACTTGAAACACACAAAAAACAATAAATGTTATTACAAGTTACATCAGGCATAATATCATATCATCTCAAGTGGAAAGCATTCATTATGCATCTAGGATACATAAATTAATTTAAAATTTCCTAAATCTAAATCTGATCAAATTTAACATATAGAACATGATTAAAAAGAATAAGATCAATTTTAAAGCGAACCAGGAGCCATTATGTCTTACACAACGAACTGAAAGTAACACAGCTGCAATACGTCCATTAAATTTTGACATTTGGGCATATTTTAAGTGTTCAGCCTTCGACACATATGTTCAAAGCATATCACAACAAAATAGAAAATCTGCAAACAAAAGGAAGTAAAGCTTTGAAAGATTAATCATGGTCAGAGATTGTTTAAAGCCTTTTTTGTTTAAAGTTCTCATATATAATAGGAACATAGTCTAAGCATGTCCCTTCATTGGACTTCCATTGAGTCACAATTCTAAAGGGAAAGAAATTTAATCATTTTCTAATAATTTTATAATTCACTTACAACATTTGAATAATGTTAGTTGAAATATACTCAAAAAAGCTCTAGGGCTAAGGAGAATAAATGCATTCCCTGAACTTGGAAGTGGGACTCACATGTTTAATTGTGTGAAGCGAATGCAATAGTTATCCTGCTGCCATAATAAGCCCCCCTCTTGGATCCATAGTTACAATTATTGTATTGTATAAACAAATGTTGTTTCACGGATTGAAATTAGTGAGGCATTCCAATTAGAGGCAAGAAGATAAATCAACGTTGATCTTTGGGCATGATTTGATAATGTTTTTTCTCATAGCAAACCTCTTCTGGTTATCTATTAAACTGTATCCTGTTATCATGTGCAGGCATTTGAAAACGGGGTAAACTCTAGAAGTTAATATCTAACAGCTTGTTACTCTGTAGTATGAAATGTGTGAGTTTTGATTAGATAACACACTGCTGTAGGGTTTGAATTAGTCATTGTCGTATTCAGTATACAGCCAAAAGCCAATAATTAAATGAACTCTATATTAACTGGATTACTTTTACATAAACCAAAATTTTTCCACTGGGCAATGGTTTTAGGATCTGAAGTAACAGGTCTAGAATAATAAAGGAACAAGTTCGTCATTTAACATTGACTCTGTAACTCTAGTGTTTGGTACCATTTTTGGAAATAATTTCCTCTGAAAAAGGTCTACTAGGGGAATTACGATCATATTAGCATTAGAAAAATGGCTACCAGGAACTATCACTGTCAAGAAAGAACTATCTATAATTTACATTTTATAAACATGGGCTAACTTGCCTCTTTAGAACATATATAAAACAATGATCAGGAAAAGAAGATATGTATGCACTTCTTGAGGTCCCTCAGGTTATATGGATCAACAAAACAACAAAAAGGAATACACAACTCATGACAAATATCATAAGCCAAGTGAAACAACTAGTTTTGAAGCTTTCAGAATAAATCTCTCCAGCTCGTTCAGTTGCGCGTCCTGTACTTGCCAAACTGTGTTCCACTGCCCGCTCTGTAGAATCTAGTATCTGAGGGCACACAAGAAAAGTTATACTCACATCAAGCAGATAAAAACTGGGACTTCATATATGTCAGAAATAGATTTTGTGCGTAAGCTTTGGATGATAAAGTTTAACTACCAAATCAGGGTTTCTAATTGATACCTTGTCAGTATCAAGCAAAGACTGATTAATCATAAGACTAGTTTCCTTTAGCTTGTGTGCTAAATCAACCATTTCTTCAGTCAAATCCTCCTGAAGTCTCCTGTTAAAATTGGCTGTTAGAGGAAATGATACACAATAATATTAAATTTAACTAATGAAAAAAGAATCAAAATTTAGGTTAGGACCTAAAAATCAAATCCATCACAACTATACAAAATGTTCTTCAAGACTTCATTGCAACTTAACAGTATTCCATCTGTCCAAAGTCACACCTGTGCTTTTCGATATGCTCCTGAGCTGGTGCATCCAATTTTACTGGTGAATCTGTCTTCGCTGTTACAATTTCATGACCCTTGCTCTGATCCTTGCCGCTATGCCTGTCTATGTCTGATAGTTAGCTTAATTGGAAGGATGCCCAGTTCTTTAATATATTACTACTGTTTTTTGAAAAAATAATTTATCTATGTGATAGATTTTTGGAATACATTGTATAAATTCTTTGATTTCTTCTTCTTTTTCATCAAGTTTTAGGATCATATGACATGATCCATCATCAGGATGAAAGAAGAGAGCACAATGTTTACACAAAATAATCCAGAAAATTTATACAGATTAAACAGATCATTTACACAAAATTTTCATGACTCCTTAGAATTGGAGAAAAATGCTATGAAATGCAAAGGAAGAGAAATAACAGTAAAAGGTCTTATAATATATTTTCAAAATCTAGTTCCACTGCTTTTTGGGAGATTCTGATGCATATTTCTAAACAATCAACAACATAATCTTTTATTATTTAGTCAAGCCTAAGGCTTACAGCATATGAATTAATTATTTAACTGATATCATGTCTGTTTTCTTTTCTATTTTTATGTGTATGTTTATAGTGTCTCCAGTTTGTCACCCACTTACACATGTCTCTTCCGTAATACTGGATTTGAGGATGTAGATGCAATACTCCCTTCATTGGTTATGTGTCTCTCTCTCACTTCAGTCACTTTTTCAATGGAGATACCATCCGATACTCTTGTGGGCTCTGATGCTTCCAGCTGTAAACCAAGAAATGCAATTAAAATGTTAAGGAAATAACTGTATTCAGTAATAAATATCCTTACACCAGACTTGCCTGAAACAAGAAATAGATGCAGTTGTTAAAACAAAATTACGAGTTGCATAAAAAGGAAGCAATGCACACAGTCAGAATTTACTGAATATTTAAACATTGTAATGATTGCAAATTATTCCCTATCATTGGCCAGATTTATTCAGACAACGTTTAGCCCTGGGGAAAACAACTTGAATTTGTCTCTCGCATTGGCTAGATATCTATGGCTAGTTTACTATCGTGTGGTATAAGATACTGAGGGATTTCAAAAACATATAGATATCATAAATTTTCAATTAAAAAGTATCAACAGCACTGCATGCTTTTGAGGCCAAACAATATTACGTTGGAGTGGCTATCAAGATCTTTCTTGACAGAAAAGGCCAAACAGGCTTTACAGGTAAGGCTCAACAATCATATCCAAATATATTTAATACCTATGTTACCAGGTTCCCCTGTTTGAGACTGAGTTCTGGTTCAAGTTCTAGTTCTGGTCTGGTTCTCCTACAGGTTCGACCCAGCTTCTTACAGTTAGAACCCAAGTGCCCGGGCCACCACCAGGCCAGAAAAAGAGAGGCGAATCCCAGGTGCACCCATAGCTGTTAGTGCCAAAAGACAAGCCCCACATGCCTTAAAAACTATTTTGCACCACAAAAAATCCTTATGCAAATACATTTTGACTCTTGAGACTTGCAAATTCTGAAATATAATACAAGGTATTTAATTTATAATTATAGCCAATAATGGATTTATACGTATCACACTTCTAACTTATTATTTTTATATGATTGAACATGTATGCTGTCCATATAAATTTATAATATATTAGTATGTGTATATATTTGAATATATATATATAGAAGAAACTGAAACCCAAGATGAGGAATTTTGTGATATTGCTATCAGGATTTAACTGTGTGATTTTGAGTCAAACTCATTGACCCATGTTTCATGAGTAGTGATTCAACATGAATCCATCTCTCGTGAGAATAAATGGAACACTTAGCACTCATTGGATCTAGGTGATGCTCATAGGGGTGAAGCACCAGGACTTCCCGGGAGGTCACCCATCCCAGTACTACTCCAGCCTGAGCGCGCTTAACTACGGAGTTTCCTCCATGGTTAAACAAGGAATTTTTTTTGCCAAACCCAAACCCAAAACTGTATCAGAACTAGAATCGGCTACATAGTTTAATACAACAATTTATAACCATCATAGCCAAGGCTAAACAAATTAAACAGGCACTAATTACCAAGATCAAGAAAAAACACGATTACACAAAAACTCTCTGAGTTGGATCTTTTGCAACCTCAACTGAATTTGAGGATTCCTTGGTGATGTAGACCTTCCCTCACAATGTTAATCTTTTAGAGCTATCAAATTTCCACAATCCATTAGTGTTGTGATTTGATTTCTGGATTTGATTATGTGAACAATTTTTTACATCAACATTTTGGATCACATTTCGTGATCCATCATCAAGATGCATGCAAGAGAAGAGAACGGAGGAATCTTCCTTGTCACTTGCATGGAAGAAAGCTTCCAACAATCTTTTTCATTAAAAAATCCCTTGTTATTTGGGATTTTAGAAAATAATCACGGTAAACAAAAAAGCATTATCAACCACCATCTACAGCATGTTAAATTCCCATGTATCGAGTCTTTTGATATCACTATCCTACATGATCAAACTTGCTCCACACCATGCAAATGCTACTGTCAGCTCTCAGAACAATGTTACCATTAGATTTTTGAATCATGGCAGCAGCATGCTCTATACAACCTTTAGCAGTGCTAATTAAAAGCAATCAACTGGTCCATAATCAACTCTTCCATTAACATATACAATTCATCAAGAAAATCTTTTATGGGAAAGAAACTAACTACAGAATGCATTGTAATTGAACAGATATTTGAAGTCCTTAATTTCCTTGCAAAAGGAAATTAGCTAGGTACAAATGTATACAAATATAAGAAAACATACAACTACAAAGGAGACTGAAAATTACTTGGGGAAGCCTACTTGGGGTACAGAAAACCACTAGCAAACCTAGGAAGTATTTTAATTCCTTTTGAAACACTTAAAGAAAAATTCAAAAGAATTCACTTTTGATCACTCAAAAGCTACTTTTTATTTATAAGAAATCTACTGTATTCAACCAATCTATTTCTGAAAATGCTCCCTATGCCCTCCATAACGGCAATTGAGGATATTTCAAGTTTGGTTCTGCTGTGTTACTTTGGTCCACAATTTGAAAGCAGATCATTTATGTCAGTCATATATTTTAGAATCAATAAACCTCTATTCTTCCTCTGTTGTTGTGAAGTTGATGGAATGGTCCAACCAGTGCCTTAATTAAATCCAGATTACATTGGCTCTAATAATTGTCACAACGCCAAAAACTGATCAATAAACTTAGAGCTAATCTTCAATTCATATCCCATGAGATATATCCACTTGAAAGTTAACAAATATTAATTTTCACTTTAAATATTTAAATTGGTATGCGATGTTGCCTCCGAACCCTGCAACAAGGTTTACCACTTATTCCTTCAAGTTGAATGAGGAGAAATGAGAATAAATTAGTTGGAGTGAACACATGCCGAAGATGCCTCTGAAATGAACCGCCACATTAATCAATTCTACTACTTCTATACCCATTGAAACCACTCTTCCTATTAGTATTATTTAATTAATGTCTTTGCTGCATGATCAGTTCAATCGACCACCCTTCTCAAATAGATGACTTCAAATTCCTTCACAACTTTTCTGATCAAAATACCTCGAGCAGATCACAGATAGCTGACCACCTAAATCACAAAGGTAATTTAAACTGAAAGACTCTTCAATATAATAAAATATGGCATTTGTGTCTCAAATAATCCCAAAGACAGAGAAAACAAAAAGGGACTAGTGTAGATTCTGGTAATGTAGGCTTTGAACTTGCCATATGTCAGGGGGTAATTATTTTTCCTACACATTTTATTGAAGCTTTCTTAGGTTATTTGTAGCAGTTAATATGAGAACACATGGCAAAATACTTCAGCTACATGTGTCACTGTCCCACACAAGTAGCTGAGTTGCACACCCTCTTTTGGCTTCTTGTGCTCCCTCTCATACCCACTATTTTGTCATTACCTAAGTAGGTTATGCATAGTTGGGTTTCTCACCTCTTTTGGCTTTATGTGCCACCTTTCATAACTCCATTTTTGTCTTCATGTAAGGAGGTTATACCACATGTTTTAACATTTACCACGCAAGCAAAGCCTCCCACATTTTATGGGAAGTAGGACTTAATGCACCTCTTGAATGTATATATCTTTATTTTGCTATATATTCAACACTCTCCTCTCACATTCATTAAAGTGATAGCTCAATAAGATAAGATGAGATAAATTTATTAATGTCCAACAAGAGACCACCAAAAGGTTCTATGGAACTGAAAGCTTACAACCAACAAGACAACCAGTAAGGGGAGCACCAAACTGTGTCCAGAAAAGAGTGAGCACAAAAAAACGAGAGAGAGAGAGAGAGAGAGAGAGAGAGAGAGAGAGAGAGAGAGGGCCCCCAAGGAAAGGACCAGGGGTCCTTCAAATCCAACACCGACGAGTATGGACCATGGCAATCAGGAGCCCCAAACCGTTAATGAGAACCATTGGAGGAGTATCGCTGACAAGTGAGCCCATTGTGGGGCCTCACAAATCTGGTGTGGCCAGCGATAGGTGTACTACACAGCCGCGTCACCCCTTGGCCAAAGACGAGGTTGAGAAGAAGGTGGTGATAAGCCACTCTGAGGTTTGGCGCTAGGGGAATAAAGATTGAGAAGTGTGGTCACAGAGCTGCATGATCTCCTAGAGGTAAAGCACGAGGCATCGCTAATTTGTGTAGCTGAATAAGTTGAAAGAGACCTACACTCTCTAAACAAACAATAAAATCTCCCTCTAATCTCATAGTAGATGGGGCATCTAAGAATGAAATAGGTCTCAATCTCTATCACAGCCAAGGTACATAGCTGACAAATGTAGTCCTCTCCAAAAATATGGTGATCAACTTGAATCCAAAGCCGGTTGGCATCAACTCTGAAGAAACCCACAAAGATATGTAGGGTGTGGCTGGAATGGTAAGACAAATAGGCTAGGTGAGCAATAATCCCATCCTGGATATCCAAAAAGTTCTCAGCATAAAAAGCCATCTACGAGTGTAACCCCCCAGGCGAGTTACTCCAGGTCGTGATAATGTATTGTTTGTAAATATCAAGTCTGACATACTTGTTCATCTCCTGGTGCAAGGGGAGGAGGTGAGCGAGAGCATCGAACGAGAACTAGAAGGGAGTGAGATAGTCAATCTTGATCACGATCGATCTCAACAAAGTAGTGGTCGGGGCAATCCGCAATATCCACTGAGGAACAATAAGAAAGATATGAGTATCTGTGGCGGCCATCTGCAGAGTCCGCAAAGCCACGGAGACAATGAAGAAACTAGACCAAGTCAAAGATGGCCCTAAGCCTGAAAGGATGAGCATTGAACTTAGCAAGTAAAATACTGTATGAGGTGGATTGATGACATCTGATGATGTGTCAGAGAAGAAGAATCTGGACCCGTTCAATCGTGGCCCAATCCGAACCAAGGAGAGAGGGCACCCACACCATTGAGCCATACAAAGCTTTTGGTTTGACTAAAGAGTCCAAAAGGGACAACTTAGACATAGTGTCCTAGAAGTGATGTCTGAAGCACTCTCTCTAACATGGCAAGGGAATCCAACTCTTTGCTAACTCTAGACAAGATGACTAGCCGCAAGCTGAAGCAAGGCCCAGAAAACTTAACCTCGATGTATGTATACGAAGAAGCAATCTTGACCTCCAAGCCTTGAAAGTAAAAAATGGAGATGTGAGGTCTTTAAGCAATTGAAAACCATAACTCGAGATTGCAGTCACTCTCAGAGAAATGGAAAAGGGTACGGGGGTGGGTCACAGCGGACGAGGGTTGGGAGAGAGTAGGCGGGGAGTGAGAAGAAACACACACTGTCAGGCTAAGGAGGTCATGGTCGACTAAGGGGAGGCGGGAGATGGTGAAGCTGCAGATGGAGGGAATGAAGGAAGCACAAGTGAGAGCATAATCCACCACGCTCACACCACCACAGTGAGGGCCAACAAATAAAGAGCTCAAAGCGAGGAAAGAAAGAGAGACCATTTAGAATCACCACATCAAATGACTGGCAAAGCTAGAGGAGGTGGCAACCATAGCAAGAGAGAGGTTTGCAGTAATCCTCAGAAGAGCACTGAAGACCCATACTGCAAGATTAGTCTCAAAAGTACAAATCAAGACTAAGCCCCTGTCATGAAGAGGAATCTAAAGGTCTCTAGTCTGTGCATTAAAATCCCCTAGGATGATGATATCGTCCATGGCCACGACTTGGAAATGTGCTCATGCAAGTCCATAAAAGGGTCCCCATCCTTGGTATTATGTATGGCATAAGGAGTAGAGGCAGGAGGAAAGTAGCAGACCGAAACGAAGATATCCTTGAGATGTTGGCTAATGTGATTGACATGAACCATAAGAACCTGGCATCAATAAGAGCATTGAGAATATTCTCTATTTTCTCTTGCATTGCCTCTATTTTCTCTCATTTCATATTTTTCTCCATTCATCTATTGCTAGAGTTGCATGTGATCTACAATTGACATCAAATCTTGGCTTGGTTCTCACTTCTCACAAAATTTAACATAGTATCAAAATAGTGTTGTCAAATAGATCACTGTTTTCCTCTTAATTACTGATTCGGGTGTAGGTGTGAGAATCAAGCGTGCATATGCACGATTCTTCTTGGGGGGATATATATATATATATCACGCAAAGAAATGAAAGAAATATACAAAATTAAAACATTTGATAGTATACTACTGCACTAATACACATTTGGAATTCAAAAATTCAATACAATAGTTGAATGGCCTATTTTAGGGCCATTTTAGGGTTAAGTGTTAAATTATATAGGTCGTTGTTGGTGGAGACTAACTAATTGTATTTGCAGAATAATATAATGACCAGAGCAATATTCAATTCTGTTTCTGAATTCTGATATAAGTTTAATTTATTTCTTTTATATATAATATATATCACTTGTGCTGATGAAAAACAACTCTGTCTTGATAAGTGCAGATCACCTTTTGGACTATACTGAAGGAATGTGGCAGATCGAAATTGTGATATATATATATATATATATATGGCAGACTGTATTTGTTTTCACTGAGATTTACATTACCACTTTTATTGATGTGTATCTGCAGTTTTTAACGAGGCATATATATATATATATACTTTGAAACATGGCCATGTAGGGGCATGACCCTACGCATCTCATGCCACATAGAGTCATGACCCTACGTGGTCATGTTCCAAGTCATATCTTTTCAAAGTATTATAGCTGATAGCCGATACTTCGATCGCCAATCTTGATCGGCATTTGATCTTTAACATAACCGATACATATTATGATTTGATCGGTATTTGGCATTTGATAATATATGTAAATATATTCACTGAGATTTACATTACCAGTTTTATTGATGCGTATCTGCAGTTTTTAACAAGGCATATATATATATACTTTGAAACATGGTCATGTTCCAAGTCACATCTTTTCAAAGTGTTATAGCCGATAGCCAATACTTTGATCGGCATTTGATCTTTAATATAACCGATACATATTATGATTTGATCGGTATTTGGCATTTGATAATATATGCAAATATAAGTTGATGATAATTTTGTGTGTGTGTGTGTGTGTGTGTGGGTGCGTGTGCATGCGTGCGTGCGTGTGTGTGTGTATTAAATCAGATTTTCATATTTGGATTTTCATCAACTTGTATATTAACATATATTATATATACTTATAGAATTTGCTTCAATTTACTATGAGGCTAACTTTCTCAACATTTAGGAGCAAACAAGAGAATTAAAAAAATCATATTTGCACATGTCTAATAGTGTGAGTTACACTTGTATACATGGAAGGTGTCACTTGGGTTTTAATGGTCCTGACTACTCTTGACCATGACTTGGACACCCGTTTGGAAGCTCACAGTTTCATGGAAACACAAAGCGGTCTTTTCGATGCCATTGTTGTAGAGATTTGTCATTACCTTGGATGGTATTGCAAGTTTATAAGGTACAAATTAGTTATTTGCAAGATGTTGTCATGTTGATAGTAGTACTCTTCATTTGTGGGATTTTCTGATTATATTGTGTGACTTGTTCCAAGTTTAGTATTATAAAATCTACATTTGAAGGTGGCATTTTTTACCCATATGGGTTTTCCAAGATATATGTTGTGTCATTCTTCTTCTTGCTACTTCTTTTTGTATTTCAGTTTAAACTAAGTACTATTTATGATTTATATAAGCACTGGATCAAATTTTAAGATGTTTATTACTTCTAAGTCTAGCTAACGATATTAACCTCCATATTGAACATGAAAAAGGGAGAAGGAAAAACACCTACAAACAAAGTTCACAAAACCAAGACAAAAAATGTAAGCTTTTCTTTTGAGTTTCCCAACTTCAACTTATTTATTTCCATTTCAAAACAATTTCATTCTAAGTAATGCAAGTCTTCATATATGCAACAAAACTAATGTCAATTTGAAAATGCATCAGATTTTGAAACCAAAAGTTTCATAGCTCAAAAAATAAAAAGCTCGCATACTAAGAACCATGCAAGCACCATCCAGTTAAATTACACAGAACAAGATAAGAAATCAAAACGGACAAGTTTATCTGACTTCCCACATAATTGTTTATATAGTAATAAATTGAAAGGCACAAACTGGATAAGATTAAAATTGGAAAATAATTCCAGTCTGTAGGGAGATTGCATTTTGAAGAAATGAACTCACAATACATAGCCACCTGTAACATAAAAGCATGAGTTATTATATACCTGAGAATCAGAATATATTCTTGCTGCAAGTGCCTCAATCTTCTCAGAATATTCCTTGGCTTTTGAAGCAGATATACTGCACAAAGACAATAAGCCTCATTGGCAATGGTGTACATCTGACTAATGAAATACATAGATCTAAGACTATGCTTAAGCGTAGCCATATTAAAGACCCAAATCCATTCCACTGTTCAATACAAACTATGCCTACATATATAGCCTAACAGTACGTTGAATGGGATGACACATAGTGAAAAGGCTATCAAGATGGTGCTCCGAATTCAAATCCCCGAGATGTAGACATTCTTAAGGCATTGCATTTAGATTTAGAGATTACACTACAAACTAATCATTCACGAAAGAATTGTTTAAAAATTTCTCCCTTCCACAAACAAGCCTATCCCTCTGAAGAAAACTACTTAGTGGAACGCGACTAACCTCAAACAACAACATGTTAATCCTGATGCTAGGGATGGAGCTGTTATGGTAAATCGATGTTGTTGTAGTTGTATTAAACAAAGGACATGAAAACTCCTTATATAGATTTACAAAGGCGATGTTTCTAAAAGAAATAATCGTGAACTAAAGATTGAAATACAAACTATTTAATAAACTAAAGACTAACTAAGATAACAATTAAAGAAACATTATAACATTCTAATAGCCTTCCTTAATGGTCATCGTCTAACTGATATCTTTTAGTCACATATTCTACGAATCATTTTGCTACTGCTGAGACCCTCCCTGAATTTGCAAAATGTTAATGACCAAAAAGCCAAAATCTGTCCAAAAAATAACAAAGAAGGTTGTTCCCTTCTTCAAAATGCTCTGCAAAATGAGTCGAGCCTCCCACTAACTCGGCTACTGAGATGAGTCTACCACTAACCCTTTCAGAATCAGCAAAACATCTAATCAGAAGTCATAAAATATCAAACCTAATGCTGGATAATGAAGCTGCTCTTCCCTGGAGACATAGATAAACACTAAGAACAGCAAGCACAATTTTGAGGAAAAATCAGCAAGCCCTCCAAACTTTGCAAGTGAGCATGATGCTCCAAACAAACTACGAAAAGCCACGATGTTTGAGAAGAAAGATCGATGAAAACCCATTACAATTTTTGAGGTGAAAAATTGATCAAAACCCAACATGATTTTGGAGATGAAAAATCAATCAAAACCAAATAGAATCCAAGGCATGGATAATAGAATACAAAATTTCATTTTTGAGGAAAAAATAGTAAAACCCAATAGATAAATTTAGAAGAAAAAATGATTAACCCACAAAGAAATCCAACGCAACTTCCGAAATTACAGAATCATAAAAGAAAATTAAGCAAAAAATTATGAATGAATGAAAGATTATAATAATGTCCACAAGGCCAAAGCAACTTATGGGACCCCTAGAAAAGCACAAACCCCAGCAAAAGCGGCAAACATTGGGCCTTTTGAACCTACTTCTTTAAGTCTACTCTTTGACAGTGGATGTTGACCACTAAGTTTGCTGACTTGTCTAGCTGTGATTCCTCATAAGAGCACCTAAGTTGTCCGTTTCTAGAATATCCGCATAGCTGGAGCAGATGTCATTATATGTTGGGCATTCCATGATGAAATGTTGCTCCATCTCCACCACTCCTGTTTTACAAAACAAATATTCTCTTTTCCCACTCTTTTTTGGTATCATCCATCTACCAGTTTCACATCTCAACTGATGTGAACTCGTTCTAAGATGCGCTATGATCATCTTGGCCTTCCAGCTGATATTTGCTCCTATGTATGCTTTCTCCTCATGGTCTCTCATTGGATTAAATTCTTTGATATAGTAGTCCCTTTTGCGCCCATTTTTTTTTCCATATGAGACTCTTGGATTTTTCTTTAACAAACTTTTTTATTCCATCAATGTTATCCAGGCATTCATGCATACTAACACTCCATTTTTCCATCCATTTGACATTTTATTTCATCCATGTGACATTTCTTCTATCAAGTCTTCTCAATGATCAATTTAGGCCAATGTTGTTTTTCCATGCTTTGAGTTTTCCTTAAATAGCATAACAACTTGACCATAGCTAAAGCCTCTAGAGGGAGATGCCTATTTCTGCCAATAAGATTTCGTAGGGAACCGCTGTTTTAATTTTGAGACTGCTGATGATTAGGTGCTTTTGGATTCTTTCTACCTATCTCCATTTCTGATCTGACATGTTGCTTCCCCAAATCTCACATCCATAAAGGGTCACCTGGGTGACCAACAAACTAAAGAGCATCTTTTTGGTTTTCTAGTCCCATAATTTTGCATTCCTGCATCTATTTTGTAAAGAATATAATTATTTCCAGCCTCCCTGAATTCTTTATGCTCTACATGTTTCCTAGCTGAGCTTGTGTTGAAAGTCGATTACAAGATACTTGTACTCATCAACAATCTCTAAAGGACTACCATCGAAAAGGAAGATGTTTTACTGCTTCTTGTTTCTTTGCAAAGAAAAAATCATCAATTATGTTTTGGTTGTGTTCACTTGCATCCCGGCCATATGACAGAAGGCACCAAGCACCTTCATGTGGTCTCTCAAGCCATCAACAGTTTTAGCGAACAAAATGAGATCATTCGCATGTAGGAGTAGCTTTATCACATTGTTAGCTAGTTGAACCTCATCACCATTAATCTTGTCTAGCCATTCGTCTATCAATATAGCCCAAACAAGGTAGGTGAGAGAGGGAATCCCTCTTTAACTCCTATATCGCTGTCAAAGCTCTCTAACAGCCCCTCCATAGTTCTGATTTTGGCCCCAACCTGCTCATACAGTATATGTGTTGCAGCTCTAAGCTCAACACGAATTTTCAGCTCTTCCATTCTAAGCCACAATTTGTCTCATGGCACTATGTCAAAGGCTTTTCTAAAGTCAACAAAGCAACAAAAAGCCTTACACCCTGTGTGTTCCATATTTTTTCAATCAAGAATCTGAGTGTAGCACCATGATCAACCCACCTACCCCTTGGCTCTTTTACCTTCTGATTTTGCCCATTTACTGATTTTGTGTTCAACCATGCTGCCAAAGAGCTTCCCCAAGAAGGGGTTAAACATGATGGTCCGATAGTTGGATGGGTCATTTATGTTTCTGCTTTTATGAAGAGGGAACCCATCAAAAAAAAATTTAAGGGAAAAAAATTATTGAAACCACAAGAATTTATAAGGGTGGTAAAACACGAGACTTCGCATGGTAAACCCGCACATGCAAGCAACATGCAAGTAAATGCAACCCTAAAAAATCAAAGGCTTTTGCTGCAACCAAGAAATTGTGGGATGAAAACCCTTAACCAAGGTTGTGATTTCTAGCAAAAATCCTCGAAAACAAACCACAAAAGTTTCATAAAACACCTCTAATAATTCTTATTTCTAAAAATCGAAAAAGCAAATTTTTGGGAGAAATTCCATATCAAAAGAGGCTCAAAGTTTCCTTAAAAAATCGGCCAAATTCTATGAAATCCCATTGACCTGCTCTAATAACATGTTATGGTAAATCGATGTTGTTGTAGTTGTATTAAACAAAGCAGATGAAAACACCTTATATAAATTTGGATTTAGAAAGATAATGTTTCTAAAAGAAACAATCGTGAAGTAAAGATAAATATAGAAACTACTTAATAAACTAAAGACCAACTAAGATGACCATTAAGGAAACATTACAATATTCTAATCGGGGCCGATTACAATGTTTCAACAAAGTTTGAGCCCGTTGTCTCAGCTCATAGTGACCTGACAATTGAAGAGGTGATGCTTGCAACAACAAAAAAACCCTACACCCTCTTTTAGAAAGGTATCACAAAATGTCATATAGATTTGCAGTTTAGATCCGTGTACAAAAAACACAAATGTGGAACACCTGTCAAGGAGAAAAAGGAAGCATTGTGCAAAGCAGAAAATAGGAAGTGTCCAATGACTTTTAACTCCCATGACAAGAGGGATAAGCAGGAACCATAGGAAAAATAGTTTTTGTCTTATATGGGGTTCCCACCATTGAGGTCAGTGTGAACTTTGGTACTTATTTTCAGCTCCCTCATTTACTAGGCTGACACAACTACATTTATCTGATGTAATCTTTTGTCAATTTCTTTCCTACACAACCAGCTCTGGGTTGTGTTTGTTTGGCCCTCCCTTTAGAAACAGTCTTTTGTAAAATATTTGATACTTTTTCATGCTGGGAGCAGTCCCCAACACCACAATTCACTGATCAAAAAAAGGAAAAAGGATATAAAGACATTTTTATTATATTTTCAATTTTAGTGTATATATCTATATTAATATAATTTATATTCCCATCCCCAAAACACATTCCCTTCTGTCCCATCATCACCATCCCTGAAGGCTGAAACAAGGGAATATAGTTTGAAAACTAACATGAAATGATTTGAGATTCTATGCATACTTGGAAATTTACAGGATACAAAATCTGCATTTGTGATACAATTTTAATTTGCAAGCTTCTCATAACAACATCAACGGAGAGATGTTTCTTGCAGATTATATCGACCATTAATGTATGTACCTCCAAGTAAGTAGTTCATTTGATTAAGTGATTAAAAAAATCACTAGATGGATTATCATTCACCTCTGTAACCTTTAATCTTTTTCATTATCAAGTCAGTTCATAATAAAAAGAAGCCTAAAAACTTAGATAACGAAGTGCACCAAGATGATAAACAAACCTTGGTAAGCCTTCTGGTGTACCTTCTCCGGTCAATTGTGCCAGTTGCTCACGTAATGTTGCAACATACTGCCAAAAAGTAAACCACCAATTATCATTTTCGTGCCCTAGGGCACCAAAATTTATTATACAGAGAGGATTTAAGCAAAGTAAAAGTGGAGAGTTAAAAAACAACAATGTAAAATGTAAATCACAGAACAAACTAAATCACACAAGAGGCTGCTGCTACATTGAATGCCACACCTGCACCTCTTTGTTTTGTGGATAGGCAAAAAGGGGAAGTGTATGTCACTAACAAACCAACAGGGAAAAGAACATCAAAATGTGATGCAAAGAACAAGTTTTACAATACTTGTCTCCAACTTACTGTTATAACACTTAAAAAGAATACTTAGATATCCATAACAAAATGTGTGTGATATTTTGTATTTTCTTAAGGGCTGTACTCTTATATTTTGTGGTATTACAAACGAAATATGATGCAATAAGTACTCCCTCCTGCCCTATAACACAACACTCAGACAAAAAACACTCCCAGAGACTCTCTGCACTCGAATCAACACAATAGATTGTAACAAAGAGATATAACTCATTTCTCATTAAATATGAAAAAATTCAATTACATACGTGGCCTCTTCAGTGGCCTCCATCATAATTTAGCATTATTCCAATTCATCAGCATGTTCCCACTCTTTGTATTCTTCCTTCAGCAAATTACTGACCTACCTCCATTCTCAGCTTTTTCTTTTCTGCAGTCGTCTTATCTATATCCTGCAACCTCCTGTTCCTATTTCTTTTCTATTGGTCTGCATTTCCAGTCAAATCCCCTGTTCTTATTTATTTTCTATGCCTCTCTTTCCTGTTTCTCTCACGCAGCCTACATTTCATGCAATGAAAGAAGTCTTTGCTTGTCCTCTTATACCCTATCTTCCTTTGCTCCCTCTTTTTGCACCTATTCTGTATCTTCATGCAGGCAAAAGTTGTAGAAGTTGGATCTACACCCACCAATTTATTTGCTTGAAGTTTTTAAGGCTTTTTCAACAGAGCATACCCTGCAATCATTGGGATCCATAAGACTCATTTGTTTGAGGCATCTCTCGACAGTTCGCATGCCCTGTGTATGCTTCCATGGATGTCCATAACCTGTTTCAATGCCCTGCAGCAACGTTGTTTGGCAAACACTGGGGAATTTGTTTTAAATTGGGCACTCATTTCCTTGAGTGCATTACATTTTATGAAGCCCCATATCATTAAAGCACTCTTTTGAATAGTTCACTTGCTCTTTCTACATTTCCATATTTTGAATACATGTTTATCAAGGTAATTGCACTTCAAACATTGATGAGAAGACTCATGACCCCGCTGATTCTATCGTAATCTTGTAGTATGCTTTTAAAGTGCAATATAGAACTCAAAGAAATTAAAAGGCTTAAATACCGATGCTAGCCTGCGAAGCTGAGTGGAAAGACACCAACACACCAAAACTAGAGAAATCAAACTGGAAATGTTTTTGGGTGGTGCAAATTGTTCGTTCACCTGCATGCTCCTGCACCAGACTCGTTAGCTAGATAGGAACTCACAAAAAGGAGTTAGGTAACAGGATTACCCTTATGGGTTGTACACAAGCCTCAGCGAACTCCAGCTCTGTGACAAGTACATGAAATCACCTCTCTTTCCTTCTCTTCCAGGCTTCCAACATCTGTAGAGTGGAATTACCAGCCAAATTTCAAAACACAGAACTATGTTAACTATATAGGACAGTTCAATTTATACACAAGAAGTAAAACCTCGCAGATACTATTCTTACCATAATAATGATAGGCAAGGAAATGATCTTTCTTTATTTAATACCAAAAACCACACACGTACATTACCAATGTTCCAAATATTCATAGATGGGTCGGTCAGTTGGAAACCAACCGATGCATTTCCTCACCGGCTAACTACCCAACCCGACCAAATTAAAAAGTACTAAACATAACAAGTATTTTATTCCGACTACATCTATCCCCCACCAAAAAAAAGTCATCTTCCAGACGACTTTACAACCTGAACAAAAAACAACATTAACTTCAAGAAGAAGGATTGGAGGACATCCCTGTGCTCGGCATTCCCCTTAGCCGTTGTATGTCGCATTCTGTTGTCTTTTGCTTTGCCCGCACGCCCTATAATACTCTAAGTGTGTCCATCTTTTTAGCCTTTGCCGCAACAACGGTGCACTCCAATTTAGTTTTTTCCTTTTTCCAAGCTTCCTGCATAGCAACTTTCTCCGCTGCCCACTGCTGCTGAAGATTTTTTCTTTCTTGCTCCCAATCCTTAGCTAGGCTCTTCTCCCTTTGAAGTTTCAAAAAGGTTCCCCAGAAAGCAACCTCCATTGTTGTCAATGCTGCTAGGAGAGGCGATTGTTCCTGTCCAATGGAAGTGATAGAGCTGCCCGTCCATGTAGCAGCCATGTCCTCATAGGAATAACCTCCCTGTTCAAGTAGGTTCCAGTCCGTATGGCAATCGGTGTGCATAAAGGTGGCCAATGCCTCTACCGTAGCAATGATGGCCTCCAAATTCTAAGCCTTCGCCTGTTGCATGATCCTCCTAGTAGAATGCTCCATGGCATGAAGCTCAGTGAGGAATAGTTCAGCCTTGGCTGCAAAGGATGTTGTATCTGATGGTTCGCCGCGCTCACTTTGTATGTCAACATGTTCCTCAGCAACTAGTGCTAGGGGTGAAGACACCATGCCTTCCTCCTCAAGTAACCTGTCTGCTTCCTCCAATACCATATCTGTATCCGTACCAACTAGTGTCGTCATGCTATCCTGGGGGTGAATTTTCCCAATTGTTTCCTTGCCTCCTACTAGCTATACGAAAAGAGCAACCGAATGGACTACTTCTGGGCCACGGGGTGTTTGTACCCTTCCTTTATGAAGGCATTTGGTTTGGCACCTCAAATCTATGACCTTAGTACCAGAAGATTGTTCTTGAAGGATAAGTGGCGCCATCTTAAGAAACAAATACACGAGAAGCTCCCCATGTCGGGATTTGTTGCCTGCCATCTCCACTCATTTTTTCCGTGAGTCCTGCTTGATGTGGATCACCAGACAGTTTCTAGTAAAGTTTCGGGGGTTTTGCTACCCTTGCTGGAGGTGGTCCCTCTGACAGTGGTAAAAACGTTACTGCCTGTGGAGTCCCCTAGAGATGAATCAACCAAATCTCTACATCCTGGGAGTCGGAAGAGAATGAATCCATATCGCTGCCTTCTTCCTCTGAACTTCCACCATCCTCATCCTCTTTTGCTCCTACTTCTTCAGTCACCACTGTTTGTTTCAGTTTCTTTTTCTTGGGTTCACCACCATTATGAGATCCAACATCCAAGGTATCTAGATAGAGCCAGTAGTTCATAGCTGGTTTATATGGTTCTACTCTACTAGCCGGAACCAGTGTTCCTTGGTGTTTACTGTCCACCTGCATGCGCACTGCCTCCAAGAACAAGGCCACTATATGATGAGGCATATAAAAGGCCTTACGCTTCAACTCCGTAAATTCTCAAAGTCTATCTAAAAGAAATTTAGCCCAGTTATATATATGTCCATTGTATAGTACATCCACTATAGGCAACATCCATATTGCAATGTCAAAAGTGCAGCTGCCCTTAGTGAGCTTACTTTTGACCAAATCTACTAAGCAATGCCATTCATTATTTGCTAGAAAAAATTTCTTCAGACCTCGATTGTTCTTGAGGATCCCTTCCCATTCCACACTTGTAATGTCTTTTCGACACATCAATTTCAGCCACTTCTTTTTGTCTGCTAGTGTCATGGAAATTTTTTCCACTTCTTGTCCTCTATTAGGAATTCCGAACACCTTGCTTATTTCTTCGGCTGCATAAGAAATTGTCACCTGCTGTTGAAAATGTTGGATTATAGATTTATGACTTGCTTTCTCATACCCTGTGATTAAACTCTGTAGGATGGACTCAAACCCTTTTAATTCAAAAATGGGCATGAAAATAATTTTATCTACCTCGGCTATACATAATGCCTTCCTCAAGGGATGGTCGGTCGTTGCCTGCTCCCACCAAGTCTTGCACTCACCTCCCAGCACACTTTCAAATGTAATATTTTCAGCAGTAATGGTGATTTTCTGTGCGCCTTTCCCTTTATCCTATGTCATCTTCCTCAGCAATTTCTTCTTTTTAGGATCGATTATGTTTCCCTTGCTCGGGTTTCCAATGCTCAGTTTCACCATTGTGTGTTGTTGTGTTAGTGCCCAGGTCTTTTTAATTGATTGTAGATGCCACCAGCTGAATTGTAACTGGTTGTTGTAACTCCGCTGTACCACCTGCTGCTGTCGTACGAAAATCTATTGCCATACTGGTGTTTGCCGTACAAAATTCTCCTTACCTCCAAGCTGTCGTAGTGCTTGTCGTACGAAATTTTCCTTGCCTCCAAGCTGTCATACGGACCGATGCCACCGTATAGGAATCCTCCATACTGAATCCTTCTTGTTTCGCTGCCGTACGAGTATCTCTGATATGAAATATGTCTGCCCAGAATGTTGTCGTACAGGGTACGAAAGTCTGTACCTTGCAATGACACCGTACAAAATGTTGCTATTGTCTGTGTAGATACGCTGTACAGAGGGCTGGCGTACAAGTACAGCTACGACTATGTCTTTCTTTTGCCCCTGTACAAATGTTTGTACGGACTGTTCTTGCCCTTTCTTCTCCACTGTTTGTATGGCTAACATTTGTACGAGTACTTCCTTCTCTCCTTCCCTTGCACGTACGGCTGGTGCTTGTTGTTTCTCGGCTGCTATGACAAGTATCTCCTCCTTATATAGATTTCTCCTAATTTGTTTCCCTTCATTGCTCGTGCCTTTTATTTCACGGACTCTTTCTTTTTCTTTTTCCTTTTCTTTTTGTTTTTCAAATTGATTGCTTGTTGACTCATTTCTATCTTTATAGGCTTTTAACTTAGACCCATTTACTAGGTTTCTGATAGGTTTGTTATCCAAAGTAGTTAACTTTATTGCTCCATTCTCCTTTACCTCAGATATTTTAAATGGTCCTAGCCATCAGACTTTAAACTTTCTTGGTTTTATTTCATTTTTTCTTTAAATGTTTTTCATGCCAAAAATTTTGCCTTTGCTGGGCCACTTTCGTACTCCATTGAGCAAAAGTCCTCCTTTCATCCAATTTAAGTAAAGTACATAGCCATTCTTTGAGGCTCTCCTCATCCCCCATCCTGTTTTCAATTGCCACCCGTAAGCTTGGTACTACATGTTCCATGGGTACCATAGCCTCCTGCCCATACATAAGGTAAAAGGGTGTATGTCCCATAATCTCCTTATACGTAGTCCTGTATGCCTAGACCACGGCTAAAATGCGCTCCTCCCAATCTTCCCCTTCCACTCCACAAGTTTTATAGAGGATGGACACTATCACTTTATTCGTGGCCTGTGCTTGGCCATTTGCTCTAGGATAATAAGGACTTGATAAAGAATGAAAAATTCTATATTCACTTATCATTTTGATGGTATGATTAACAAAATGTACTCCTTGGTTACTAGTTAGCTGGAGTGGAATTCCAAATCTGGTAACAATTTGCTCGTACAAAAATCTGGTTGTGCTGAGGGCAGTATTGTCTGGGAGAGCCCGCACTTCCGCCCATTTTGTTAAGTACTTTGTTGCCACCACTATGTATTTACATCGATGACTTTTTCTTATGGGTAAGGGTCCCACAAAATCTAGTCCCCACCATTCAAATAATTATTGTGGTTTAGACGGAAATAATGGCATGAAGTCTCTTTTAAGCGGTCTTCCTGCTCTTTGACAAGTGTCACAACTCAATACCCATTCCCTAGCATCTGCGAACAATGTGGGCCACCACAGTCCTCCCAAAAGTACCTTTCTCGCCATAGCATCTAGTCCCATATGACCTCCTGCCAACCCTTCATGTGCCTCACTGAGGACCCCTAGAATTTCTTCCTCCATTACACATCTCTTCAATATTTCGTCCAGTCCCATTTTGTATAATAACCCTTCAATTAACTGGAATGTGCTACTTTTTAAGGCAATTTTTCTTCTTTCTACTATAGGCATTTCCTTGGGAAAAGTTGTTGTCGATAGGTAGTGTCCAATTTTTTCGTACCATTGGGGTAAGACTGTAATCTTAAACAAGTGTGCATCTCGAAAATCCTCACACACTCCACTACCGAAGGCTTCTCCTGACTTAATCCTTGACAGCTGATCAGCGATCACATGAGATTTTCCCGGCCTCACTATAATTTTGAATGTAAATTCTTGCAGCAGTATTAGCCATCTACTCACTCTCCCTTGGATCACTGGTTTGTTTACCAAATACATTAGCGCCTGGTGGTCGACAAAAAATGTAAAGGGTGTAGCAAGTAGATAGTGCCTAAGTTTTTGAACTGCATAGACCATACCAAGTGCTTCCCTCTCTATGGTACTATAGTTCCGCTCCAATTTTGACAGAAGCTTGCTGGCAAAATATACAGGGTGATCCAACCCTTCCTTGTTTGGGCCAGAGTGGCACCTATAGCATAGTTGGATGCATCTACATGAACTCGAAATTCCTTGTCCCAATCAGAATAGGTGCTTCCACAAGTCTTTTTTTAAATTCTTGAAAAGCGTCTTCCTATTCCTCCTTCCATTCAAACCATTCCCCTTTTCTAGTTAACTTTTCGAGTAGAAGTGATACTTCAACTAATCCTTTGATGAATCGCCAATAATACCCAACATGCCCTAGAAAATATTTGATACCTGTCACATTCTCAGGTGCCTCCATTCCCAAAATTACCTTTATTTTGTCTAGATCTATCTTTAAGCCTTCTTTACATACTATATGTCCCAGGAGTCTGCCGTGTGGGACCATAAACTAACATTTCCTAGGATTGAACGCCAATCTCGCTCTTTGACATTTCTCCAAGCATTCTCTAATAATTTTAAGGTGGTGCTCCTTTTCACTGTAAACCAACCAATCATCAAGGAATGCTTTAAAATTTCTTGCCGACATACCATGGAAAATGTGTAGTATAATCCACTAGAAGGTAGCTAGCACATTGCATAGTCCGAAGGGCATCCTATTATAAGCATATACCCCATTTTCCACAACAAATGTGGTTTTTAGCTTATCCTCCTCCGCAATACTAATCTGGTTATACCTGGAAAATCCGTCCATGAAAGAGTACATCTCATGGCCAGCTACTTCTTCCAAGATACTGTTTGTAAATGGAATTGGAAATGGGTCTTTTATGGTCACTGCATTTAAACTTCTAAAATCTACGCATATCCGAATTTGAGTACCATCCTTCTTGAGTGATATTACAATAGGAGAAACCCATTTGCTTGTCTGAACTTTAAATATTATCCATGCGTCCAACATCTTTGTGATTTCCTCTCCTACTCACTCCGCATAGTTCTTATTCATTCTATAAGGCCGTTTTCGCACTGGTCTTGCTCCAGATATGAGTGGAAACCAGTGGACACACAGTTCAAGTGGTACTCCTTTCAAGTCCTTCTATGTCCATGCAAAAACGTCTCTATACTCCATAAAGATTCTGAGGGCTACTGCTTTCAGCACTGGATCCCAATCATCACCTATAAAGATTTCTTTGGTTTACCCTATTTCTCCTAGGTTTAGGGCCTAGAGTCTAGCCTCTTTGTATTCCACTTTTTGGTCAAAAAATGTGGGTAGGTGTCATGGTCGGGGCGGTTACAACTTCCTTGTAATCCGTATACCCTTTGGGGTATCATTCCTTTGATTCTTGTATTTGTAACATGTTGCAATCTGCTTGGAAGACTTCATAATCTCCCATCTGCCAGTGAAATAAACCCTTAAGGGAGTCTGTATCATCCTCCAAGTATTCCCCTAACATGAGTACTCCCTCCTTGTCAAGTTCCATCCCTTCATATTCTTCTTCTTCAGAGTCAGATGCCAAGTCCTAACTTACTGACTGGTTCTTGAGATCTATTGTGTACTTCCTTCCGATTCAATAGAAAGGGTGTTTCGTTTCCAGTTGTGATTGGCCTTTGCTACTATTAGCCATTCTCTCCCTAATAAAGCATCATATCCTTTCTTTTCCAAGGCAATAACCACAAAGTCTAAAAAAAATTGTTGGGTTCCTATTATTATCTTTTGCCCTATCAAGGTGCCAATCGGTTTGATGCCATGCTGATCTGCTCCTACGAGCTGGAATTCAGACAAGCACAAGGTAGGTTTTCCAATCACCTTCCAAGTATCTTCCGATATATCATTTACTCTGAAGCCTCCATCAATTATCGTGTTTGAGAGTTTGTACCCCATGATCTCCATCTCTACCACTACTGGTGCTCTCCCTAAACCTATTGTAAATAAGGTGTTTTCTTCCTATTCCACTAAAAGTTCTTCTTTTTCTACACGCTCTACTGCTTCTGGTTCCACTTGTTCTACTATTTCTGGTTCCCCTTTGGGATCCTGCTGAGTTGGCAACGTCCCTTGTGTCAATGCAACTTGTAACTGGGGTAGTGTATCTAGTAATTCCCCAATGGAGACCGGAATGGTAGTTTCTAATACTTTCCTCATGATGTTAGGTACCCACTTCCCCCTAGAGGTTTTGGCTGGCTTAGTTGTTGTTTCCCCTCTCAACTCATTTTGGATGTTCTTCTTTGCCTCCTCAAATCTGGCCTTCTCCACAATCACCTCCGGATACATGGCTTTCTTAGCTTGCATCCTTGTTATTGCAAGTACCTCACTTTTTGATCCTGCAATATCCAGAATGTTCACACCTTTTTGCCTTGGGCAATTCGTACCCTCATGTTTGCCCAACCCACACCATTTGTAGAGCATTCCTCCATTCTATCCTCCTCCATTTTGACATTCTCGAGAAAAATGGCCCCATTCGTTGCATCTCTGGCATTGGATCATGGGTCGTCCTCTAGAATTATATTGGATTGCCCTTCAGGGTATGTTGGTGTTGCTATTGTTATTACTATTATTAGCACTGTCTCTACAGTTATTCCTGTACCCTCCTGGGGAAGCTTCTGTATTATTGTTCTTTGGGGGAGTTGTTGGTGGTGTAGACTGTTCTCCAGCAAACAATATCTAGGCGTTCCTTGTTTTTAGGTTGTAAGGGTAGTCCTTGATAGCATGACCCCCTATCTAGCAAATCTCGCAAAACATCTTTCTCAGACATGCTCCTTTTGTATGACCCTCTTTTTGGCAGTCTGTACACCATAAGTCTTTACCTTCCTTCCTCTCATCCTTAGTTCCGACTACTTCCTTCATTAGCCGTTTGAGGTCCTTCATTAGCCGTTTGAGGTCCTTCCTCAAGGCTTGGATTGTTTTTGACTCTTCCTCACTCTCCTCAGAACTCTCATTAGAGCTTCCATGCCGTCTCCTCTTCGAGGTTTTAGTTTCGCTTTCAATGTCCATAGCGCGCGTACAAGCATCTCGAAAAGTGGATGGTGGAACTATCTTCATTTTTTTCCTTAAGGACGAGGTGAGTCCTCCAATAAACCATCTTTTCTTTAACACGTCCGCAGGCTTATTGTCCAATTTGGTGATGAGATCCTTCAGCCGTCTGGTATAAGCCTTCACCGATTCCTTCTTATCTTGCCTGGTGTTATAGATTTTTGTGACAATTTCATCATCATCTCTTAACAATTTGAATTCCTCCTCAGATGCTCCACACAAGTTATCCCAAGTGTTCTTACCAGCATCCAAGTCTGCATACCAATCTATGGCAATCCCTCTTAATGTGGCAGGAAATGCTTTCAACCATTCGTTATTGTCATTCTCCCCGTTCGCTTGCCATATAGTTATACAGGTTTTGCAATGGCGAACAGGGTCCTCTGATCCGTCCCCCGTAAATTTAGGCAATTTTTGTTTATCCATTGTCATTTTCTTTCCTTGTTGCCGCCTTCCTAACGGAACCCCTCCTCCCGAGGGAACACCACCACCCGATGGAACCCCACCTCCAGATGAGACACCACTTCCTAATGGAACAACCCCGTCGGATGGAACCCTACTTCCCCCTGGAACACCCCCTCCAAATGGAACACCACTTCCCAATGGAACTCCACTTCTTGATGGAAGTTTACCTCCCGATGGAACACCACTTCCTCATGGAAATTTACCTCCCGATGGAACATGACTTCCTAATGGGCTAGACTCTTGACTCCTTATCTCCACTTGAGGGAGTTCTTGTTGTTCAGGGGTTTTTGGTTTCCGGCGTGTCCGAAATAACCAAATTGGCTAGTTCCTCAGTAGTATGTTCAATCCACCCTTCCTGACTCTGATGGGAATCCCCTTGTGTTCTCCAATTACGATGTCTTTCTTCTTACTATTGGAGACGTAAGGTTCTTAGGGCGACTTCCTCCTTAGTTTCGTCCTCTAGTGTTGTCCTTCGGTATTTATTTGGAACTAGGGGCATGAAGTAATTCAATGCCTATCTCCCTATCTTGGCTTATTAAGTTCCTCTCCTTTGGGATTCCACGCCCTCTTAGTAAACCACTGAAGAACTTGTCGCCTTCTTCTTTCCCTCTCGATTTGTGCTCTTTTGTCCTCAATATGTAAGAGGTTCCTTGCCAAAAGCCTTGTCATGCATTATCGGTGACACGGAGAGTTTGTCGCGTACCGTGCTCTCAGGAACCATCCTCTCACAGGCTTCCTTTTGCATGTACTGCTCAACCGCAACTTCCCGCGCTATCACCAAGTCACGTGTCAACTGATCTTCCCTAGTTATTTCTTCCTCCTCTCCGTCGCTATTAGTAATTTGAATGCAAGGTGTAAATGGTCTTCCCATTAGTCCATCCTGTCAGCACAATACCTCCAGATCCAAACTTATGCAATGGCGCCAAAAATGTAAAGTGGAATTACCAGCCAAATCTCAAAATACAAAACTATGTTAACCATATAGGACAATTCAATTTATACACAAGAAGTAAAACCTCGCAAATACTATTCTTACCATAATAATGATAGGCAAGGAAATGATCTTTCTTTATTAATACCAAAAACCACACACATACATTACCAATGTTCCAAATATTTATAGACGGGTCGGTTAGTTGGAAACTCACCGACGCATTTCCTCACCGGCTAACTACCCAACCCGACTAGATTAACAAGTACTAAACATAACAAGTATTTTATTCTGCCTATAGCATCTTACCGGAGCAACTATTGTCCTTCGGCTGCAAGTTTTCTTACCACTCTTTTCTCCTCTTGTGGATTTGCTTCCACCATGTATGGTCCCCCTCCATTGGAGTGTTTCTCCACTACTCTTCTCCTTCACAGGATGCAACCCACCATTATTCGGCATCCTCCGCCAATTAATCTCTCAACTCTTCTCTTTTTTTGTGGGTTTTGACCCAACACAAACCAACTACCTCCGCCAAGTTTAAGGGTAGTATTCTCAACTGCTTCCACATCTTGTAAATCTCTTCGCAGTATCATTTGAAAAACGAAATCATCATAGGTCTCCTCATGATCCCTCTCATCCTCTTTGAACTCATTGTCTCCTCATCCACTACAAATCATTCGCTTTGCTTCTAAGTTGCCAATACGGATACAAGAATGAGAATGGATACGAGAATTTGATACGTAGATACAAGCAAAAACAAATTACCTGTGGATGTGTGCGTGTGTATTACAATTATATATCTATATATATAGAAAGGCGGTCACCAAACATTTGCAAACTTGCATGTGTAGTTGACAGTTATTCCAAGTGTTTAGGTTGTTTATATTTACTTTTTGATATGTGTTTTTCAGTTTAGTCACCTATAAATTTATCAAATGTGTAGCATAGATGAAAAAACTTGCAAACTAAAAACGCAATCATCATCATATAAATATAGAAAGGCTGTCACCAAACATTTGCAAACTTGCATGTGTAGTTGACAGTTATTCCAAGTGTTTAGGTTGTTTTTATTTACTTTTTGATATGTGTTTTTCAGTTTAATCACCTATAAATTTATCAAATGTGTAGCATAGATGAAAAAACTTGCAAACTAAAAACGCAATCATCATCCACTCATCCTCTCCTCATCCACTACAACCATTCACTCGCATTCGCAGTGTGTGTGTGTGTGTGTGTGTGCGCGCGCTATACATGCAGTGAATCAAAATTATTGAAAGTGAAATAATATTATATTAAATTTGATTCATTAATAAGTTTCAAATTTTAGTTTACATATTTAAATTTGTTTATTTTAAGTTTTAAAACAAGTGAGGGTGTAAAACTTCTTTGCCATTGCAGAACCTAGTGTGAACCTAGACCTACACATGGAGCGGACTTGGACCTGGACCTGCACCCGCACCCAACCCTTGACCCCTATATTTAGTTTACATATTTAAATTTGTTTATTTTAAGTTTTAAAACAAGTGAGGGTGTAAACTTCTTTCCTGTTGCAGAACCTAGTGTGAACCTAGACCTGCACATGGAGCGGAACTGGACCTGGACCTGCACCCAGCCCAGCCCTTGACCCCTATATTCGGTAACATGGCTTTACTTTGTAGCTTCAAGCTCTCAATCACTCAGGATTTCATACACATGCAATGATCCTCTTGAGCTCTCCACAACCGCTTCACACTTCCAGATGCAAATTGCTTCACAATCAGCATCTGTTTACACAGCTCCACTCTTCACCCACAGGCCCTAGTGTAGACTACACACTCAGTTCCTCTAGTTCTCACACCATTTGATGCAAGTAATCCCTCCTACCTTCTAACACAAAACTCAGGCACAAAACATTCACAAAGTCTTCTTGCACCCAAATCAACACAACAGAACATAACAAAGAGATAAAACTCATTTCTCATTAAATCTGCAAATAATTTGCATGGACTCCCTCACAATTTGGCATCATTCCAACTCCTCAACACGTTCCCACTCTTCGCACTCTTTCTTCAACAATTATGCCTCCAATCCCAGCCTCTTCATTTCTGTAGTCACCTTCTCTATATCCACAAGCTTTGTTCCTATTTCTTTTCTATTGGTTTGCATTCTTCGGCAATTCGTTTGTTCCTAAATCTTCAGCACACTCTGCCTATCTTTCCCATTCCTCTCAAGCAGCCCATCTTTCATGTGATGAAAGATGTCTCTCCTTGTCCTCTTAGCTGCCACGCCTCCCACACTCTCTTGGCCTTGCACTTACTTTACTCCCTCTTTTTGCACCTATCCCAAAATGTCTTTTCAGAATTTCCTCCTCTATCTGACTCAACTCTTCCCTCTTGAGTAATTACAACTTCTCACTACACAGCCACAAGCAAAGCTCTTCTTGTTCTCTGCTTCGTGCTTTACTCAAATCAATTCTCTTGCAAGCATTTTGAGTAACCGCCAAATATCTTGATGCTGGCAACGGGTTGCAGAACTTGGTTCTATGCCTGCCAATTTGTTTCCTTGAAAGGTTTTTAAGCCTCTTCTCGACAAATCCATCTTGTGCATATCCTGCAATCATTAGGATCCATGAGAAACATTTCTTAAGGCATTTTGTCAACAGTGTGTGTGCCTTGTCTATGCTTCCATTGATGTCCCTACCCTATTTCAAAGCCCTGTACCAAGGTTGCTTGGCAAACTTCAGGGAATTTGTTTTAAATTGGCCTCTCATTTCCTTGAAAACCTTCTGTTAAAATGTATCACATAATTAGAGGCCGCATACAATTGAGGCACTCTCTTGAATAGTTCATTATCTCTACCCATGTTTGCAAGTTTTTGCATACATGTTTATCAAGGTAATTGCACTTGAAACATTGACGAGAAGACTTATTACCTGACTCATTCTACAATCATCTAATAATATGCTCTCTAAGGGCCATATTGAAGTCATAGAAATTAAGAGGTTTAAGCAATGATTCTACCCTGTAAAGCTGAAATGAGAGATGTCAACACAAAAAAACTGAAACCAAACCAAAACTGGAGAAATCAAACTGGAAATGTTTTTGGGTGGTGCAGATTGCCAGTTCACCCATGTGCTCCTGCACCAAATTAATATCAATTACATCATCCAACATGATGGGTGTTGGGATTCATATGACTTTTCTAAATTTGGGTCCACGTAAACAAGATTAATAATATATGAAGATGAGACATATACAAGTCACAAATTATTATTTATCTGATATAAAACAATAGCATTCAACAAGTTTCAAATATTGTTATGGACTCCCTAGATTTAATATAGATTATGCTCTTATTGAATAAACTATCTTGAATAAAAAGATTTCATAGCAAAAAAATTAAATGTTGCCAAAAATACAACATGATAAATAATGACTTTCAGTTAAATCATTTTCACCATCATCTAATATGTAAATAGTACTAGATTGGGTTGGAAACAATATTTATTGTAGATACTCATTCCAGATCAGATTCATATTTCTTGACCCACTTGACTCTTCTAAATGACACATTGTCAAATAAACTCTGTATAAATAAATTAATGGAGGAATCAATTTCATTAAATCATGTTCTAAGAATTGAGAAAACCACACAAAATTGACTTAACCTGCCTTTTAACCCTCTAACTGGAAACTAGATAGTCTGCACAGGCCAAAAAGTTAACTTTCAGATGTTAAGTATCTCGCAAACTTTAGCCAAGAATTGAGTAAACTAAGTCAAAAAAAGAACTCAATGTTATAATTCTATATATTTCACTGATCTATTGTGAGTAGCATAACAACATATTATGCTTGTTTGACAATTATCCCAACTACCCATGTGATCTAATTCTAACACTGCACGTGAATGTTTCAACTTGATTACAAATTTGATATAAAATTCAACTTAATGTTATTATATTAAGCACTCAAAAAAATTAGCTGCAACTGAAATCACATTCAATGGTGTCATGCCCCCACCATGAAGGGAACATCAATGCCTTAAGAAAAATAATCATGTTAAATCAGCAATTTACAAGTACCTATTCATGAACAGAGCTCACAAGGACTGAATATAGGCATCATTTTAGATAACACTAAACAGCAATTGAATTGTTGGAAAATGCAAAGAAAGCTGCAATCAATTGTAATAGCAGCAATTATGATTAAGCATAATTGCAAGAAACTAAAGTTATTGGTTTGCATTAATATTTAAGGAACAGTGATCCTTCATTAGACAGGGAGTATACATCATAAAGCAGCGATATTAATTCAAACATGGGGTGTGATAAAAGGAATCATTGTTAATAATTAATAATTATGAAGAGACAAAACTAAAAGTCAGTCCAAGGAGACACAATCCATTCTGAAAGGACAACAATTTCCAAATGACGCCTACCTTCATAGGAAGGTTAAAGATATATGGAAAGAGTCACAATGGAAGAAGGATGGTGACAAGACATTAGATAAGGAGCATTAGTCTCATCAGACCAGAATTTGTAATTACTTGCAGGCAGTAACATTCTTGTCTATTGTGGCATGCACAAATATATAAATATGTACACCTAATATATGCAGCAATATAATGTGCAATTATTTACATATTAATATGGGATAATATATTTGGCAAATAACATCATATATTTATTAGACATAAGCAATTATATGGATTTCCAAATAGCAAGAATCAATCATGGCGCGGTGAGGAAGGGAACTCAAGGAAGAATGGCTATAGGCTTTCTTACTAGGTACACCACCTTGTATGAATAGAAAGAGGCCACATGAAGACACGAGAAGTGGCATATCCTCTCTTGGGCCTAGTGTAGAGGATGGCTTGGGCACCCAATAAAACAAAGAGAAACTTGTAGGCTTCCCCACTAGGTACACCGCCCCATATGGATGGCAGAAAGCCACATAACGCCAAGAGGGACGATATATCCGCTCTTGGACCTAGGGTAGAAGATCGCTTTGAGCACCCTATCATGCCCACTTGTCTGAGCTTCATTATGACAGAATACAAACAATAAATTAGATATCTGACCCTTATAATTACCTTCGACTCCAATAATGGTTGATCTTTTGAATTGTATCTTCAATATTTCTCTAACATGATTGCAAGATCTCAACAAGGATCTATCTTGCTTGTAAATCATTTAGGTAAAGTTATATCTCTAACTATATTATGTTCCCTGTTTTAACGAACTCAAAATTCTAGGGCAAAATATAGGAGAGTCCAGAAAAGGGGCCACATTACAAATTGACAAGTATAAATACCCTCAAAAAAACTAGATTTATAGAATATTCATTCCAAATTTTCAAATGTATTTAGGAAAATTGGAATTGTTGAGCTAGAATATTATGAATTCAAATTTAAGATTTATAATATAACAATATGTTCCATAGGGATGGGGTTATCTCCCACCCTAACCGCCTTGTCTTCTGCATCTTTTCTCATGTTCCCAAACAATTTCAAATATTTTTCACACATTAGAGGCATTTCTTGTGTTAGGTGGGAATAAATGAGGGTCATCCATAGACATCCTCAATAAGCTAGGAAATTCTTACGGACATCCTATTCACTCCACTTAGTTTGCGAATTCTAATATATTCCCAACCTTAATAGCCAAGAATGGGAAAAGAAAAGAACACCTTTTAAGAGTTTAGAGAAAGGAAAAAAGGTAGGATGTTTTCTAACAATAAATTTATTAGTGTTACAATTAAATCACAAAAGTATTTTTCAATAGCTAATGATTAATCATCATTGTTCACTGGCATAAAGTTTTTTGGTAATTTTGAGTTTCATCTCTTTAGAATATTTGACATAGTTTATTCTTGCATAGATGTATTTAGTATATCATTGTTCATTATTTATCATTTGACTTTCAATACTTAAATGTGTAGAAATTCTTCTCATTCGATTTTCAGCTGTGTGAAATATTAAATCATGTTAACAATTCAACAATGCAACTATATGTGCATGCATGTAATGTTTCCTTCCAAATTTACCTTAGATTTTTTCCTAAAATCCTAGTTGCCACAAATAAGGGTGAGAGTTTTGGCTCACTAAATAAAGCTTTCCTCAATATTGCAATCTTGGATTCAAATACTACAAAACAAGATAAAGAAAAACATATGCAATACATGTACATCCATATATCTAATCATTCTATCAAACTATATTAGAAAAAATATTGGGAGAGACAGGTGTGATAGAAACAAATAGTAGCCACCTTGTATAATTAGTAAAAGATGACTTGAATTAGTGAGTCCTTTCTTGTCCTAGGCCACAACAGTCCTACAACAACTATTACAAGATTCAAGAATTGGCAAATTAACGGATTTCCGGATGATTGATTGATTAACAGAAGAACAAATGTGTTCCTTATAAAGAATTACAAGGACGTTGTTTCTAAAAGAAACAACGTAGACTGAAGACGAAATTAGAAACAAAACTGAAGACAGGATAGGAAACATTCCTATCTAGACTGAAAGACACAGGATAGGAAACATTCCTATCTAAACTGAAAGACGGACTACAAACAAGTAGTTGACCATTATAGAAAGTATTCAACTAAGGAGATAATATCTTAATACCCTCCCTTAATGGTCAACGTACAAATGTCGAAACATTCTGGGATAACTAAGACCCTCACTGGATCTACAAAATGTTGAAACCAAGAAGCTTTGCCAAAAGAGTACTATGACTCAAAACAGATAGCAATTACAAAACTTCGTTTTTGTGGAAAAAAAAGTAAAACCCAAAATCTCATACAACCTTGCATATTACAAACAACATAAAATGATTTTTAAGGAGAAAATCAACAAACCGAAAAAAAATAGAAACAGATTCAGAAGGCAAAAAATGCAGCTTCGCCTTGATCAAGAAGCTCGACAACTTGTGTTGTTCTGCTTGGTCAGAGATCAGACGAGTCTTTGTAGTTGACCATCATAGACTGCCCTCCAACATCAAATTAGTCAAAGATGCCATTCTGAAGAATTCAAGTACAAACTTCAAGACTAAAATTCAACAGGCACGGATTTCAAGGCAAATTCCTAGTTGACCCAGAAAAAATCAATAGGTACCCAGAGGAACTAATACAAAACCCAAATAGAATTTGAAGTTGGATCTCAAATCCGTAGGCTCGAAAATCAAGGCACAGAAAACAAGGCACCCACAAAAATCTGATGAAGGCTCATTTGAGATCTCGAAAAACCCACTAAAAATATGATATCCAAAAAAAATTTAAACCCAAAAAACTAGGTATGAGGAAGCAGATATGTGCGGAATAATTTCGAAAATAAGGATCCAAAAATTTCAATGAAGAAATTCTTATGTTCGCAAAAATTTAACCATGCTCTAATACCATGTTACAAGATTCAAGAATTGGCAGATTAACAGATTTCCAAATGATTGATTGATTAACAAAGGAACAAATGTGTTCCTTATAAAGAATTACAAGGATGTTGTTTCTTTTTCAACGTAGACTGAAGACGAAATTAGAAACAAAACTGAAGACAGGATAGGAAACATTCCTATCTAGACTGAAGGATGGACTACAGACAAGTAGTTGACCATTATAGAAAATATTTAACTAAGGAGATAATATCTTAATAACGACAACCTCCTCACTGGTCCCTCATGACCCTTCTCTTACACCTCAGGCCCTTTTCTTTCCAAGATTGGTTTAAAGGCAATCAATCTCTTAACATCATTGTCATCGTAACTTAAAAAAATTTAGCTTTTACTAGATTCACTAGCACAATGCATAGAAACTGTACTTCTGTAAAATTGTTAAATTCTTTCAAGATAGTATCCCTCTTATCTAATTCAGGATTATTTGTTCCTATTTCCTAAATTTTATAAAATATAATAGGAAATTTCTCAAACAGTGTTGTCTCAATAAGGCTAATCTTAGAATTATCTTACCATTAGCTTGCTTAATTTTCCAAAGATTCAGACCAATACTTCTTAAGCACCTATTCCATCGGTTGAGTGTATTTGAAAAAAAAAATTTGTGGTTAAATTCAGCAACTACTCTTGGAAAACTCAAGCCAACATCTGAAATGACATCCATACAAGGTTCCATAGAAAAGCATGCACACCCCCCACCCCCAAAAAATGCACCATGCAAGGTATGGGTCATCCCTATAATCACCCAATTTTGGTCTAGCAAACTATAAGCCCCCATTTTGAGTATTTTAAATCTATATGCTAGACCAGATTATGCTTTAATCAATTTTCCATAATTAATTTAATCAATAATCTTCAAACAAATCATCACATAATCATTATGTGATTATATCCTAAAGTTTGACAACTTTATCCTAAGTTTATTTAATTAAAGGAACGTGTCCCCTTTTCATTGAATAAATATCCCCTTTATCCTAATTTCACATGAAAAAGGCTTGGACCCTTTTATAAACCTTTCCATAAAATGTGTATCCTCAAAAAACTTAGAATCGGACCCTATCTAATCTCAATTTGATCAAACTTATCTCATTTCTACATCTCCCCAACATCATTTCGATTCTGATCCTGAGAGGACAGGAATATTCTATCGCTGCAAATTGATTATAATATCATCGCCAGAGGCATCTCAACTTCATCGCTTCAACATCAAGTTGAGATCCTTCAATCTTATTGCATGACTGATTTCATCACACCACGTCAAATTACTCAGGGTGGGTGCTCAATCTAATCAGGGATATATCAGTTCTCATCGCATCACATCAATTCTAGTATTGTCCGATCAACCAAACTTGTCCTAATGTTCACTTTAATCGCTTCACATCAAATTATGTATTCAAGATTATCTTTCTGATTCTAGTTCAATCGAGTTCAGAATTGGTCTTTCTAATCTTCATTCGATCAAGTTCAGAGTTAGTTATCAATCAGCTCAATGTGCTTCGTTTGATCAAGTTTAGAGTCATATCTTTCAAAACAATTCATCACTTCATATCAACTTTTCGACATCGTCATATTCTTTAACTCAATGTGCTAGCTCGCACACTGACTCAAAGATGGGCAAATGTAATCACCCAAATTTGGTCTAGTAAACTATAAGCCCCCTTTGAGAATTTTAAATCTATATGCTAGACCATATTATGCTTTAATCAATTTTGCATAATTAATTAATCAATAATCTTCAAACAAATCCTCACATTATCATTTATTTGATTATATCCTAAAATTTGACCACTTTATCCTAAGTTTGTTTAATTAAAGAACATGTCCCTTTTTAATTAAATAAAAATCCCCTTTATCCTAAGTACACATGAAAAAGACTTTTTCTAAAATATAAAATAAAAATAAAATCTCACTACTTGGGTGCACTTTCCAATGAAATGGAATCTTTTGACTTTTCAAAAGACTTTTTGCCTCTTTATCCCAACCACTCATTGGAAAGTGTACCCAAGAGGTGGGATTTTCTTTTTATTTTTTATTTTTGAAAAAGTCTTTTTCATGTGTAAGTAGGATAAAGTGGATTTTTATTTAATTATAAGGAGACATGTTCTTTCAATTAAATAAACTTAGGATAAAGTGGTCAAACATTAGGATATAATCAAATAAATGATTATGTGATGATTTGATTAAAGATTATTGATTAATTAATTATGCAAAATTGATTAAAGTTTAATATGGTCTAGCATATAGATTTAAAATACTTAGAAAGGGGGCTTATAGTTTACTAGACCAAAATTGGGTGATTACAATCCTTAAGACACCAGGGCAACTTCCCACACTGCCACTAGTAGGAGAGAAACTGTGAAAGAACCGAACATCTTGAAGGTGTTTGATGGTGTATCCCTGACGGAGATGTTGAAAGGGCATCTCCTCCTCTCTGGTCCCCTCAAACGATAAACCAATTTCAGCATGGGGATGTCCCAAGAAGCCAAAGGAATGTTCTCCCAATGCCACTAGCACAGGAGAGCCATCCCTAGAATGTTTCCCTGTAAGAGGATAAGTCTCCAAGCCACCCCTTTTGATGGGGATTTTGGAGGGATGCTAAGGAGTCTCTAAGGCAACAAGTGGACTTACAGAAGCCCCATAACTATCTCCAAAAGTTAAGAACTCAAATTTTTATTTAAAACATTTTAATATTTTTGGAAATCTAATTCACTAATCCTGATGTTAAAATGCTAATGGGCCTCACCAACCCTAACATTCAAAACAACTATAAATATTTCATTATAGTTCTCTGAAGAATAAAGATTTGATAAAAATAGTGAGGGCTTCATATTGGAGAAAACAAAGTCATTAAATGTGAATGAAGGCATGCAATATTAAGGTGGATCCTTTGCTCCAGTCATGTACCATAACAAGGAACATATCCAAAGTGCTGCCCCAAACCACGCAAGGGAGGTCAACAGGTGTCTCCACCCCTTGACCCTTGTCCCTGAATTTAGGTCCTTGATCCCCCTATCCCTCCATTCCAAAAAATCATGAACCATGGATCAATACCTTCTCAAGGAAGTGTTTATCTTATGCATCGTCTCAGAAAATGTTTTGCCATACAATTGAACAAAAGTTATTCCTCTAAAAAGAATTTGTGGTTCCTTCATTGTCTTAATCTCTTAATATTGCATTTGGACTTCTGCCAGTTATGTCTCATGGCAGTTACAGTTTGGATCATAACAGTAGTACAAACTGAACACAGTATTTTGCCCTCATAAACAAGGAATGACTCAAGGAAGATTACTTACATGTATAAGCTTGGCTTGATTTTCCTGTTGAGGAGCCGCAGCAAGCAACCGTCTTAAATTTATTTCAGTTTTACTCAAACCCATTTCTATCTCAGCAAACCTGGACCAGAATAACACATGTCAAGCAACATGATCATTTGACTAAAAAATTCTAAAACTTTTCTAGTGAAAAGTTTACCATAAAAAACCTATTAGAACCTACCCTTTGAATTCCAAAATTTACCGGTCCATAACAAATCTTACCATCCCTCGAAAATTTTATTGTCAGAATGTCCAATGCATCCAATGATTTATTTTGGTAAACAAAGAAAATAATTCATTCCTAAACTCGACTATTATTCAAAAATATACAGAATGTTTTTATTAGCATCCACAGGGCACTGAGTATTTAGAACTCCTTTTACACCAACAGTATAAACTATAAAGTCCTCGTAAGTGAAAAATTGCATTGCATTTACAAATTTAAATAAACTGCTTTCATTGGATAGGATACAGGATGTCAGCATTGACATGCCCAACTTACTTATTTTGTTGAACAGTTTACATATGTCTCTTGCAAAGTATCAAACTGAAATCTGTAATGAAGTTTCTGATTTGTATGTCAGCTGTTATTTGTATCTCAGATTTTCTGACTAATGGTTTTAACTTTAATGCATTGTTGAAAAACTCAGACTCGGCAATAACTTGGACGCCCCAAAAAATTTGAAATACTCAGCAAAAATGTCAGCAGATTTGTCAAACATTTGAAAATATATAATTTGTTGAAATATGCTTAAAAAACACATACACCAAATTTAATATATAATATTTTCATTACATATTAATCAAAGTTTAAAGTTAAATACAGAAATTTATGAATATATTAATTAATATCCATAAATTTAAAGTTGTATTTATAAATCATTTATCAATGCATAATGATAAGAAATTAGAATCACAAGATTATAACTTATATAAATTTAGAATTATATAAATGTTGTTTCAAAGTAATTGTAAACCAAGATATTGAAATATTGGTGTTGAATAATATTGACCCAATCTTAATAATAATCAATATGAACAGCAGCGCTTTGATTAACTAATATCAAATGAAGTCAAGTAAATGTTAAAACTAATTTTAACAAACTATATAGATATATATTATAAATGTATCATCTGAAAGATTGTATATCTAGCCTTGGGTTTTGTAGCCTTCATTCCCATGGGTGGCCACTGTACTCTTTAGTCATGGGCAATAATGATATTATGCAGGTGATGAAATGCCATTGCCGTCACTGCAAGTTACTGTCACTGCATATGCCAAAAATCTTCACTGCAAATAAAAAAAACTATTGCTGCAAACAAACATACCATCACGGCTGAAATAAAACCTAAACTAACTCACATTTTTTAACTTTTCTCACCAGTCACGATTTTGACTTTAGGTTTGACTAAGAGTTTAGGAATTTTTTGCAGTTACAATTGCAGTGGGCTTATCAATGAAGTGTCCCGAGTTTATCCACAATAATATGGAGAGGAAATTCACTCACGATATATCACTATTTTCATGCGAGATTTTCAACTATAATTTAATGGTTTAAACAGAGAATATGAATTGCAAACATGATAGAGATGTTCATAACAAAAAGAACAAATACATTCTCAAGATAAGCTATGTCATTGACCAACTTGCTTAGTAATCATTTTATTTTAGAAAGGGAGATGGACAAGTTTTATCATCATAAATTTGCAGCATCAACAAAGATATAAACTAGTGAACACCTTCATAAACTCAACGATTAGAACTAATTTTAGAATCAGAATAATATGTATACTGAAAAATTTAATGTGCAGTGTGCACATTTAAATAGGTTCCTTACTCTGCAAAATACCACATCTCAAACAACCTTCAACAGTAGCAACCTCCTTGGTCAATATTTCTGAGGGAGAATCTCAAACAGCAGCAACTGCCTGGTCAATAGTTATGAGGTAGAACAGCAACTGAATTCCACAAGATATGGTTACAGTACATTATCAAATATCTGCTCAATACAACACTCCAACCATCCAGTCTATCATGTAAACAGTCCTGCAACCGAATATAAGCAGTCCACTAAAAGCAAGTATCCTCTCTTTAAAAACTTGAAACCTTCAATCCAGTGCACTAGTAAGTCTCAAAAAATTTACAGACATTTCCAACCAGCCTGAGATGATGTAAATTGATAAGAAATATCACTCTAATAAGCTAAGTCACAAGGTTCGAATCAAATTCCAGATCGTCAACCATAGAATTCAGATGAAATTTGGCAAGCTTGAAAGTTCAAAAAAATATCAATAATAAACTTGCATTATATGAATTTATTTATTTTTAAATAAAGTAATATATCCACATATTTGTCAAAATAGTTTAACATTGCTAAATAGATTAACTAAATACATCAATATATTTAAAATAAAATAATATTATATTACAGATCATAAAATTTGGATTGTTTGGAAGAGGTAAAAATTCACTAAAATTCAAATTTCATAGATGAATGAATGATTTTAATGATGTCCACGAGATCAAGCAGCCTAAGAGACCAAAAGACTGTAGCACTAAGCAATTTCCATATTCCTTTCCATTCCCAATCTTCTGGATGAAATTCAACACATCCTGTAACTTAGCTTAGAAGTACAAACATGCCCAAAAATAACGGAACTGGGATGCAGAAGTTTAGCGAGTAAGGGCACTGTAGCAAGCATGTATGTTGCAGTGCTACACTGTGGCAATCATACAGATCACTGTAGCATGCTTTCAAAACTCATAGAACCTTCAAATCTTCACAAACTATGCAAAGTCTTTACCAACTGATCAAATTAGCACAATGTGAATTCTAAAATGAATTCACCCAATAGGCTCAATGGGTTTTTGTCCCAACCACCTACTCACCCAATGGTTTTTGCCCTAGGGCACAAGCTCTCCAAAAGTCTCCAAGATAAAATATCAAAATCATAAGCATGTCATACTTCCTCCATCCAACATCCTTAAAAAGAACTCCAAGAAGCATCTAGAATATTAGGCCAACTTAGCCTACTTTGATTTTAATCATATTTGGAGAACTTTATCTAATAAACTGGCATTTAATAATATTATTACAATTTTCCCACCTGAGTTTGGAACTATGATGCTATTTGGTTTCTTAGGGTGGCTTTGGCACCCTCCCCTCCCTTTTGATTCCAGTCTAGTACTTGCTCACACTCCTTTATGAATATTACTATGTCAATTAGTCCAACTTTGAGATTACCGGACGCAGGTTTTGTACTAGGATGCTGGTTTGCAGATTCAACAGCATGCCGATCATAACTCAATGCCAATGGCTGCCGGTTTTTGTCTAGTTCTGACCTGTTTTTTGTAGTCTCATTGGGTTTCCATTATAGTTCATGAATTGTTTGATTACTGGCTGGATTCATTGACTGAAGCCTACATACACTGATTGTAGCCCATTTGATATGGGCACTCTAGATTCAATTATGGCTTCTCTCTGTTGCCTTCCACTATATCAGGTTCATCTAGGAACTGTAAACTTTGTAATTTCTATACTTGGTAGGGATTGAGGGTTTTCTTGATGGTTCTTTCCCTCATGAACCTTGAACCGGTGTTATTTATTAATATATCAGTGGTTTGCCACTTTTCCCAAAAAAAAAATATTATTACAATTTTATAATTATTTAATTGAACCCGCATGTTCTACGTAGTTGTGTTTCCGGGATCGAATTATGGGAATTGTTTTCTTCCAGACCTGTTTAATGTAAAGATTCTAATTTGGTCATGATTTTCGCTCATTGTAGTAGTGGATTTGCAACAGTTTTTGTTTAAATTTTATGGAATATGTTGCAGAAATCAACGAATCTAAGGATGTTGATGAAATCTGCAAAGTTTCTCCAGCTGAGGAGAATTTATCTTTGATGGGCTTAAGTTTTGTCTTGCAAAAAAATTGCTTTGGATGTAGTTGCAGGTACAGGATGATTCTATTGGGACTATTGGCAGAGTTGTTGCAGAAGTATGTGACGAGAGATTTTGGTTCTCAAATTATAGACACTGAATCTCTTCCCCATATAATACCCAGCTTAATTGCATCAACTAGCTGTCCAGCTCTCATAAATTTCTAAGGCTTGAACAAATTGTTCTGTTATTGATAAAAAAACAATATCACAAAACTATGCTTAGATGTTAGAAGTAATTTTGAAGAGGAGATTGTTTCAGACATGGGAAGAATTGGACTTCTTTTGTTTCAATAAAACTATGCTACTTAAATTTAACAATAGAATATAAAGGAACTAAAGAGCTGTCATACACACAAATGAAGTGTTCAAATGTGAAAATGCATTACAGACACAATCATTCAGGAGAAATCTTGGGAAGGATGTAAAACTTGGTTTGATAGTGGCAACTACTCTTCTACTAGAGTGCATTTGTCAAATAGACAACTGCAGATGCATGTACACCCCTTGTGAAGGCTATTTTTCCAAAATACAACTTATTCATCTGTAGATACAACTTACAACCATTCAATCGTCCTCCTCCTCTTGCTTTTGAATTGTCAATTCTTTCAATTAGGGTGTTGAATGACTCCAAACATACATATGAAACCTTCTCACGTGAAATTCAAAGAGATAGGATTGCCAAAAAAATTCAGATTATCTTTTCTCGCATTTGGGTGGAACTGCTCGTTTTTGGCAGGCATTGATTAGAAAACAGACCCCTATGGGAGACCACACAGAACCAATTGTTTCATAAAACTGAATTTTATGGGATAATTTTGCACCTGGGACTTGTTGAATTGTCATAAGAAGATGAACTTTTTCGAGGATTCAATATGGATAATGAGTTCTTTAGAATTTTGATTTCTTGTGTACTAGATTCATTGTAGTCTCCTTGAAATATATTGTTAAGCATTACCTTCATGTCATTATCAATAAAAATCATTAGCTTATGATGCAGATCTGAGTGCAGATAGAGTAGGGATGGGGTGGGCCTTTAACATGTAAGAAAGTATATTTAGAGTAATGTCATTTCCTTGTACATACAATTTTGTCCTTGAAATCTACAACTAAACCTTTTCTTTCACTCAATACCAATAAAGGCCATTAGCTAATGATGCAACAATTAGTTCAGATTCAACAGGGTGGGGAGAGCATAAAAAGAAATGAAGATTGTTTTGATGTTTATAGCATCAGAACAATGGGACTTGAGTAATTATTTTTAAAGGTTACAAAGAATTGAAGGAATTGTGAGCTGAACAATGTAAATGTAACCATAGGACACCTTGTAAACCCCAGCAGTATGTTAAAAAGTAACTAGATATATGAGGAGAAACCTAAAGGAACAAGGAGGCAATGCAGATGAAAGGTAGAGACCAAGACTGTTGATTAGCACTGCCACATGCCTATATCAAAGTTCATTGTTGATTAACTGACAACTGGAGACCAAGACTGTTGATCAGCACTGCCACATGTCTATATCAAAGTTCATTGTTGATTAACTGACAACATTCTTTCAAACTTCAAGGCTGGCATGGACTTCATCGTCAAGGGCTTGAAAGGACAGTTGTTATTATTTGTTAAAGCATGATGAGACTTTTTTTTGACCACTCAATTGAAAGAATAATTGAATTTGCTTGGAAGTAATCCAACTTCCACAATGAGTGAGCTTTATAAGTATCCTATATGGTATTATAGACACCTATGTTTTGAAGCGCATATACAGATGGCATCATGATTTCTTCTACTGTTTTCCATCTGTGGCAGTGGGTAGCAGCACTCACTGAACTCTAGGAAGTGGTTAGTTCACTAGATTGTTATAAAGTGGATGGAGACATATGATAGAGAAGACAAAATAAAGCTAGAAAGGTAGGTCCTGCCTTGGATGGAGGCCAGTCACTGCTAAATAAATACTGCAGTGATTGGCAAAGTTCTTCAGTTAATATACCCCGAGAAATTGGTAAGACACATTTTGGCCACCAAGAATCTTCATATTGGCCTAAAAGCCAATTTTCCAATACATTGAACACAACTAAATTTCTCGATTTAATTCTCCATTGTATTAAACAAGATAGATGAGAAGTTTAAGCCTTTTAAGCTATGACATGAATAAAATAACCATCCCAGAAATATAGAGGCAACTCTATGAGACAAACCTAAATCATTGACTGTCTAGAATATCAGAAGAGTTTTAAACCGTTCTAGAGTGAGAGTGAAAATGATGTTTAGAGTTTTCCCCAGTTTACACGCATTGGACTGTCTACTAAAATTTTCTGTAGTGGGTTTTCTTGGTTGTTAATAGGCAAGATCTCCTTATAATATTATACCATCTAAGGGCAAAATTGACATAAGAAAACTAAATAGAGGATCCTTATTTAGAATATGTTGAAATTATTCAGAGATGAAACAAAGGCAAACTTGTATAGACTAGATCATATAAAGAATACATTAATGCTATCTAATATCACAATGCCTGGAAACAGTGTTTGTGCATTTTTAATAGTCAGAAGCATTGTTAACCAATATGATATCGCAGTGTCTGGAAACAGCATCTATGCCTTACTAGTAGCTAGAAGCATTGTTAACCAAGAATAGCAAAGAATGATTAAATGATCATATAAAGAATACATTAATGCTATCTAATATCACAATGCCTGGAAACAGCGTTTGTGCATTTTTAGTAATCAGAAGCATTGTTAACCAATATGATATCGCAATGTCTGGAAACAGCATCTATGCCTTGCTAGTAGCTAGAAGCATTGTTGACCAAGAATAGCAAAGAAAGATTAAATGGATTCAAATGCTTTTGCCTGTCAAGTTCTCTGCGCTGATTTGAATCTACAGCCATGACTTCAAAGGAATTGCCCTAAATAAAAACAAATTTTTAATGCAATTATATAGATCAAGTACTATATGACTTTGCCTATGGCATGCAGGAATTGAATGAAAATTCTTTAGTACGCACGTGCAGCTGCAAAATCAATCTACGAACACCTGACCTTCCAGGTGGATGGGAATAGGAATCATTAAAGAGAGTTCCTCGATTCACGACCAACCCCACAATCAAATCGATCTTGGAATTATTAGAGAAAAGGAAATTCTAGCTGTTACGTATAAAGATAGATCGATATCTGACAAGCCCTCCTATATTATTGTCCAAGATCAATCTTTTTCATGTCAAGGATCGATATGTTCTTCCACCATCAAGACTTTAGATACGATGGTCTGTCTGAAGTTTGTGATCTCTCAATGTTCAAATCTTTATTTTCCCAGTTTGGAAGATGCCGAGCAAACCTAGAAAGGCCACAAATACCTTTAACTCTAATCTCAAATCCCTCACTGCAATCCTTAATAATAAAAGGTCGGGTGTGAAACCAGAATACCCACCATAATTCCCAAAAATCAACAAATTAGTGCGAAGGATCTCAGCTGAAATCACTCACCCACAAATACCGAGCTAAATCGGCAAGAAAACAAATATCCCCTTTGTCCGCGAATCGTTGACAAAAAATCTTCAAAAATGCCAAAGATCAAAAGCAAAAAAACACTTACGCTATTTATATGGGTGTACATCCAGTCGGCACCATGCAGATTGGGAGGAAAGGGCCAACCCAATTTATGAAAAAACAAAGCTAAGACCTTCGATGGTTTGCTAGATAATTAGAAAAATATTTATAACTCAAAACTGAAATGGCCTACATTTGACAAACATAAAACTCCCCATGCTCGCACACCCGTGAAATGAGGTTTGATTTCTGAAATTTTCTATTGTTCTTAGATAATCAGTCAGAAATGGCCGAAAAAAAGTTTCCGAGATTTTCTACTGTTAATAAGCAGAAAGAAATGGATTAGGTTTTATCGTGACAATTCATGCTCGCAGACACATGATGTAATCAAATAAAGTGTCTGCAATTATCTCTTCTCGTTGGATAATTCTTAAAAAAATTATAAAAGTTAGAAGCAAAATAGTTGTGCTTATTTAGAGATTTTACAGGCGATACAATAGCAATACCTCTTTCTGTTCACGACAATGCCCCCGTAGCTCTCCTCTCCAGTTATTTTGTTTGCTACGCCAGTTGTTGAGAATGGCAACTGAAGAAAATAGCCTTTCCACAATACCTTTGGGACATGCGTAAAAAAAAAAAATTCTTTCATTAAATTGCTCTCTACCAACAATTTCGTTTCGCTTTAAGTTTTACCATCCAATCAACAGAAAATGCCACAGGAGACTGTTCTAATCTAAAATATAATTAAAAAATAATAATAATAATCACTGAAAACCACTACCAGATATCTTTCCTGATGGAAACAAAACACAAAATTCATAATCTGATTACAGTTAAGGACTGTTTTATTGGAAGTTCTGTAAAATGTTTCTACATTTTAACTTTTTCTTATTCCGAGAATTTATTTATCAAACTTTTCAAATAGCTCAAGCCTCATCACATACAAACAAGTCCTACTCAACAAGTTATGCCTCAAAAAGTTGTCATGCCTCAAACATTCACGATTAATAATTTTATTATCAAGTTAAATTTTAATTATATTTATAATAATTATTAATTCAACAATAATAATAAATTTTTACATTTAATTATTAATAGTATGTATTCTTTTATTAGTCCCTACCTTTTAAAAGGCGGGGAACTAATGTTTTTTTTTCACGCCCTTTTTTTTTTTTTTTTTTCGTTGAGCCCCTGTCATATTGCAAAGTTTAAGGAGTTGTATTAAGAAAATGAAATTATTATATGCTAATTTCAGATTTATGATTGGCTAACACTATTTTGCTGGGGTTTTATTCACTTTTATGAAAATTATTATTGAACAAAAATCAACATTTGTAGATAGGACTAAGTCGGTTATAAAAGGCAAGAGTATTAATGCAGATTAATTATTATTAATGTCATGATAGGGCGACCAACAATAGAGATAGGTTAGCATTTATTATGTTAACATCAAAGAGCCACCGACAATAGAGGTGGATAAACACTAATAAAATGTTTTCCAATTTTCAAATTACGGAGCAGCAATTTCAGTGCGATTTGTAGAGGCAGAGGTATGAAGGCTAGCTCTTGCGATTTATAAAGTGATCTATTGTAGTATACTAGTATTCCATTTCTTCGTTCCATTGTTTTTTTCTTTGCGATTTTATTTGTGTTAGCATGTGCTTCAGAATGATTTTTGGTCTTGGCTGCAAAATATCTATTTTATTTTGAGTGTTGGACACGATTTGTTGGGAACATTTTTGGTATCGACGTACAAAATAGAGTTTTGATTAGTGATTAAATAGATGTTTTAAGCAATAAAATTAGGGTTTCCAGAAATAATTCTGGTTTGAAGCTGCAATTTCGTTTTTGTAAGCTAAAATATAGGGCTTTTAAAAAGCTCACGATTGCGAGTTCGAGCTTGTGCGTCTGAGCCTGCACCTAGGCGAGTTTCGTTGCCCTCCTATCCAAACTAGCAACAAGCCGCATCTTCTCGTTCTACTTGTGTAAACTGCTTGGAAAGGAGACAAATTTTTGTTCTAAAAGAGCGCAATTCTACGTGCCAATTATAGAGGTAACATCTACCCTTGCCATCCATGTCTCCATTTCATTATTCTGTTCTATTTCAGTCAATATTGATTATCCAGGGGTTTGAGGCATCTTTATTTTGTTTACTCTTTCATCAGGATGTAATGCATCTAGCATTAGAGTGTCTGATTTTTATGTATAGGCATGCTTCAAGAGAAATAAAAAGGGGTCTCACAATCACTTTGGAAACTTTAGATGAGCAAATGTAGCTGATGCTAAAACCCCAGCTAAGGCGGCCCAAAGACGATACATGATGCACCTTCTTTTCTTTCTTCTTCTCATCTGATTGCCCTGTACACAATTTAAGGTCCCTAATATCTTTGGTTTTGGTCTCATTGTTGAAATATACGTGAGAGATATTATATTTATATCCATTCTAATGTTTTGGTGTAATTAAAGGTTAAAGTAAAAACTCCATGCTAACAATAGTGAGAGCAACTAACTTGCCTTTACACCTCCTACAGAGTAAATTGTAAGCTCTTTGAGCATTTCTAAGCTTAGCATATGCTATGTTTGTTTTATTTGGTTTAGTTTTTAGCTACTCCTCATTAGATTGTGCTTGATTTGTCGGTGTACACCAATCCCATTGAGCCACTTCATTTAAACAGGGATACTATCATTTTTCATTTTAGATCCTAGTTGTGCATTAAATATAGATTTTCATTGTACTTCCATTCTATTAAATTAGAAATTCAAACTATAGCAAAATTATTTTGCAAAAATGCTAGAGAAAATATGGCAAGTACCTTTGCTTCAATTAGACATGATTTATGAAGAGAAACTAGATTTGAGTGATCAGGTTGGGACAGTTGTTCCTTTGGCTCCATTTTGAAACAGACACCGTTTGAAGCAATTGAATGTAGCACCACTAAAGGTGAACACCTTTTGCTTTGTCTAGAAAATTCAGAGATACGAATCTTTTTGCTAATTATACTCATCAAATAGGCATCTTCATATTGAGGGTAGATACACACTTCTCCCACATAGTTATCTTTATTATAAAGCTTAAAATTCAGCTTTTCACAATCCATTCTCACTAATATTTTGTAAGGCAATTTCTGAGTATGTTATAAATATGGATAATAAGTGTCAAGCATCTTCCCTTACGGCTATCCACATCTAAAATCAACAATAAATGCCAAATTCTCCCCTTACTAACTAAGCAATAGAATGAGATTGATTCAATGTATTTAACAAAACTCGTCTGCCAGCCTACCATCTCCAACTGGTCAACCACAATTCCAAAAGCTTCTCAAATCTTGAATCCCACATCTCTAGATTATTGCCCAGCATAAATATTATACATTATTCGACCTCACATTTAAAATGCCTATTCAATCTTATTCGTGTTACTATTTACCATCCTAAATTGCTATTGAATGATCAAATGGCTTGATTAGCTCTGCAAGAGGGGAACCAAAAACATATTTATTATATTATTCCTCTTTGAGTATAACATTGATTGGGGTCCTTTTGCAACCTTGTAGGAATAAATTCAGGTGTTTCATTAAGTTTCCATTGCTTCCATTTCCATTTCCTGTTACCTTGATGCTTCAAAAGTCATTTCTGATTTAGCTTTATATTTAAGTATTATACTTTAATTGATTAGATATAATTGATGGATGTATTTTTACTTCTTGTGTACATTGAATTGTGTTTTTTTTGACCTCTATTTTGGATCTTATACTCTATTTTAGATCTTTCAGTGATGGATCTCAAAAAAAATCACAAGCACAATAAAAGCTTTCTAAGAAACATGTATCTCATATTAAATAATTTTTTAATACAAGTAAACATGTTTAATAGCTCTAATTATTTCACTATGAAATATTCCTTTTAATGAATAACTAAAATTATTTCAATCATAAGTATTAGATTTGTGAAGAAGAATGAAAACAATTTTTTTTAATAAGAATTGTATATCTAACATTTAATTTAAAAAGGTGATTTAACATGTTTACGATAATTCTCATTGTTTCATTTTGAAAAGCTTTCACAAGCTAATTTTTATTATTGTAAGCAAATGCATCTAAAAGCACTCCTCTTGCTCACACAGAATATCTTCTCTTTGAGCTTGCTTTCAAATTCATAATTGCGATATTTGTATCAATTGTTTTGGTTCATTGAATTCTACATACATGAAATGTATTCCTAAAATACTCAAGTATTTTGATAAGAAAATTTTATGCACATAGGTGGCAGGTACAAAGTTTGCTGCATCAGGATTTTCAATAAGAAGAAACACAAAAGACAATCTTGTTGCAAGTACGACGAGTTATATAGTCAGTAATCAAGTGAGCATTTTACAAAACCCTTTAAGCATTTAAATAATAAGAATAATATAAAAATTCTTTCAAATTATTTTGTTTTTCCTAATAACCAATTGAATTTTGTATTCCTCGGTTCACTTTTTCTAGGAAATTTTGAAACTTCCATAAATAATGATGTGAGTACCTATTTACAAATAATAAGAATAATATAAAATTTCCTTCAAAATTGTTCTATTTTTCCTAATAACCAATTGAATTCTATATGCCTTAGTTCACTTTTTCTAGGAAATTTTGAAACTTCCGTAAATAATGATGTGAGTACCTATTTACACCCTTCTTTTCAGATACTTGAATATAGCACAATTGCCAAAACGTTGATTTTTCTTTTGCGCAAAACTCTATTAGAAAATGGATTTCCATAATAGCTATGAAAAATTCACATCATCATAATCTAATGAGCCACAAACTGGGCCAACCAAACTACTACCTCCAGCATCATTTAATATCTCATAACATACATAGCTAAGAACACCAACATCGATCAATGCAAATATTTGATACTCACTATGATCCTTAAAAGAAATAATATGTCATGGCGAAAAAAAAAAAAAGGGAACTGACGAAAACCAAAGACAACAATCATCATCTTCCATGATACAAAGTCAACCACCTCCAGTGCAATATACAACACCTATCAACTTATCAAGAATAGGCATAACAACAACACAACAGGGTCATGTCAAAAGCAGGCATTCATTGCATTGCCTCAAAAACACAATATGGAAGAGCAAGAGCACAAGCTTTCTTCAACAAAATAGAAAGCAACAAAATGTTGACAGTGGCAGAACAAACAACAAACTTCGGTTGCATTTCCATCAAATTGGAAGATGCAATTCTAAACAACTGTCACCATGCAGACAAATCTCAAAATCAATTAAAGCATATTGACGCATTATAAATGACACACCCATAAACCCATGCAGCATCTGTGAAATGTTACACTTACAAAAAAACACACAAGTCATCGATGAAACATTTCTCAATGCTTTCAACTCTCTTCCAATAACACATGAAGAGAAGAAAATTGAAATCAACAAATTGATATGTACCCAATATTTCAAAGTTGTTGTATCTGGCAAAGTTCCTCCCTTTGCTGCACCTTGGAGGATACAAAGAAATAGACGTATTGATGTAGTGCATACATTGACCTCACTAGAAGAAAGACTTGTCTCCTCGTGTATTGTGTTTGCACAAATAAGACAACTAGGTTACAAAAGGTCATAGTATGGCCTAAACGAAACAATAATCAATGTGCCTGTAGATATTGATAAAGTACAACGAGTATTGCCTTGACAATTAGATGACAATAGAACAATTACAATAAGATTGAATCGAAAACTAGAGTGAAAAAATGCATACACCCAAGGCAATATAAGACCCCTATGTGTAATGAATGCATTATCAATTCTAGTAACCACGCCCTTGTATATTAGAGAGAACGTTGTCATAGATGAGCATTGGGAAGCCATTCTAAGGGGAAAAAAACAACAAACAACATGTCTTGGCAATATAGAAATAGAAGACTTTAATGAGAATGATGAACTAAGTAACAAACCAGTCTTAGAATCACTTATCCATTGGTTCAATGACACACATTCAATAAAAGATCTTGACACAATGATATTTGAGATTGCACCTTATGAAGGAATTATACCTCTTAGAATATTTCAAGATCAAAACTCGGAGGAAATGAACTTTCCAACTCTCTTCTATGCTTATCCAAGACCACAACATGTTGTCTCAAATTTCTCACTCCAAAAAATAGTTAAGTGGGAGCTCATGCATCTGGATAATGACTTTGCAACACATATTACAAACATTTTCTTCAAAGCAATAAAACTTATCATTCAACAAATCTCCTCAATTGCATGGATTTGCATAAGAAAAGATGAGCTCAAAGGCAAAAAGTTGTTGGCAAAATATATCCGCACCCCCACAAATATTGAACAAATATTAAGATCACCAATTGGTTTCAGATCATTGAAGAGTATTCTTACATCACCTGATTACTTGGACAACACAAGGAAAAACATATTTGCAATGATAAGGCAATTAGGACCCCCAACATTCTTTGCCACATTGAGAAGTGTTGAGCACTTGTGGCTGCCACTAGTACAAGCTTTGGATGATATCTATGCTAGCAATAACTATAAAGAAACTAAAACTATAGAAGATAGAAATCTAGACTTTCAAATAAGACAAAATCTAGTTCTATGCACTCGATATTTCAATCATCGACTCAACACATTCTGTAGAATGATGTTAACAAATATAGAATTATTTGGCAAAGTGTCAGATTACTTCTTTGCCACCGAAGTCCAAAATAGAGGAAATGAACATTTGCATTTTATGGTTTGGACTGAAAACGCACCCATATATGGACAATGCACAAATCAAGAAATTGAGAACTTTGTCGACAAATATATCTCTTCTAATTCTACACTTCTAGATGGAAATCTTGCCAAAATTCAAACGCACCATCACACAAAAAGATGCAAGAAGTATAGGACATCAACTTGTCGCTTCAATTTCCCTATGCCTCTAATGAGGAAAACAACTATTCTAGAGCCTTTACCAACAATAGACACAAGAATGAAAGAAAAAGCAATAGAGCTCTTTAGATAACTTGAGCACAAACAATATTCAAGAGATGTTACATTTGACCAATTCCTTAATGACTTCGACAACATTGAAGACAATTACATCCTAATGCTATGGATGACATTAAGAAGAAGAGTACTATTACTAAAAAGAGACCCGAGTGACATATGGACCAATGCATGTGCAAGGCAAGTGCCATTGTTATGGTATGCAAATACTAATACACAATTTATAATGGATGCCTATGTTGTTGCATCTTATTGTTGCTCTTATATGACAAAGCAAGATACAACAATGGCATTAGCCTTCCAATAGTTGCGCAAGCAAACAACAACAACTTATGACAATAAAACAAAATTCATACGCAAACTTGGAAATGCATTACTAAACTATCAACAAATGTCTAGTTGACAAGCTATCCTTAGCATTACACAGATCATCAAGAAAAACTATGTTTATCAACACTGCACCATCAGAGAACAAAGTTCTCATGCTCAAAAGTCCAAAACTATTGGCTAAAGAACATGATAACTTTGAAAACATCATGTATGCTTTTGCAATAGAAAAATACATATCAAGGCCAATTACATTAGACAATTTACCACTTGCTGAGTACACTGCACTCTACTATAATAAATCAACTAGTTTTGAAAAAAGACGAAAAGCACAAATTATATGCTTTGTGAAATACAATCTACACATTGACTATGATAATTATTGTAGAGGGAAACTCATGTTGTACATACCCTTCCAAGTAAATGAGGAAACATTGTTATTAGAAAACAACACATGGGTTGATGCATTCAATGCTAAAAAGACACAAATAACAAAAATTGAAAAAATGTTCAATGCACAAACTAATTATGCATGGGGTAGCATAGACGATGCACAAAAGGAACTAGAGAACACTGAAAATGCAACAATGATATTCAATTGCCATTTACAATCCAACAATCAAACAAAAACACGAGAACATTATGACTTAGCTAATGACCTAATGCATAATAGAAAACTCAAACCAAATCAAACTATTCAAATTGTTCATAATCCATTATTTTTTAGAAATTGCACACCCATTTCTGCAAAGGACCCAAGAATACTACACAATGCAAAGAAAATTAAACAAAGAGCAACAAGCAATATTAAAAGATGCGGTTATGACAAAAAGACTTTTTCCACATAAACCGCTATACTTATTCCTAATAGGAGGAGTAGGAATTGAGAAGACCTTTACAACAAAACTACTCTATGAGGCTTTGATCCGTCTATATGATAAACAATTACATAGTGATCCACTCAAACCAAAAAACATCATTGTAGCATCAATAGAAAAGGCTACGTACAACATAGGAGGCATAACTGCACATTCCATATTTCATCTACCATGTAGCTCATCAAACATCACACCGTTAGACTCAGACACCCTTGACAGTTTAAGCAAGAGACTAGATCAACTTCAAGTTCTTTTAATCAACAAGACATCACTAATAGGATCAACAACCTTATACAATATAGAAAGAAGACTTCATCAAATAAAACATACACCAACTCAACCGTTTGGAAACATAGACATCATATTTTGTGGTGACTTTTTCCAAGCACAACCAGTATGTGACAAATGTATTTTCAAGCAACCAAGAATTAATGGTGAGAAAATTTCATACACATTTTGGACTGACAATATCAAATACAATAACTTGAAAACTGTTGTTAGATAAAGAAATGAACACTTTGTCTCCATTCTGAACCGTATAAGGATCTTTGAGCAAATAGATCAAGACATTTCGTATATAAATAGAGCATGTCATAGGCCTATACCTAATGATCCAAAAGTGCCACATTTGTTCCAACCCAACTCTGTTATTGCTGAGCACAACAAAAAAATGTTAGACCTACTACCGACAACATTCTATAAACTTGAAGCAATTGATCAGAAAGATACAACATTAGACAAGAACCCTCGTCGAATAGAAAGGACAAGCTTACCATCGACTATATTCGTCAAGCTAGGGATCCTAATTAAGCTTATAGCAGGTAATCTTGACACACAAGATGGTTTGGTCAATGATGTTGATGGCACATTCTAACTACCTGCGGATAATAATGAAGACATCCTCTGGATCAAGTTCAATGATCCTAATGTCGAAAGACTACAAAGATAACAAATGCAACACATATACACAAATACAATACCAGCTACATGGACACCACTCACACAAATTACAAGAAGAATGTGAATATTAACAAACATAGTCATATGATCATAATTCCCTATACAACTTACATCCACAAGAACTATTCACAGAGCATAGGGCTTAACAATGGACAATATTGCTTTTGACCCCACAAAGGTCTATCAACATGGCCTTTCCTATACTACCCTATCACGCATTAAAGACGTAGAAAAATTGTACTTGATGAACAAACTACACCACAATAATTTTAGGCTTTCCCAAAAAGTTAAACTAGAAATGCAACGGCCGCAAACATTATCACAGTGGCCTCTACATTATACTCTTTCTCTTACATCACTAGCCACCATTACAATATGTACTTTAACTACTCGAAGCCTGCAACTGCATGCAGAAGAAATAGACCATGATCATGACTTGCATAGTGTAATTGTACTTTGCCTACAAGAGACAAGAACCAAGCACATTGACCAATTGCCACTGGTGAATGAAAAATTTGAATTCTACCCATTGTATGTCATTCATGGATTGCTCACATGTTGCAACAAAACTAGCATAGTGCAAAATATCAAAACATATGCAACAAGAGACCTCGAATCAATCATAATTGACGTTTCTCACATGCAAGCATGCTTGTGCATTGCAAACATATATACGACATCAACTGCAGCAATAAACGATCTTTCCACTTTCATGCAAACCATCACCACCACTCTACCAAAACGTTCAAAACTACTAATTGAAGGAGACTTCAACATTGACATTCTAAATATATCAACAACAAAATCTCACCTCTTCGACATCATGCAACAACACAATCTAAAACTCGCAACAGAGAACACAACAACACAAACAGGAAGCAACCTTGACCATATCTGGATACATAACATGGACATTGAAATAAGAAAAGCCATTGTTCTCGACACATACTGGACTGACCACTTTATAGCTACAGTCCAATTGCAGCTATAGCAAATGACACCATAATCTATTTCTCACATCAAACACAAATAAAAATATCATAGGCTACAATTAATCATCTAATATTGGCTGCATGTTGAGTGTAGGTCCATTTCAACAGACCATGGAGATAGATCAAACTAGAAGCTCTCCAACTACTGTCAACAACAACAAACACAAGAGGTAAGTAATCTTAGTGCTTTGATACGACTTCTCTACAATTCAACATAGAATTATTATAGTCTATGTATTTGAAGATAATTTATCTACTTTCACTGTAGATAGAAGCTCATTGCCACTTCCCCAACTACCATATTTGACATCTGTAACACACAATCAACAACAGTCTTTGAGGGTGACATCCTAGCTACATATGGACCAACTTGCAATAACTCTACACAAAATGAACAGAGATCATCAATTGCACACATAGATCTCATAGACAAAGCCGATCTACTCACTATATCAACAAACATCACCAACACCTTGACTGATAAATACTTACACTAGCTAACTCTTGGAACAAGCATCCGCATTCAAAAATTTGGAATCAAGAAAAAGAACTCACAATATGAAAGAGGAGATGTTGAGTACTATATACAGTTCAAGTTAGAAACTAAAGTTGAACAAATACCTCCTATCTGCAAACAACAAAGACTATCACCTAATACCAAAATCTCCCGGCTAATTCGGTCACACAACAATTATCCAATTGGCAGTCTTGGTGTCCTTGTAACTTCATATGTACAGAACCCCACAGAATTATAGCTGCAGATCAGAGATGGACAGTGGCATCTGACACAACTAATGTAAGTAACAAATAACACATCAACTTTTATCACGATACTTTTATCTAATTTTAGTACTTCAATTTCTAATATATACTTTTCTCCTGCTAGTTCATAGTGCCAAAAACACACAGCTATAGCTACAAAAGCCTAGAAAATATATGCATGTCAACAACATCGCCAACAACAATGTTGCTACCACTAAAAAATGTCACCTGTACCAATCCACAAGGCTCAACAATTATCAGATCAAGCCTAACCACCTACATAGATCACCTCAATGACAACTACAATATACAATCACTACAACAACTCGCAAATTCCAATCTGCAGGTAGGTCAAAAAATAACTACTACCTAAAATTCAATACTTAATGACAACAAAAATAACACTACAGTGGGCTACAATTGACCTCGACCTTTGTACTTTCAGGTAACAGGAATATTAGAAGCACAAACTGTTCATAGCTCACCATACCAGCCATTGTGCATAGTCTGCCAATAAATAGTATCCATATCAACAACAACTAACATTCACTGCACCAAGTGCAAAACAGATACAACATTTCAATTTCAGCCCTATCTCCAATGTATCATTGAAATGGAAGACAACATCTTCGAGTGCAATCTACACGGCAAGCTCTTGCAAGACTACTTTTCAAAATTAACAAAGATTGAGTTTGACAAGTACAGAGAAACCATGTCTGTAGTAGTCTACATGATGCGAAACTTTGAGATTCAAGTCACTTTTACACTCACAATGGACCATACAATCACATCAATCACAAGAGAAACTCCAACTGTGAGTACTCCATAATTTCCTACTACTTTCATTATGCATAGTCAAATTTAAGTCAAACAAATACAAAGAGATCTATTAACTCATATTTATTTACAAATTGTAGGGTACATAGGCAACATATGATCGTTGGAATAATCTTGCAAAACTAGAACACCAGACAACGAGGTAAAATCAACAGCCCCATAAAACCAACTAGACATGTAATGACATAGATGTTGGGATGGACTTTTGCAGATTGCTATATATCTAGCAATGTTTACCTATTTATTCTTATTTATTTATATATTATGAGAGTGCCAGAATCAAGTACATCATTGATATATTTCATGCTTTTCAAATGTTTACAATAATTCACTACATAAATCACATTCAACTACTACATAGCTCTAATGACAACACTCTTTTCCTACAGGCACACCATCCATATTAGAAGCAAAGAGAAACCAGAGTTTTCAACACCAATTTTTGCCATTAACGAGCTTATGTACATAGTTCATCCTTATTTATACAACAAAACATAATATATATGTCACATTATTAGGTAGCTCATATAGCACTACATTATCCACGTTTCTTATTTCAATATATTGTCCTCTACATCTTTCTGAATATATGGACCTTGTAATACTCAAGCTACAAATTTTTTGCTACATGTATATGCAGCAAAGCATACAATAGGAAGTCTTGTTAGCACCAAAGTGCTTTATGTAAATTGTTGTAACAAATTTGGTGTTGTTTACTGGTCGTTGTATTAAAGAGTAGATAGTTAATAACACTTGAAAATATAGATACTCATACATAGTTTAAACCTTTCTTACAGGCAACACAATATACTTTTGTCAGATTTTCTTCCTCTTTATTCTCTTAATTATTTTTCATTTCATTTGTTTGTTGTTCCTATTTAACAAGTACTAACACAACCTTCTTAAAGTCTTATTTGTCATTTACTCTCATCAATATCATGATGTTGTTACATAGGCACCATGGTCGTCTTGTTTCACATAGACAATTGTAAGTATACTTCCTTATTTGTACCATTCATTTGATGGTTTCAGAGATATGTTGAAACTTTGTATTCTCCTCTATACAATCAAACATATTAATGAATACTTTAATGGTTTTAGAAATTTGTTCAAACTTCGCATTCCCCTCTATGCAATAAAGAAGGTTAATGAATACTAATACAAAAAACAATAAATAAAACTATCTTCTGTCAAATCTTGTCATCGGCGCTCAAATTGTCTGAAACCATCTACAGTCGGCCCATCATTTTATAGTTACAAAGATAGTAGCCTAAGCTTTTCGCTTATCCAACACTTAAAAAGCAAATTGCACACTGCTATTTTGTCATAGTTACACATTCTACATTGTCTATTACAAGAGCAGTTATTCATATCTATCCAGTTTTGTGCCTTCTCTAGCAAGAAATTTTTTCAAACTAAGAACTTATAGCTTATTTCTATTAAGAATTGCGTAAAAGATGTCACTTTGCTTTTCGGTTGCCAAATTCACTGTTTTCTAGCCACGCAAAAGGCAGGGACTCCTGCTCGTCAGAGCTCTTGTTTCTTTTATCTTCCAAATTAGTTTTGTGAAATGCTCTTCTACTTTATTATCATATTATGACACTAATATCTATATTTCATTTTTCTAGGCCTACCATAATGAATAAAACTTTGTTAATATGAAAATGGAAGTTGCACCTAGGTTTATATAGGTTAGATATTATGAGAAAAGAAAGAGATGTTTACATTTACAATCATTTTTTAATTGTTGAATGATTTAAGATGGTTGAAAATTTGTATAAGTTATATAGATTTAATATTCAAATAATATTTCTACATAATCATATTTTCTACATCCAAAGTAATTTGTGAACATAATTTAACATTACTCACAAATTTAGAATTAAAGAAAATGGACAAATATTTTATGACCATCAATAAAGTATAGAATACATGTAATGTGAGAAAATATCAACAAGTGCCACATAGTGGCTTAGTACTTCTCTTTAGTTTTAATTTAATAAATTTATTATAGTATATAAAATATTTTAATTTAAAAATGGTATATAGTTATATTTTTTTAATAATAATATTAGTTTAAATTTATATTTTATTTATAAATATAATTATTGATCTATATATTCTATTGTATTTCTTAAATAATAATATAATATAAGCAATATCATTTTTCAATAGTCTTAATTAAGCGACTAAAATTATATTATAAAAGATAACAAAATTAAAATGTAAAAATACATTAAAAAAATTAATAAAAAAGCTTTTTAAAAGTATTAATTTTACAATTATCAAATTTGGCCAATATAAGAGCTAAATGAATTCATACATAAAAATATATTAAATATTAATACATTTAGCTTAATAAAAAAAAACTTTTAAAAAGTATTACTTTTACAATTATCAAATTTGGCCCATATAAGAGCTAAATGGACTCACCCCAAAATTTGAAAAATTAAAAAAATTGCATCTATGTTATGCACAACGTATTAGTTTATAAGAAAATTTAAAAGTGATTAATTGTGAGTTATAGAAATTTAAAAAAATTAATCACTAGTTAAAGCATAAAATTCAAAAGGTATCACAATAGTACTTAGCCTACCGACAAGTACTAATAAAGTGTGAATGAATAATGTAAAAATGTGGTTCTCCAACTCTAAATAAAATTATGATATTTGTTATAAATAGAACTATATGGAAATATTTTTCAAACTAAGGGAAGATATATATGCAACAATACACTATTATTGTTATTCATTAATGTGTACTTGGTCTTTTCATAATTTAGATATATTTTTAATGGATACAAGGAAACTTCTGAATAGAAACTGCCTAAATGTGTATGTTGATGTATATACATCTAATGCAAATTGTATTATCAATGCCAATGAGATGCCTAGATAAAAATTTGAAATCATGTCTCTTTGTTATAGATGAACACGTTTCTTTAAAATTTGATATATTTAATTAGTTCACAAAAAATAGTTGCACCTCATCTGGTGCAAGTGCTAGTATATGTATTTTTGCTATTTAATATAATTTTTATTAAAAGATATAAAGTATTTATGAATTGGTCTACCATATCATTTTTATTGTTTGGATAGGTTCATACGAGCATTTCTATTATGACACTATTATCTCTTTATTAAGGTTGGGTCTTATGAAATTGACTTTCCAAAAAAAGAGTTATGAGTTGATTTCGTTGTTATTTTTAGAAATATTTAAGATTTGTGATAGTATAAGTACAATATTTTTGTTTTCTATACTTTCTCCATAAAATAAATAACTAAGAGTCATTTTTCTTTCAAAATTATAATTTAAGAAAAATCTAAAATTAAATATTTAAGTGGAAAATGTATTTTTAATAATTAGCCAACTAATACTTGTATTATTAAGAAGTATAGTATTTGTTTATTATTGGAAATATAAATGAAAAGTTTTAAATTATTTTTTAAAAAAATAGTAGAAGATTTCAACCCAATATCATGCAGATGCCTACAACATGTACTTTTTCATTAAACGAAGAGTCCTTTAACATCAACAATAAACTTCATATTGAAATAATACATTTTAGAATCAAGTATTTAAATCAAAACATTACAAAGTTACAACTATATATCAAGTGTTGTATGTAGTAGACTTGGTAACTTGAAATATGTCTCAAAAGTCTCTATTATGCTCTAAATGTATTAGTGTCCACCCAGTAAAACATATGACTTAAGATTTCACTTCAATATTTTACTTAATTGAACATGCTTGGTCAACTTTACTCAACTCTAACAAACCTAGAAAAACATCCTTGCATATGTTCAAAATAACATTAAACCCTAATAGTATAGGTTACGTTCACAAGTAAAAGAGATGATTGCAAAATTATAGATTTAACCCTAAACTAATGAGACTTGATATGCTTTCATGAATTTATATCAAACTTAATACCTAAATTGACAAATGAAAATGCCAAATTGTAGGCAAGGTAAGAACCCTTTTTAAATGTGTCTAAAACAACTCAAGTGATTAATACATGGTGTGTGTGTGTGTGTGTGTAACAACAATATTTTATTAATGATATTATATTTTCACAATCTATAATTTGATTAATTTCTAGATTTGAAGGTGGTCTAGTAGATCTATTTAAGTATATATACATGTACACACACAAACACACACACACATGCACATGCACATGCACACACACACATATACATACATATGTATACATGTACATACATATACATACATAAATATATACATATATGTACACATACACACACATACACATATATATACATATATAGATACAGATACATATACATATACATATACATATACATATATATAGTTACATAAATCATTATGCACAAGACTTATAAAAATGAAAAAATCAACATAGACTCGATACTGTAAAATCAAATTGAAATAAATAAAGACACAACAATAACATTCGTGACTACCCAATACTATAATACCACTTCCAAGAAAATAAGCATTCATACTACTTTGCGATGACATCTAATGAACTTATGCAACAAGGTTTAAGAGATTTCATTCTCTAGCTTGTGAAACATTTAGCGCTGGAATTCTTTAGAATAACTAAGAGGGGGGTGAATCAGTTATCCAAGGTCCAAATGTATGAATAAAACATTTCACAGCTTAGTGAACCCATATCCATATAAACTTATTATGCATGCATCCATTAGATCATACAATGCTTAAACTTTGTAGGTTACTGTCCTAGGTCAAAATAGCTTTGTAGAAATATAAACATGAAACATAACAGATTCAATAACACATTTGACACGTGGATTTTATGTGGAAACCCAATTTGGGAAAAACCACCAGTAACATGCTACCAATTCTCACTCTTCTGAGGTGATGCCCTCTAAAAGGCCAACCCTGCTAAAGGTTACAATACACACTGTTAAATGTGACCAAATTAGATGATTTCAATAACCCTATTAGGAGTGAGCCTTGTTGGAGGACTTTAGATCATTCACTTGGAATTTCACCTAGTTAAAGGATTTACAAATGACTGTTAGGTCAACCTTAATCCAGAGGATTTACCCTAGACTGATACAATGATTAGAAAGTAACAATAAGGCTTGATCTGATAACAAATTACAACTCACTTGCAAATTACAAATCTCTGTTTTAGTCCTTCATTTTGCTTGGCTTTCACACACTTAAGCTCTGATAGCTTGTTCACCCTTCAAGCATTCGTACTCTTAAGCCTTCTTGCTTTGCTTTCCAATAGCTGAATGAAGCAATACCCTAGACTCCTTGTCTTCCTTAAGTTCTTGCACATGATAACCTTTGCTTCTAACCAACTCTCTCTATAAATAGAGATTTAAGATATTTTTTCGTTTAACCTCAATCATCCATTTTAGGGTTAGGTAAGATTAGGTAAGATTCAATAAATCTATCCACTTTTTCATTTGGTTCCTCTAGAAACTTCTTCTTCAATCCTCTTCGAATTCGCCACGAAATGGTTTACCTTGAATTTTGTGCCACCAGCTCATCATAATTATCTTCCACATGCTTCACACAATTCAAGAAAAGAAAATAGTCAGCTTAGATTCGTCAAATCTACAATTTAACATGAATACTGGCACTTGGCATCAATATGTTGTTACTTGACTTCCATGTTGTTCTTCCACTCATCTTCAACTAAATAACTTGACAAACACTAAAGTTTACTGGTGCTCGACATCAACTAAACTTTACTCGACTTACACTAAGTTCAGTTGGTATATATTGAATCTTCACTTTGCTCGGCTCTAACTAATTTTTTTCTTGGCTTGCATTATCTTTGTTTAGCACCTATTGTCCACTCAGTCAAACTTGGTAGACTCAATTTTTCTTACTTGTTCTTCTAGACTTAATCAGTGTATCCAACCTTTGCAGCCTTAAGTAGATAATCAATACATTATAACATCATTTTCTTAACCGATCTTTGTACTCCTTTTTAATACCATAACTCAACCTTTTATCTAGGTGCTCTTGTTATCACATTTCATCAGAATATCCTCATCAATCAAACAAATGATAATACTCAAATCAACTAAGTAGTTGTCTTACTAGCAAGTAGCAAGTTTGACATTAGTGACAAAACAATGATCAAAACACATCCTCACACTTGTATCAATCTTTCCTCAATAATCTCCCTCTTTGGCATTGATGACAAACCAATACCAACAACAATACCAAAAAGAAAATAATTCCTTGTATTGAAATCTTGCCCTCTATCATCAACTTTCATCTTCTGTATAGGCTACAAAATTCTGCTTTGATCAACAAACAATCAACTTTTCCTTATGACTCCCTTCATATGTCATCTTGTAGGGTTTCTCCTTCTAACTTTATCTTTCTCCCTCTTACTAATTAGATGTATTTCTTTTAGTCATTTCTCCCTATTTGGTAAACATCAAGTACACTATCTCCCTCTGAGTAGATATTCCACATTTCTTTTCTCCTTCTAAAGTATTTCTCCCTCTTTCTCACTTTGTTTGGTATTTTGTTATTCTCCCTCTTTGACAATAATGCCAAAGACTTGTCATCTCAACATGCATATATGAATAATTTTAGTTTCTCCCTCAGTCACCTTACTTGCGACTGATCTGTTGTTCCAACGCTTTGATTACTTTAGGCAGCTCTTAAAATAAGATCTATTGCATCAAGTTGTAAGATACAACATTCAACTTGGTTGATGCAGGGCACTACTCATGTTTCTTAAGTAGCTTTGGATAGGGGTATCACCCCTAGTTTACCTCTTAGATACTCATGAGCAGATTCTTAGGTAATGCTTTTGTGAAGATGTCAGCTACCTGCCCTTTTGTATTCACATATTCCATCTTCACCTCTTTGTCTTGAACTAACTCTCTCAAGTAATGATACTTGATTGCAATGTGCTTAGTCTTTGTGTGTATCACATGGTTCTTTGATATATTTATAGCACTTGTATTATCACAATAAAGTATCACAGTCATAGGTTCAGTGATTTCTTCCTTCATACCTTTGAGTAGTTGTTTGATCCATACAATGTTTGTACAATTTACTGCAGCAACACCATATTCAGCTTCAACAATAGATTGAGATATGCAATTTTGTTTCTTGTTGGTCTAGGCGACCAACCTATTTCCTAAGAAAAATGCTCCTCCACTAGTGCTCTTTCTGTCATCAATGTTTCCAGCCGAATTAGTATCAGTATAGGCTCTCAACTCAAAATTTTCATTTTTCTTGTAGTATAGACCATAGTCTTTTGTTCCTTTCAGATATAGATCATAATTCTCTTAACAACCATCAAATGGTTCTCCTTAGGATTAGCAGAGAATCTTGCAACTATCCCAACAGGTAATGTGATGTTAGATCTTCTATGTACTACATATTGCAATTTGCCAATCATAGACCTATACAATGTTTGATTGACATCAATTGAATCATCATTCTTTGACAACTTGTGTCCTGTCACCATAGGTGTGCTAACTGGTTTTGAATCTTCTAGTCCAAAAGTTCTTAGTATTTCCTTCGCATGCTTAGATTGAGTGATGTATATACCATATTTCATCTGATATACTTGCAAACCAACAAAGAACTGATGATAATCTTTAAGTACAAATTTTTGTTATCACCAGTCCTCTCAAATCCAATCTTCACAATATAGTTGTGAATCCTTTCATACCACGCTCTTGGTGCTTGCTTTAAACCATATAAATCTTTGTGTAATCTTCATACCATGTTCTTGTTGTTAGCATCACCAAATCCTTCTGGATGTTCTATATAGAACTCTTCTTCTAATATGTCATTCAGAAATGTAGATTTCGCATCCATTTGATAAACTTTGAAACCTTTGTATGCAGAGTAAGCAAGTAGAGTTCTTACTCATTCCAATCTAACAACAGGGGCAAATGTTTCTTTGTAGTCTATCCCTTCTTCTTCTGCATACCCCTTGCAAACTAATCTTCCCTTATTCCTTGTGACTTCACCATTTTCATATAACTTGTTTCTATACACCCACTTGGGTCCAATCACATTCTTGTCCTCTGATCTAGGAACTAGAGTTCATGTCTTGCTCTTTTCAATCTGTTTAATCTATTCTTTCATGGCTTTACTCCATCCACATTTTCTAACTCATATTTAACTGACTTAGATTCATGCATGCTTAGTAAACATGTACAATTTCTTGGCTTTTTCCTTTTCATTGGTCTAACATCTTTATCTCCAATAATTTGTGCAATAGGGTGATGTCTTTTGACATACTTTGACAATCTTGGTTCTGCTCTACTTTCCTGATTAAGTCTGTTAACTTTTGAATCACTATGTAGTTATCTATTGGGTAACTCAACATTTCTTTCATGTACACTAATCTCAGAATCAAAATGTGTCTCAACTTCAGTCTACAACTTGGTACTTGACTACAACTCGATTCTTGAATGCAACTTGGGATTGATAGTATGTGACTCGGCAGTCACTAAAACTTATTGTTTATTTGCAACTTGATTTACAACATCTTCACCAACAGGCATACATTCATAAAAGTATACAAAATATTTGTAATCCTGTGGTTCCTTAATAAGTTCAACCTCGTGTACCTCTATATATTCATCAAACTTCACATTTGCACTTTCCACAACTTTCTTAGTGTTAGTATTCAAACACTTATAAGCTTTACTTCTTATGGAATAGCCAAGGAATATACCTTCTTCACTTTTAATATCTAATTTTCCATTCTTGAAATCTTTAAGAATGTAGCACTTGCTTCCAAATACCTTAAAATATTTTACATTGGGTGAGTATCCATACCATAATTCAAAAGGTGTTGAATGGGTACCTTCCTAACTTGCACACGGTTCAAGGTATAGACAATTGTACTTACAACTTGTTTCCAGTATATCAAAGCAACATTCTTCTCCATCATGAGTGTCCTAGCACAATCCATTATAGATCTGTTCCTCCTTTTAGCAATTCCATTTTGTGAAGGGGTCCTACGTGCAAATGTCTATCTTTTGATTCCTCTGTCATTACATAACATCTTAAACTCATTTGATGTGAATTCTCCACCTCTGTCAGATCTTAAACATTTTAGGCTTTTACCTATTTCCTTTTCAACTCTTGCTAAGTACCACTTAAATATTTGGAAAGCATCATATTTCTGTTTCAAAAACATAACTTTCATCATCTTAGAATAATCATAAACAAATAACATACTTGTCACCCTTGTAGCTTTGCACTTCAATTGGTCCACACAAATTAGTATGAACAATCTCCAAATTTCCTTTAGAGGTGTGAGTCTTACTCTTAAAACTAGATTTTGTTATCTTGCCTAGCTGACATTGTTTGCAAATTATATTGTCAAGTTTCTTCAATTTAGGCAGACCTCTCACTCTTCTCATGTTACTGATACTAACCAAGTTATCAAAATTAACATGACATAACCTCTTGTTCCATAACCACACATCATCAAATTATACAATAAGACAAGTGACATCATTCATAACAAGATAAAATAGATTACCTCTAGTTTGATCACCTTTTCCAATCAGTTCCCCATTAGTGTCATATATCTTAGCTATCTTGTTCTCAAACTCAACCTTGCAACTTGGACTATTTATTTGTGACACACTCAACAAAATTATGGTTGTCCTTCAACATAGTAAGCATTGTCACACAAAATCTTTTCTATGAGTTTGATAGAACCTTTTCCTTTTATTAGACAGGGTGCATCATTACCAATTCTTACACTATTTCCATCATAATAATTCAGGGTAATGAACTTACTTTTATCTCTAGTCATGTGATGTGAACACCCAATATCAATGATCCATCTAACTCTTGTTCACATAAGATACTATTGCAGTTGCCTCATCTTCATCAGATTCATCCTTCTTTTCAACATACACCACTTCATCATCATGATCATCAAATCCATCTTTGGTTTCCTCTTCTACAATGTAGCAAGACTTCTTGCCTTTGTCTTTGTAATCTTTGTTGTCCTCATCTCTTCTACTTTTGTATTTGTCTCCACTTCTATTGTTATTCTTCTATGGACAAATAAAAAATTGGGTGCTCGATTTTAATTTAACCATTATCGAAATTGGGCACTCGATATTTAAACAATCGAGTACCTGATTGTTTAAATATCGGGTGCCTGATTGTTTAAAAGTTAGGTACCTGATTCTAAAGTACTTGTTGGGCCCCAAAAGCTGCCCCACAAAGCACTTATCAATCATTGCAATGATTGAATGACAATTTCTAGCTGCAACAACAAATTTCTATCACAATTATTATGTTTTCTTGTCATATTCTACAATTTGTAACTATTGATTTGAATTCAAAACTCGTGCAAACATGTGATCAAAATGATGAAGAAAGAAGAAAATAAAATTTGTGATAAATGAGGAGATTGCAACAAATAAAGAGAATGAAGCACAATGTCAATGAGAGAGAAGACAAAGAATTAGAGAGTTGAGCAATGTTTTAGAAGAGAAAGACATTGAGGATACCATGATGGATGAAGAGGCTGAAGAAGAGAATCCAACACAAGGAGATTCAAGTGCATATTCTAATCAAACATTTAATACAGGCATGTCTCCAAACCTTTGAGTTTTTTCTTATGATGAAATTGGAGATTTTGTAGAAGCAGGTTAGGATTTAAATGATTTAGTTTTTCTTCATGAGAATAGATAGTGAAATGATCATGCACAAAAAACTTCAATGGAAATGCAAGCCCCAAAAGAAATATCAAGAAAAAATGAATAAGATTCAAATTCCAAATAACACTGAAAATGAAATGCCAATTGAAAATAACAATGCCATGAATGTAGACATGGAAACACTAAGTATTGAACAAACATGCATGAATGATACTAAAGTGTGTGAATGTAATTTTCATTTTTCTAATAACGTGCTAGATAATCTTCATGGATTGGTTTCATGGAGACAGATTAGGACACATGCTAATAGATTATATAGACAATTTTTTTGTAATAAGAAATTTGGGTTTCAAAGTTAGTTGATGTTGCAACTAATTAAAATGTCTAAAATGCGAAAAGTAATGAAAAGATTAGGAATGTATGCAAAATCCAAGAATAAAAATGAGTCTTTAAAACAAGTTGTATCCGCTTTTGCTAGTGCCTTTGATGCTATCAAAGAGAGAAGCCGCTCTAAAGATAAGAATGCAACATGACGAGCAATAACAACAATTTTAGTTAATAAAGCAACTACTAAGAAAAGATGGATTAGTAACATAAGTGGATATCTTAATGTGAATCATAAGACTTTAGAAAGAGTTGTAAAGAGAAGGGTTAACTTTGAATTTGATCCAACAAATAGTTTGCAAAATTCTAGTGGTAGACTCCTGAGATTTGATATGAAACTTACTAGTGAAGTCAAAAGTTTGGTTGAAATTTTTTGGCATGATAATACAAGAGTATCACCTAATTCAAGAGACGTTTTTAAATTGAGAGTTGGCTCAAAAATAGGTGATCCACATCCTAAACACCTTTTGGACATGAGTCAAATTGAATTGTTCAGAAAAATTTTAGATGATAAGGTGTTAAGTATTACCATTAGTCAAAGATCTTTTGAAAAATGTAAACCATGGTATGTAAGGATTAACAATGAAAGAACCACATGTGGTTGTAAAACTCATGTTCAATTTTGTTACCATTATGATGTAAAGAAATGTTGTAGGAATGTGGTGTAAACATACCACCTCAAACTATAATGGATTTCATATTGGGTTTGTTTTGTAAGCCACCTAATGACCAATATTTTCTTCTCAATGCATGTCTTTCTGGTACATGTGATATGTGTGGCAATCTTTCTTTGTTAGATGAATGTTTGCATGAAAATTATTTGACTACTTTTGGACAACAATTAGTTGATGTAAAAAGATTCAAAACTATTGAATATCCATTGAAGGATGGGAAGCTTGGAAGAAGGTGTGATCTAGTTATAGATAAAGTTAGTTGTCATGCATTTATGAATGAGTTTAAGACTGTGATCATACCAAAATATGTTAAACACTCTCAATATGCTAGATGGCTTGATGGACAATTTTGCATATGTAAGAATACATTTCCAATCGGTGCTATACCTTCAATTGTTGACTTTGCAAAGAACTACACACTTGCACCACAAGATGAGGTACAACCACAATATGAAAATTTAGTGCAAGTAACAATTTATGTTCATATAGTTTATAGGCATGCGCCTAATAATACAAAGGAGGATAAAAATATATTAAGAGAGTATCATTTCTATACAAGTGATAATAAAATTCATTCATCTGAGTTTGTGCAATATTGTTTCAAGGTCTTTTATGATAATTTAAGAGAGAGACAAATTCAAATGATACAAAATTGGACATGGTCAGATAATTTATAGGACAATTCAAGAATGCTAGAATATTCTATTGGTTGAGTAGGACACATGGGCAAACTAATATCCAACATGTGTGGAGTTTTTTTTGAGGTTGGACATGGTAAAGGAGAACTTGATGGTGTTGGCGCATGCATGAAGAGAGACCTTTGTAGAGAGAAATTAAAATTTGATGAAAAAGCCAAATTCAAAAAGGCACATGAGATTATGGAATGGTGTAACAAATATTTATATGCAAGATCAAGTCATAACTCTACAATTAGATGTTTCTTCTACCTAGTTGAAGAGAGGAATATCCTTGCAAGATATGACTATAACAAAATTAGTGGGTCAACTAAATGACATTCATTTAGGAGTTCAGATTCTAACACTTGGACTATATGGACTAGGGAGCTTGCTTGTTTTTGTTAGTTTTGTCTTTCAGGTGAATGGCAAGAATGAGAGAATATAGAATGGGTTGAAGATTGGCAACATAAATCATTAGCACCTACTGACACACATTCTCAAGATGATATAGTAAATGAAGGCCATAATGTTACTTTTGCATTAGAAGACTATGGTCGTATTTCAAACCTCATACAACCTAGTATGCACAATTTAATTAAATTTTGTTGTGATCATGCTTCAATTTATATTATTTATTTATGTACATGTCATTAATATGATTCAAGTACATGTCATTAATATATTATTTGTTTACATGTACACATGTGATTAACATGTTTATGTACTTTATCTTATCTTGTAGGACATGTTTATGTTGTTATTGCACTTAATGGTAATGATGAACATAATGAGTATTAGCTAGCTAGATGTGTGGAACCTAAGAAAAAAATGATATGTCGTCAAGTAGATGATGATGGTTTTGAGTATCCAATTGGGTGTGTCGTTGTAGGTGGCACTAACTACGTACATACCTAACAAGAATAAATGGTTTACCAGCATTTGAAGACTACCAATCAAAAAAGAATATTTTACACTATTAAAATTATTGTTCGTGTAACATATACTGACAAAATGTGTCATAACATGAATACAATATGTCACAATAAAGAAAATAGTTCATACTTACAACATGATGACATACTAATCTATACTGCATACACCAGCATGATAAGAAGTCGTAAAAACATATAACATATAATACAATTAACTATTGTAATACAAAGTGTATCAAAATAAACAATGTGTCATAAAAACATAATCTAAAGGTGCCAAAAGACCTAATCTATCTGATCTGCAGTCCTGTTTACTCCACGCAAAGAGGATGGATCATCCTATGTAACATGATGTGTCTCATCATGTGGGACATCCTGTGGGGCATCATGTGTCACATCCTAAAAAGACAATATGTACATGATTAATTGAAATGAGTTTCAAAATCTAGCTTGCGAATAAATTAAATATTTACACTTATTAAAAATAATTCCACATAAGATAGGTGTCCCTTTATAATAGGAGGAGGTGCACTGTCAAAGCTACCAAATGTGGCAGTGGTGAGGCCCTGTAATTTAGAATACATAATTTTTTAAAATTTGATAAATATCATAATGAACTATGTATGTATAAATCGTAATATTGATCTGAAAGGATGATGTCTGTACCTCCATCTGGCTTAGTCTTGTAGTCTCAACAACACTCATGGCCACATAGTCCTAAAATCATGGATACATAAACCTTGAGTCAAAATTATATATACATGAATTACAAAGTACATAAATTAAAAAGTACATAATTTACAGTACATTTTTTTGAAATTAAAACATATATATCATACCTGAGTAGTAGCTAGTGTCATAAATGTTTCTAGATGATCATTAACATGTCTGAAATGGACAAAAGATGGAGTTGAAAATAGACTATATTGGGGCCTATATGCATAAGTAAGATCCATCTCCTATTCGTAAACCAAAATACATTATTGTACATGAATGAAAGTTGAAGATAAGTTAATAACAATGTGTACATTAAAATATTACAAATTATTTGTCTTCAAACTTAGTTCATACCGTAGGTGTTTGAGGTTGTGCCTCAGTGGTCGATGGATCAAGACCTGTTATAAGCATTGGATTGTGTAATTGCTGACAATCCTTACAAAATAAGACAAAAATAATATATGAGCACACGTTATCATATTCAAGTTCCAATGTACATTATTTACAGTGTAATTCAAAGTGCATATCATATGAGATATGCCAATGTCTAAAGGTCTCGAAAAAAGACTATACTACCTCCTAGGAGGAACAATATCATCCATCCTTTGTTAAATGAAATTCAACATACATTAATATGGTTAATTATACAATTATGCATATATGTAGAAAGTAAATAATTATGTATTTTATAAATTTTAAAATTAAAATTTTGCCTGTTGCTCATGACTCTCTCCCTCTCGAAAAAGAAGGTCAACAAATGACTCAACATCAATCTCATCACTCCCACCACCATGAGTAGCTATGCCTCATCACCAAAACCAGCACCCTCGGCATCATGTTTATCATGTGTTGCATTATCATCACCCTAGGGGCCTTTGCATATACCTCTAGAACTTGTACAAATGTGTCCAAGTGGATGAATATGTGTTGCCTACATCCACTACTATGCTAAATTGCCTAAAAGGGCACTCAATGAAGTAAGAGCATAAGGCACTTCTTGATGATGGGGAGGAACTGAGACAATTGGTGCAGGAAGTGGTACAAGAGGCTAAGGATGTTTGCGATTCCTCATATTATCGATGAGATTTTTCTTAGGCCTATCTTGAAGCATCCCTCCACCAACCCCTGAAATGCTCTAATATCAAAATAATTTGGTTTTAAACCCAATTCAAACTCAACCCATAGTTTCTTAAGAAAGTCCATGGGCACCTCATGATTAGCATGTGGTGGATGGTCAAATACCATCCACCACTACTCCCAAAGTGTGCTGATATACACGGATGCATGCACTGTCTAATAGAAATGCGAGGCTTCTTCTCACTTATCTTAAGACCCATCTTAGGGTTTACAAAATATATTTTAAAATGCCCTTTATTTAATTTGAGTTGATGGACCTCTTTATAAGACAAACCATCAGAATAGAAGGCACGCATGTTTTGCCTCCATAGTCTAAAGCTATCGATGTCACTATCTAAATGCTCAATAGAGTGTACAACACCTTGCATACTATCTACAAGGAAAAGTAGGTGGGGGGGGGGCGAGGGGGGTCGGGGGTTGACCTTGCACCTAATGGTCTCAATATCTCACATGAGGTCACGAAGGTTGCACCTCATGCTCCCCCTGAGATCCTTTGCAGTAGGTGGTGGAGCAGGACTAGGTGGTTGTGGAGGTGGAGGTGGAGGGGGTCAGGGTGTGGGCAGGGACGGGGGAGGGGGTGGGTCCATCAAATATAATTTGCATATATGTAAACAACATAAAAATTCACAAAATTACTATTTAATAAAATAAATCTAAAATATTGATTATATAAATGTACATCTTTAAAACCATATCAATTTACATCTAATACATCTTTAACTACTGTGTATAACAAAAATAGGAGCTCATATATTTGGATTAAAGAAACATTATGGACATCATAAACATACAAAGTATAGTAAACAAAACCTACTTTAACAAATTATATGAAATTAAATATCATCTTAAATGATATTGAAAATGAAGACTAAATAAAAGTTAATGCTAAATGTCCTTTCTTGGAATCTAATTTAATCCAAAAAATAATAATCTAACAACAAACTCTAATAATAAATTTAATTTAAGCTTAATCTACACCAAATAGAACCATAACACTAACACTAAAATAAAGTTAAACACTTAAGTAAACTTCAATCTTAAGGCTAATTGAACATTATACCAAATTTAAGCTTAATTATAAAATAATACTCCAAAAAACTATTAATAAATCAACTTAAATGTGAATTCTAAAAATAATTGAATGATAAAATCAAATGAATCATTGCTACAAACCAACCTAAAATCTAAGACGATATGAATGGTAAATTTAAATAAAATAAAATAATAATCCAAAAAGATAAATAATAATGGAGAGAGAGAGAGAGAGAGATTCATGAATCAATATTTAAAAGTATGTTTATTGCAATATCACTTTTAAAAAATATAAATATCAAATTTATATATTTAATTTTACATTTGAACAACATTTAATATAATTTAAAAGAGAGTCTAGGTTTATGTCATAATTAGGGCTAAGGTTGTGTTAAGGATTTGGTTATGATTTTTTAGGACTAGGGTTTAATTTAATCTTAGGATTAGAGTTACATTCATGAATCTAGGGTTTAGAGTTAAAATTTTACATTCATGAATCAATATTTTAGAATTGGGCTTAGGATTAGAGTTACATTCATGAATCAATATTTTGCAATATCAATTGTATTGATTTTTTTTTTTTTAATTAATATTTATATATCAAATATATTAAATTTTAAATTTTAAATAATTTGTATTTATGATAAAGGTTTTAAATTTTGATTTTGATTTAGTAGATATTTATATCAAATTTAGATTTAAATTTTATTTTTAATCAATTATATATTTAAAAGTATAGTTATTGTAATATCACTTTTTTCAAATATAAATATCAAATTTATATATTTAATTTTGCATTTGATTTGGATGGGAAACATGACTTATTGAAAACAACATTTAATAGAATTTTAAAAAGAGTCTAGGTTTATGCCATAATTAGGGCTAAGGTTGTGTTAAGGATTTGGTTATGATTATTTAGGATTAGGGTTTTAGTTAATGTTAGGATTAGAGTTGGGCTTAGGATTAGAGTTACATTCATGAATCTAGGGTTTAGAGTTAAAATTTTACATTCATGAATCAATATTTTAGAATTGGGCCTAGGATTAGAGTTACATTCATCAATCAATATTTTGCAATTTCAATTGTATTGATTTTATTTTTTATTAATTAATTTTTATATCAAATATATTGAATTTTAAATTTTAATTAATTTGTATTTATGAAAAAGGTTTTAAAATTTGATTTATATTTAGTAGATATTTATATTAAAAATATATTTTAATTTTAATTTTAATTAATTATATATTTAAAATTATATTTATTGCAATATCAATTTTTTTCAAATATAAATATAAATATTCTATTTTTTTAACATTTGATTTGGAAGGGAAACATGACTTATTGAAAATCACAAATAGAATTTATGATCTAGTCTAGGTTTATGTCATAATTAGGGCTAAGGTTGTGTTAAGGATTCGGTTATGACTGTTTAGGATTAGGGTATTAGTTAATGTTAGGATTACAGTTATATTCATATATACATGTACATAGCTCTAGATCATTTGATATAAAGGTAAATTACTTAAATTATTTATTATTTGATATATTGAATTTAGAATTTATTTCGATACATAAAAGATTGATTATTTATTATTTAAAAATTAAAATAAATTCTAACTTGGTTTTTTCATATAATGAACTATCAATTCATACATGTGGACATATGTGAATAATTGAGAGACTATAACACTTACCAATTTTTATAAATTTAATACATCTACATAAAATATTAAACTTACATTCAATTCAAACATACATACATCACCTTAAACTACAAGATTAGGGTTATACAGTTAAGTTTTAGAAATAATATTTTAGGATATGAGTTCATTAAACTTGGTTAGGTTTAGTGTTAGGCTATGAATTTGGGTAGCTAACATCATGGTTTACATTTACGTTTAGAATTTAGTGTCTATATGGTAGGGTTACAAAAATAAACATGTATTTAATATGTACAACAAACTAAATTGTAATTAATTACTATTTAATTGAAATTAATCTAAAACATCAATGTAATTACATGTTTAAACAATCTAAACATCTATCTAATCATTCTTCACTTTAACTTTTATTAAAAATGTTGAAACATCTAAAATAATAATTTTTAAATGAACATCTACAAAACAAAAAATTTAATGAATAGATACAAAACTATTTAAATGAACAGATACAAAAATCTAAATATAAAACTATTAAACATAGAATTTTACGTATTGAAAACTATTAAATGTGCAAAAAAAAAAAACAATTATTTGACAGAATTATAAAGGAAAAAACTAAAAACATTGAAATAAAATAATAGAAAAAAAGTTAAATACCTAGTAGAGTGAAAAAAAAACAGTCGGGAGTTAGTAGAAATGCAAAAATGGGCTCCTGTTTCCAAGCTAAAATTGGGCTCCCATTCACAATGAGGGTGAAATGAATAAAAACCCAAAAAAATTGGGTTTTATGCTTTTTCAAAATTAGGTACCTGACTTTAAAATCATGGTTCGAGTACCCGATCTATATTACAAAATTGAGTGCCCTATTTTTTAATACAGATCGGGTACCTGAACCATAACAAGTACCTAATTCTAAAAAATTAGGTACCCATTTCTAAAGAGGTGCAATTCCACGAGATTGCATTCTATGGAATTGTGACCCAACTTTGTGCATTCATCCCTTTACAGAATCACAATCCTTGATGTCATCGAACTCGACATAACTTAGGGCAGAGGCAATCTTCAACATTGCATGATTGTGCTCTTTCTTCTTTTTCAGATCATCAACAGTTGGGGCTCCAACTGGATCAACATGCTCAATGATAATGGTAGATTGTGCATGGTCTCCAAGACCCCCTAGGTGTAGCTTCATCAAACTTTTCCATGCAGGGAAGTTCTGCTTATTAAGCTTGGGTACCTCTCTTTTTGACATCTTGATCTTTTACTTCAAGTACCTTCAAACTAGTCCTCTTAAGCATATTAGGTAGGATTAGGTAGGATTCAATGAATCTATCCACTTTTCCATTTGGTTCCTCTAGAAACTTCTTCAATCCTCTTTGAAATTGCCACAAAACAATTTACCTTGAATTCTATGCCACCAACACATCATAGTTATCTTTCACATGCTTCACACAATTCAAGAAAAGAAAATAATCAGCTTAGATTTGTCAAATCTACAATTTAACATGAATATTGGCACTCGACATCAATATGTTGTCACTCAACTTACATAATGTTCTTCCACTCGCCTTCAATCAGATAACTCGGCAAACACTAAAGTTTATAAGTGTTCAACATCAACTAGACTTTACTCGGCTTACACTAAGTTCACTTGATATACATTGAATCTTTTTTTTTCTCGGCTCCAACTAATTTTCTACTTGGCTTGTACTATCTTTGCTCGACACCTACTGTCCACTTGATCAAGCTTGGTAGACTCAATTCTTCTTACTTATTCTTCTAGACTTAATCAATGTATCCAACCTTTGTAGCCTTAAGTAGATAATCAATACACTATAGCATCATTGTCTTACTGATCTTTGTACTCCTTTTTCATACCGCAACTCAACCTTTTCTCTAAGTGCTCTTGTTATCACATTTGATCAAAATCTCCTCATCAATAAAACAAATGATAGTACTCAAAACAACTAAGTAGTTGTCTTACTAGCAAGTAGCAGGTTTGACATCGGTGAGAAAACAATGATCGAAACACATCCTCATACTTGTATCGATATTTTCTCAACAATATCCCTCTCTAGCATTGCTGGCAAACCAATACCAACAACAATACCAAAAAGAAAATAATTTCTTGTATGAAATCTCTCCCTCTATCATCAACATTCATCTTCTGTATAGGCTACAAAATTTTTGTTCTGATTAGACCTCAAACACTTGATTCAGCAGTTCCTGATCAACATACAATCAACTTTTCCTTATGACTCCCTTCATCTGTCATCTTGCAAGGTTTCTCCTTCTGACTTTCTCTTTCTCCCTCTTACTAGGTAGATGTATTTCTTTGATTCATTTCTCCCTCTTTAGTAAACATCAAGTACAATATCCTCCTCTGAGCAGAAATTCCATATTTATTTTCTCCTTCTAAAGTATTTCTCCCTCTTTCTCACTTTGTTTGGTATCCAGATATTCTCCCTCTTTGACAACAATGCCAAAGACTTGCAATTTCAACATGCAGATATGAATAATTTTAGTTTATCCCTCTATCACCTTACTTGTGATTGATCTATTGTTCCAGCTCTTTGATTACTTTAGGCAACTCCTAAAGTAAGACCCACTGCATCAAGTTGTAAGATACAACATTCAACTTGGTTGATGCAGGGCACTAATCATGTTTCTTAAGTAGCTTTGGGTATGGGTATCACCCCTATTTTACCTCTTAGATACTCATGAGCATCCTTAGGTAATGTTTTTGTGAAGATATCAATTATCTGCCCTCTTGTATTCACATATTCCATCTTCACCTCTTTGTCTCGAACTAACTCCCTCAAGTAATGATACTTGATTGCAATGTGATTATTATTTTTGTGCATCAAAGGGTTCTTTGATATATTTATAACACTTGTATTATCACAATAAATTATCACAGGTTTAGTGATTTCTTCCTGCATACCTTTGAGTAGTTGTTTGATCCATAGAATGTTTGTACAAGTTACTGCAACAACAACATATTCAACTTCAACAGTAGATTGAGATATACAATTTTGTCTCTTGTTGGTCCAGGTGACCAACCTCTTTCCTAAGAAAAATGCCCCCCCGATGCTCTTTCTATCATCAATATTTTCATCCCAATCAACATCATTGTAGGCTCTCAACTCAAACTTTTCATTTTTCTTGTAGTATAAACCATAGTCTTATGTTCCTTTTAGATATCTCATAATTCTCTTAACTTCCATCAAATGATAAGAGGCTACCAAATAGCTGCAACAACAAAATAACAATGTTGGTAGAACCTTTGCCAAAATTGGAGCATTCCCAGATCTTCATTTTGCCAAAAATTGCCTTAAGAGTGCAACAAAAAATCAGCAAAAACCCCTCTTGTAGCAAGAAAATAACCCATGTTGAAAATATATTATTGTTAAAATAGCATAAGTATCTCCTATATTATTTTATTAATTAAAAACCTCTAATGTGTAAAATTAGTTTTAATAATTTGGCCCTCATTCAATTTTTTTGCTTTATCCATTGTAGTATCTCACTTTATAATTTGTCGGCTCATTAAAGAAATTCTTCATTCATGCTTCTTTTAAAAATAAGCCCCAACTTTATAATCGTTCCTTATCTTTCATATGCAAGCTTTCTTTTTTATTTTAATACAGGCCCCCCTATCATTGGTGGAAATTCAACCAATCAATCATCTCCATTTTATCAATTATTTTAATTGGTTCTTATACCTCTTAAACTAGGCCCCACCATCTTTCTTACTTAAAAAAATTTCCCCTCCTTCCTCATGGGCACTCATGTGAGAAGATAGGCTCCATTTTTCTTTAAAATCTCTTTTATTAAAATATCTCCATATCTTCTTCATATTTCTAGCATGTATGTTTATTTTGGAGGAAATATTTTAATTGTTCAATTCTTACCTTACCCTCTTCATAGGCGGGCCCCACAAAATTAATTTTGCATGAGCGCTTAATTCTTGGGCAATATTTTATTATTATTTTAAAAAAAAAATTGGAATACTTTTTCCCTACAAACCTCGTCAAATTGCTTATGTTGATTGCCACCTGGCAGTGTCAAATTAATCAATAGAATCCATGTCACCTGCCACATAGATTGACCCCACTTAGATGTTGCAACATAAGTTACCATCTCACCACATTGTTAGTGTTAACATCCTCACATCTTTTCTAGTTGTGTAATGACCATCATCCATTTCTACCAGGGTTCCCATAGGATGATTGTTGAATATGCCATGTGTCATCATCTAATATGTTTGATCTACCACCTTACCACTAACTAGAGGCCATATCACCCGTTTGATCACCAGCTTGTTAAGACTCGCCTACCAAATGTCAACTAGCATATTTTCATGTTGATTTTATTAGGAAAAACTTTTGAATGCTATGTCATGACCATCTGCCATGTGTTGACCTCATCAACTAGGTGCCTCAATTTGCATGCCAAATTTCATGTTTTGATTGATTTTGTCAAATTTCAAGTCATCTCTAGTTCATTTGATTGGTCACATCACCAAGTCATCATTTTTGGTCAAAATATTGCTTTATGTCTACTGAATCACTCTTTGTTAGCGTGAGACTTGTATGCAAGCTTGATATCTCATCAAAAGCCACTAAGATTTGACATTATATGTGGTGTGCATTTATTATTATGAATACAAAGACTAGTAATCACCCATTGAATGTGGGATAATAAAACTAAGCTATCCCTACATGACCTACAATGAAATGTGCCTTGAAACAACACCCAAACCGTTGTTCCTTCCTTCTCAATTTAAATAAACAATTATTTTGGTCAAATGTTTTAACCTGGTTTAAGCAACCAAATTGACCCCATTTAGATCATGCCCCACCATTTTCATTGGAAAGAAGTCCCTGTAGTAAACAAGCTCATTTTCATAACAAGTGTCATCCAACAAGCCTCAGAAAATTAGATACTTGCCAAAGATATTGGAATTATCTTATTGATTGGGCACACTTAGACAACTAGTGCTGCTCCACACAAGAAAAAAGAAGCACTAGCCCCTGTGCTTTGCAACAAGTCACTGATGTGAACCCTCTAGTTTTAACAATGTCTATTTCAATAATTAATTGTAGGCCTAACCTATGGCTACTACACACATTCATATTACACAAATCAAGCACCTATCTGGACACCACATCCACCTCAAAGTCTCACAACTCCATTTCTATTTGGTGTAGGCTCAAAAGGAATGTAGTTCATCAAACATAACAATGATCCCTAATATACTTGGTACACCTACTAACCTTTTCCCCTCTTTTTATTTGGTAAGAGATCTCCTATTGTGGAGTATACATAGTGCTCTTGACACTAATTTGATAGAGATCTACCATGAAAATGGTTCTCCCTCGCAATCTCTATTAAAATTTTCTTGTCTTCGGCATTTTCCTACAAGTGACCTTATGTGTCCCATATGGTGCTTGCGTAGTACTGCAATTGACATCCCTCTATCAAGGCAGATTACACATCATCTTCTCTCCCCATATATTTTAATCTCTTGCCACTTTAAATGTGGTTAAAAATAATCTCCAATGGCCTCTCTACAACTTGGAATGGCTACCTTTGCCATCGGTCATACAAAATGTAAGATGTGCCCATCCCATCCATCATTGCTACATTGGAAGTGTTCCCAATTGGGCCTTCTATTAAAACTAAAAATCCTATGTCCATATAACTTTGCAAGATTTTAAATAAAGTTGTTTAATATAGTTCTTCTTATACAATCCTTAATTAGGGACACAAATAAACTCATTTAGGAAAATCACTTTAAGACAATTTGATCAAAATCAATGCAACTTGATCAATTACAGTCTTATCCTTAAACCTTTAGCAAGGTGCCACCTTCTAATTAGACTACCCCTTCTAAAATCACCAAGAGCCCTTTCAAAAACATCAAACATTTGTCCAAAAATGAGCACAAATAATATTGGACTTCAAGTAATTTGTAAAGGATTATTTTGAACAAAGGTTGCTATGGCTTCAAAAATTGACAAAATCCAATGGTTGGGCTCTAGCTCTTTATATTCATGCTTTCTAGTTCAGATAATTTAACCATGAAAATATTCACCCCATGATGATATCCATAATTAAATATTTTAATTATTGTACCTGGTCACTTCATTCTGATATGCAACCAACTATGTCAATCAGTAATAACTTGCTTTTCATTTAACCTTAGTAAAAATAACAAACTGAATCCAAGGATTGAGAGACTTGGCCAACTAGCACATGAAGATGTCACTAGTAAAGATCTATGGTTAGAAGCTCATGAAATTTCATAGATCAAAGGATACTTGGCCTCCAACATAAGCACTTGAAAACACATCAACTATACATGCAAGAAATAAGAACAAGTTGCTATCAGAATCTATATAAAAAATAATTCAAATGGACACATGATGACTTGAAACCAAAGGCACTAGTTATCTTTGACATGAAGAATATGTAGATGCAATTTGGGCTCCTGAATAATAACCAGGCACATTTGGAAAGCCTCTAAAGATAAATACTTGAATTTGTAGAACCTTGACAATCTAATAAAATTGAGAAAGTTACAAATGGATTAAGGCTTAAAAATCATATAAATGGATTTGTGAGAACTTGAAAATTGGCATGGGGTAAATTTTTGAAGTGTAGAATGCAAGGAAAAAATCACATTATCCTCATCAATCGTTGGTTACAAGTTATGACCTCATAAACAGGGCTACTAATAATTATGCAAGTTTGATCAACATCTAAACTTAATAAATTACATTTGGAATCCTCGTTGAAAACTGATTAAGTAGATTGATCAAGCGATGAAAATGGGAAAATAGGAAATATATGAACTATAGAACATAATGGTGAAAGAATTTATTCATTATGACCAACTAGGAAAAACATAAGCATTCAAATATAACTACTTAGATTTCTAAGTAAATTGGGACAATGAGACAATCTAAAACACCTAACTTTGAGGGATTGATTAACCTATCAAAACTCATCACAATGTCTTGAAAATTGAAACATAGGTTCTATGATATGTGGAAAAAACATCCTCAAAGTGGAAAGCCAAGACACATAACAAGATGCAAGATATTCAAATGCAAAGTAGGCATGTTCAAATTGTTTGCATTGAAGCGAAAAAAGCATAATTGACAAGTGTTGAAAATAACATCTCACAAAATGACCAAAACTTCAAAATAATGACCTAAGATGCATGGATATGTCAAATGGAAAGTGTAGAGCTCTTGAGAATCATGGTAGTCCTTAAAATATTAGCTAGGTACATAGATACTAAGAGCTCAAATAGGGGTACATTTGCAAAATTTTCAATGTGGCACTCCAAAATTCTTGCTAATTTTGAGAGTACCAATGGTGGCTCTAGTTAGGGATGCATGCCTCGTGCAAGTATGCAAAGCTTCCACCATATCTTGGTAGATAAGACCACACCAAGAAAATTTAATCAACACTTTATTGAAAGTAAGAAGTCTATTCTAACTATACAAGTGATGGCCTTGAGCCACCAAAAAATTCAGGTCACTTCTTACCTCTATCAAAAACTTAATTATTATTTCCATTCACTTGAGGTGAGATGAAAGTACCAATCTCATTAGTTTCAACAAACATATCAACATCTTCAACCAACTCAGTAGGCTAAAAGAAATCATCATGCTCACTTTCATTATGCAACCAGTAGTGAAGATTGTATGAAATCTGATTTCACTTGATTTGCAACATTATTAATATCCAAATAAAATTTAAAACATGTTGCAACCTCTTCATATTATAAAGTAAAGGATTAGTTACCAAGTGATAAACACCCTTATAAAAATTCTCACAAATGGGAGGCTAACTTGCATCAATATCATCATCAAAAAGTTCATTGGCAACACTCATGAATTTATTAAAATTATTGTCATAAAACCCATCAACATGAAAATAAGACCCAAAATTTGTAATATAATCATTCTCAACATTACCTTCTTCATCATATGAAATATCAAAACTTATTATATGTGAATGCATCAAACTATCATATACTTTATCTAAATATGATAAAGAGCAATTTGATCCTCTATCACTTTCAACATCACATCTCATAAAAGCAACTTCAACATGGGTAAAATTAGAATAAACAAATGTTGATGAAGGATGCTCCCCTTAATACCAAAAACACATGATAGAATCAAAGAAATAATAATAATTTATGAGAAAAAAATATGGGCTTCTTATTATCGCCGCAAATGCATAATTACAAAATTTTGAAACATAATATGCAAACCCACATGGGCGCCTTCCTTACAATAATTTGCAACATAGAGTTGCAAACTATCACCCAGAGTTGTTCTAGACAATGTACAAGCACTCCTTAAATAGGCATTTTGTATACGTGTTGTGGCTTCACAATGCACACCCCATTTCTCCTAGAAATGACAATCCCCTAGTACTTTTTGTGGTTTTCCCAGACCCCTATTCTGGGATCTGAGTCTTTTTTGGGACTCTGCTTGGAGTCTGGGTCAAGCCCTAGTCCTAACTGAAAAAACTTAGATCTCAAAAATTGAGAATTTTGGAGGAAAAGTGAGTTTTCTATACCAAGGTGCGCACTAGCGCACCTAGTGCACATGTACAGCTATTCAAGTTGCGCAAGTGCGCTAGATGCGCTAATGCACTCCTATCTCCATTTGGAGTTGTGCACATGTGCAGGTGCACACCTCCAAAGGGTGTGCATCATCCCAGGCCTTTAAAAGCCCAAGACCCCTCTCCTCTTCTCCTCATTACCTCCTTCAAAGCTCTTGTGACAACATCTCTGCACCTTCAAAGGTGCACTAATATTTGCCAACTTGTACACACACAAACAACTAAGTCATAAAGGTGTGCACATGTGCACTTGTCTAAGGTGCACACCTTTATTTTTTCTCATAAACCAAACAAGAAACCTAAAGCTAAAACACCTAAGTGAAATGTGCCTACATGCGCACCTTTCAAACTCACTAAGGCAAGAAACATTAAGGAAAAGTGTGCACATGCACACCTTTCTTACACAATGCATTAGACCATTGTTTTAACCTAAAACACAATGTGCTAAGTATAAGGGTGCACACATGCACACCCTTAGCACATTTTAAAGATTAGCTCAAGTCCCCCATTGCACATGGCCAAATGCATGTGCATAGTTGTGCACATGTGCATGTGTGTACCCTATCAAGGTGTGCACCTGTGCACTTGCACACCAAATAACCTTTTGAGGTTGTTAAGCACACCTAGCACACCTATGAAGGTGTACAAGGTGTGCTAAATTGCATTTAAGGGCTTTTTAAGGGGGATTGAGTTGATTTTCTAATGTTTTGGTGTTCTAAGGCTATTTTTTTGATAATTAGGGTTTGTTAGGGTTTAATTTTTACCTCTCTAGACTGATGAATTTATGTTTTGTGTAGATAAAATGGATTCCTCGTCATCCTTGCTTGTAGAAAAGATTTCTCAAAAGCTTGTAGTATTCAAATTCCAAGGAGCACCAAAGAAATTACGCTTTCAAGATGGACATTCAAAGATTAGAGATACTAAGTTGGGACACATAGATTGGAACACATTCTAGGTACTTTGCAATAAACCCAAGTAGAGGTCCCCTATGATCTCGACACTTATTAGATCAAGGTTGGTCAATGCGACATCACATCCAACATCAGTACAGTCTTTAGAGCTTGTAATGGCATTGGTAGAAAACTATGTGTCAGAAGAAAGAGTTGTCAAGAGTATCATAGTGGAGATCGTCTTACATCTAAGACCAAGGAAGATTGAGAAAATTTTCCATTTCCTAAGAGCCAATTAATATGTGAAGATAACCTATCATCAAGCAGAAAGATGGTATAGGGATAATGAAAAGAAGGCTACAAAGATCATACAATCATCATTTTTGATTGATAGGAAACCCTTGGGACAAAGAGCAAGAAGGGTAGATATGACTAGAAGATATATGAAGGACAACATCAGATACTCCATTATACTTTTGAGTAGAGTCATAGGTCTACCAGCGGCTGGGCATCTTAACATTTGGATGGTACATTTCATAAAGACCATCAGGACAACCAAATTGCAAATTGATTAGGCCACAAGACTAAGTGAAAACTTAGATGAGCAGCTGGTAGGAGTCAAAGCCAACCCCAAGTCTTACATGACATCATACTTGGTATATTTACTAGCGTCAAAGACAACTGACTATCCAGGACTATTCAAGAGGGGAAGCATGTAGGATGCTAATGCATGGCCTTATGTGGTATACCCTCAACTGGTAAAGAAGAAGCTCTTAGATCAGAGCAAGGAATATCAAATAGTGAATGATGCCTTCATTTTTGTAATCATCCAATTCATAGAGAGTGATTATGCCAAAAGGATGTCAGTAGAGGCAGCACTAAGGATTGCAGAAATCGACACCAACTACATCTAGTTCAAGATATTCACTTATCTAAGGGTAGTTGGTACAACTATGAATTCAAAGAAACTCCCAAGATATCCATAGGATAGGCTCATCTTGTTGGAGATTGCAAGACAACTCACATTTGCATACAACAGAGTAAGGAAACAACATAAGAAGACATGGGTATGGTCCATTACCATAGATCCTTTTGAAGTAAAACATAAGTAGGATATCATGTCCTTTGATGTGGAATATCCCTTGGAGGATTACAACTCCCCTTGCCCCTATTTTGATAATATCAACAAAGTACAACATCTGGTAGGAAAGTAATTTGTTCATGAAGATGCAATAGAAGATCATTGGATGAACACAATAGATGACTATGATATCCAAATAAGGGATTATTGTAGGATGACTCTATATCTGACAGGAAGTACCCTAAAAATAAAGGTCCCATTGAAGGTTGTCCAACAAGACACTCAAGATGTCTTAGATCCCTTATACAACCGTGATAAGATATTTGATAGATCAATCATGAATGTGGAGACCGACATGAATGAAAATGCAGATATAAACCATAGGGCTAGGCATATAATTCAGTTTACAAGGGATTGGATCAAGAAACCTTTTAACCTTGACCCAGTTCCATAGTCAGTCACCTTCCAAGCCATAACACACCCAAAGGGTAAAGGTGCAAAAGTTATAGTGCCAACATTCCTTGCCCAATCTCTAGTTAGGCCGGAAATGGTATATAAACATGACATGGATGTTGGGTACTTTAGGGTAGACAAAGGGAAAATAAGAGGAAAAAAGATTCTCCAAAGCAAGTTGAGCCTGAAGCTAAAGAACCTCAAACTCAAGAGGTGGCTCTAGCACTTGAGAATCAAGAGCCTCAAAATGAAGAAGCAACTTAAGCTCGGGATACTTCACAATTGCCTCCGTTGGAACAAGAATAAGAACCAGTGCAGGAAGCACAAGAGGTGTCACCACTTGTACAAGAGGAAGAAGCCTTTCCTTCACCCACTAAGAAAGCTAGGGTTGGACCTACTATTAGAAGGACTAGAAGACAAAAGATACATAAAAAGATTATAGTTATTCCTCTAATCTTGAAAACCATCCCGAAGAAGATGAAGAAGACAACCTCCCTTTGAATCAAAGGACATGCTTGGCTAGGGGTGTCCAAGAAGAGAAAAGGAGGAGCTCCACTATTATGCCACCATCTATTCCCAGGAAATCTATTGAGGTTACAACTTTAGGGGATGAGCAACAATAGTGGATGGATGAGCAAGAGAGGTAGGGAACAAATATTTTCAACATATTTGATTTTGACTTTATGCTAGTAAGAACTGAAATGGTGGGTGATAAAATATGAGATACACCCATGAACCAACCTTTGGGAGAGGATTAGAACCAAATGCCACCTCTACCACAAGGATCTTTGGGTACCTCACCACCATCATTTTAGGATTTATCATTTTTGGACAAAGGCTCAACCACTCCTTTCCCTCCTATTACCAAAGAAGAATAAGCAGGGCATGAAGAAGATCTAGAACATAGGCCAACTGATGAAGTATTAGAGGAAGGACATATACCTAAAGAACCTCAACAAAATTCTCAGGATATAGAGGTGAGGACTTTGGATACTACAAATACAGGGACACCAAATCTAGATCTCTCTCTAAAGGATAAGACTCCAGAAAAGGAGGGATAAGGGAAAAGGGCCTGCAGGGAAAACCTCCTCTTCAGCCAAATAGATGTCTCATATGGGCACTGCATTGGCCTAGCTGAAGAGGGAGGTTATGGTTTGACAAAAGAGGTAGTTGAACTTGAATGAAGAGGAGAGTATGGATGCACTAGTAGAAGCCATCAAGAAACCTGAGCCACCTATGGGTGATGCACAAAAATTGACCTTCGTAATGAAGAATAAAGATCAGGACTTACTTGCTGATATAGCCTTTCCTCCTCCACATGCTGAGACCAAAGTTTTGACTCCTAAGGACTATTAGATTAAAGAAGTCCTATTAGGAAAGCCCACAATAGACACAACTAAAGTAATGATCACTACAAGCATCAAGGAGGTGTTCAAGCATTTAGATGTAAATGAGAATGAATTGATAAAGCTACATAAAGAGAACGAGCTTCTAAGAGGCTATTAGCATGGAATTGTAGGTCCATTGGATCAATATCACCCAGAGGTTACTCTCGCTACGAAACTAGAAAGGAGGGATAAGGGGAGGGTCCAAGTTGATTCATTTTTGGGAGAATGTCGGCAATGGTGTGACAATTTTGAGAAGAAAGGTGTAGAGGTAATACATGCTAATTTGAACCTATTCCATAATGTTCACTCTAGTGTAAAGACACTGGTATCTATAGTAGACCAAGATTTTGGGCTTATGGATGAGATACATACCTGGGGAAAAGACCTTCAAGCACTCCAAATAATAAAAGGTAAAAGGTAGCATACACTCATAGAAGTGTATACAATAGATGAGATTGATAAACTTGAGGATTGGATTGAAAAGATAGCTACCAAAAATAAGGTCATGGAAGAACTTCATGAAGATATTCATAAGTTAAAAGGTCAGTCTTAAGAGCAAATTTTGGATGCAGATAGGTATTATGATGCTATTTCCCTTGATATTTTTGAAGATAAGTAGAAGATAAAGCTCAAGTCAATGAAATTAGTGGTTGAAAAATTCTGAAGAACTTTCAAGGATGCTTCATTGGATGAAGATATTAGGCAAACATTCAAGATTGAAGAGTTATTGTTGAAACTTGATAGTAGAATTGACAATTTTGCAGAAACTCAACTGGATATTAGTAATTATCAGCAAACAGTCAGGTATAAATATGAGGCTTTAGATTTTCTGGAAGCTTCCCAAGTGATGGAGATTATAGAGAAATTCAAGAGCAAACATCTAGACATCGCTTTGGTATAAAGGGGAAGAAAACCTAGAAGCTAGAAATTCAATTTTGACACTTGGGGAAATTTTAGATTTTTTGAACATACCACTGAGATGCACAAGGTGCGCTAGAAATTTTGAAGAAGTCAGAGGTGCACCGATAGTTAACTACCAGTTCCAAATTTAGAGCTTTCCATGCACCAAAAATGTATTATGATGGTAATTTAACTCCTAGAAACATTCAAAGAAGGCCAAGCTTCCATTTTAAGAGCTTCCAATGACTCCCAAATCCTCTTACAACTTCCTTCTTCTTATCTATTGATTCTTTCTTTGTTTAAAGACATGTAAAGGCTCATGCACCCATTAATTGATATAAACAAGGGTGGAGTCCTTCTTAGCACCATTTAGAGAGTCAGTCTATACATAATTATATTTGTTTTATTAGTTTTTAAGCATATATTTACATGAAGATATCTCTCACTCTCAAAACAAATCGAGGAGATGATTTCCTATAAATTAAGGAATGTAACATGTATTTCAAGTCATTATTTTGATGCAATAATATATGCTATTGGTGCTCTCACTCTGAGTCTAGTTATTCTTTCTGCAGTGTGTTATTTTTTTGAATTCTTGTTCATGATAATGATGGAGCCAATGGTTTTGTTTTCTTGATTTGATTATGCAATCTTTTAGTTCTAATATTTGCCATGTGTTGATGAATTTGTTGACGTATCGAGCTGGAGAAGAGATCACTTTATTGTTCCTACATAGCTTCTTGTTTGCATGAGCATACTTTCTACGAACTTGTGATTCGATGAGAAGTGAAACATCTTTTAGTTTTTACTAAGTTCCTATCGACGATTGCATCAGTGGATTTGAGAAAGTGTTGCTCCTATTTTCATTGGTTTCCTACCCGATCTTTTTGACGATTTAACTCACAGATGTGTTGTTACCATGGTTTATGTCTATTAGGAATTTCCCTTTCATGTTATTCACTTTCATCTCTCATTACCTTATCTTTGTTGTTTACTTTGCTAACCCTTGGTTAATTTAGGAATTCATATAGTTGCATTGTTAGATTGCATTCATTTAAAAACATAAAATACCAAAAACATATCTCTTTTGTAGTCAATTTTGAAATAACAAGCAGATTGAAAATCTTATCCAAAATTGGTCAAAACCAGCAGAGGCCTCCTTGTGAACAAACACATTTATCTTCAACTGAGCGGATTCTAGTAGGTCGCAAGATCACCCAAAACCTTGGAGTTTATCTCAAATTAGCTTTGAGGAGTTTGAAAGGATTCCTATCATTAAGCATTGTACAAAATGACAACTCAACAATATGTACGTGAAAATCTAATATGTTGGGAACACACACAAATAAGAAAATGTTAGTAGCATGTGCATATACTATGATTTGAATCAAACAAAAGACTACCAACTACTATTGTGTTTCACTACACTAATGCAACCAATAAAAAAGAGTCCCATGCAACCTCAGAGGAACTCAACAAGGGAAGCTAAATGAGACCTTGTTGGTGTGCTCAAGATTGAGGGATGTGGATGTGCTCTCCTCAAATACAACTATTAAATCCAAAGATTATGAAAATATGAAAATGAGTATGAACCTATGCTAAAATGAGTAAGGAACACTTCAAGAAATGGCTATGGAAGCAATCATTCTTGAAAGTATTCAAGGATAATGGAGATGGATGCAAGAAATAAATCTAAGAGTTCCATTCTACCATAAATATGCAAAGCAATGCAAGAAGTAAATAACTACCAAAGGGTTAGTACTAAAATCTCTAAGATCACTAGAAAGCTTGAAGCACAAACTAGCATGATAACAATGCAATGAAGGAGATGAAAAATGCTTGAGACAAGGGCTATATTTATAGGCTTGAGGGAGACCTTGGGGAGGTGGCAGCGATGTGGTATCCACATAGGTGCCACAAGGGAGACACATGGGCTAAAGGACAAGCCATGCAAAAGTCAAAAGGAGCCTTTATGATTTGAGTGGCTCACGATTTTATCACACGTGTGAGGAACCTTGGGGAAATGAGTAGGGCACAAGGATGTAAGAGTCCTTTTGAAGAATTTAATGAAAAAGGGGCTCCTAGGGATTGAGTTGTTCACACATGTGTGAGAAACCATTAGGGGCTAAAAGGTGGTTAAAAGGGAGGCTAGAATTAATAAAGTGGGTTTAGTAAGTGGGTAGTCTTAGAAGGATGAGAGTGATGGTTGTAGACTAGGTTTTAGGTGGGATTGGGATTAAATCAAATAGGATTTAATTTAATCATAGGATTAGAGAATTTAATAAAATGGAGGGAATTAAATAAATTAGAAGTTATTTAAAAGTGGATTTATTACGCACTTTGTATTAAATAAATTTCCATGCAAAAGTCAAAAGGAGCCTTTATGATTTGAGTGGCTCACGATTTTCTCACACGTGTGAGCAACCTTGGGGAAATGAGTAGGGCACAAGGATGTAAGAGTCCTTTTGAAGAATTGAATGAAAAAGGGGCTCCTAGGGATTGAGTTGTTCACACATGTGTGGGAAACCATTAGGGGCTAAAAGGTGGTTAAAAGGGAGGCTAGAATTAATAAAGTGGGTTTAGTAAGTGGATAGTCTTAGAAGGATGAGAGTGATGGTTGTAGACTAGGTTTTAGGTGGGATTGGGATTAAATCAAATAGGATTTTATTTAATCATAGGATTAGAGAATTTAATAAAATGGAGGGAATTAAATAAATTAGAAGTTATTTAAAAGTGGATTTATTACGCACTTTGTATTAAATAAATTTAATACATTAGGGGTAGTATTTAAATTGAATTTAAATATATTAGGGAAGTGAACCTATTTAATTAAATAAGTAGAGGAACATGACATATATAATTAATTAATATATAATCAATTATAGTGTCAAGGAAAATATTAAATAAATTAATATAGTGTTTGGGATGATTTTAAGCATCTACACATTTTTACATTGCTTGGGAAGTTTATAGACATTAAATCCTAACCTTTAAGACTAGTTAACCCTAAAATTGGATATAGAGTCGACCTGATACACCTTCGACACTTATTTTGGAAATTTTGGTTTGCCCAACTTCGGAAGGCCATAAGTTTTGAACAACTGCTCTGATTGGCTATTATAACCCCTTTCCAGAATCCATAACTTCTGATCTACAAGGCTTGACTTGTGCAAGCTCCAATCAACCCCATTTTAGAGCCCATCCGGGGCATTTAAGGCCTTCAAAATTGAGCCTAAAGTTTTTATACCAGAATTGTACACAAAAAATCCAAAATAACTCCATGAATACTCATGATATGGAATTGAGCCTTAACATGTAGGCTGATATATCTAAGATGAGCATCCACCTCTAAAATTAGGACATTCTGAGCTCGTATGATTGACTTACTAAGTAGCAAGCCTCTAGAAATAACAATTTTGCACTAAGGCCATTCTTATTCAAGAAACAAGAAGGAAATATTTTTGGGTAATGCAAGATTGCTCTTACACCTAGAATTCTACTGCATCAAACACCTAGGGTAATTTGAGAAGTGACCCTATCACGTCTCAAGTTTTGAGAGGAAAACCAAGATGGTTAACCTCCCCCCTTGCTAGCCAGGATGAATCTTCTATTGGCTTCCCTTTCCATTTGACCAAGTACTCTTCATAAGTTTTGTTCCTTGTACTTTTACCAACAAGACTGTCCAGTATCTCCTTAATCTCCTTTGTATTGAACTAGCTGCTGGAATTTTCCATTGTGCTTCTGAAACTTCATCTCCATCACCTCCTTCATGATATTTTGTCAAATCTAAAATGTTAAATACTGGTGAAATATTCAATTCAAAAAGAAACTCTACCTCATAGGCATTTCTAGAATCATGCCTTTTCACTATCTTGCATGGTCCAAACTTCTTCACTTTCAGCTTATTATATGCACCCATTGGAAAACACTCATTTCTCAAATGAACCATGACTTCATCTCCAATCTAAAATTATATATACCTCATTTTAAAATCTTCCTTATCCTTGTACAATGTATTCATTTTAATAATGTGCTTCCTCATCTCCTCACGGATGTTCTTCAAATGTTCAGTTAAATCTTCCACTTTTGTACTACTTATCTCTCCTTTATCCAACTATCTCAATTCATAAGCATTTCTGGGACTGCTCTGATACACAATCTGGAATGGTGATTTACTAGGTGTCCTATTAACAAAATTATTGTATGAAAATTCTTCTTGTGGTAAAATTAGATCCCAACCCTCTAGTTTATCTCCAACCAAGCCTCTCAGCAAATTCCCCAAACTTCGTTTCACAACTGCAATTTGTCCATCAGTTTGTGGATGATGTGATGAACTGAACTTCAAATTTGTCTTTAATTTCTTCCATAATGTACACCAAAAATACCCAACAAACTTGGTATCTCAATGTGAAACTATGCTCTTTGGAAGACCATGTAGTCTCACCACTTTTGTAATAAAAAAACTCCAGCACATGAACAACATCACTAGACTTCTTGCAACGAATGAAATATTCCATTTTAAAAAATATGTCAATGACCACAAATATGGAGTCATTACCTCATTGTGTCCTTGGTCAACCAAACACAAAATCCATGCTGACATCCTCCCATGGCTTCTCAGGTATAGGTAATGACGAATACAACCCAATATTCTGCTTCACTCTTTTTGCCATCTGACATACTCTGCAACTTTGAACAAACTTCTTCACACCTTGGTGCAACTATAGCCAATAATAATTCTTAGAAACCAAAGAAATGGTCTTATCTCTACAAAGTGTCCAACCAACCCTCCACTATGCTTCTCTTTGATGAGATTCTCTCTCATAGAACTTCTGGGAATGCGCACTTGACTTTCTTTGAATAGCATACCATCTTGGATTATGAAATCCAACCACTTTGTACTATCAAGTGTAACAAGTTTTATACAAGCTTTCCAAGCTTCATCAAAATAAAGATCATGTGGATACAAATAATTGAGTTCCTTGAACCCAACCACCTCAATTTACATCTATGTCAGCAAAAAAATTCTTCTACTAAGAGCATATGCAACTCTGTTAGACTTTCTACTCTTGTGTTTCAAAAAAAATCTATAACTCTACAAAAAATAAACCCACTTCAAATGCCTTTGGTTCAATTTTCCTTGACTATTCAAATATTGCAAAGCTTGATGATTAGTATACAAAACAAACTCCTTAGGGAGAAGATAGTGTCTCCACTTCTTCAATGTCTTAACTATATCACAAAATTCCTAATCATAAACATAATATTTTCTTTTGGTACCATTCACCTTCTTAGTGAAATAAGCAACACGTCTACCTTCTTGGATAAAAAAACTCCTATTGCAGTACCACTAGCATCATAGACTACTTGAAACACCTTGTTAAAATCTAGAACTACTAAAACAAGTTCTTTTGTAACTTTATGTTTCAACTGGTTAAAACTCTTATCTTCTCTTATAGTCCACATCAACTCTTTCTTATCCCCTCTCATTATTTTTTCAAAGGTCCACAGATACTATTAAAACCTTTGATAATCTTTCTGTAACAAGTAGCTAGTCCTTGAAAAGATGTTACCTCACTTACACTCATTGGATTAGGCCATTCAAGGATAGCCTTCACTTTCTCAAGGTTCATTTTTAGACCTTTTATTGATACTATAAATCCCAAGTACACCAACTCCTTCACAAAACTACACTTCTTTAGATTTATTAGCAACTTTTTTCCCTCAACTTATCAAACACCTTATGAATATGCATAAAATGATCCTCCAACACCTTACCAAAGATCAATCTATCATCTAAGTAAATAATGACAAACTTACCCAGAAAATCCTTCAGTACCTCATTCATGAGCCTCATGAAAGAGTTCAGTGCATTTGTTAGCCCAAAAGGCATGACTAACCACTCATACAATCCTTCCCTTATCTTGGAGGTAGTCTTCCACTTATCTCCTTCTCTAATGAAAATATGATGGTACCCACTTTTTAGATCTATCTTTGTGAAATACATAGCTCCACTCAAATAATCCACAATATCATCTATCTATGGCAATGGAAATCGCTGTTTGATAGTGATTTTGTTGATAACTTTTGAATCTGTACACATCCTCCATTCTCCATTCTTCTTTGGCGCTAATACTATTGGTACAACACATGGATTCAGACTCTCTCAAATCAACCCCTTCTACAACAACTCATGCACTTGTCTACTTAATTCTTAACTTTCTGCTGGTGTCATTCTATGCATTGCCTTGTTTGGAAAATTGATTCCTAGGATCAAGTCCATCTATTGACCAATTTTCCCCATCGAGGTAATCCATCGGGTACATTATCTAACATAATATCGTAAAACTCTCCCAAAAAATATGCAACTTCTACAGTACCTCCTCTACTTGTTCTTTACCATCTTTTTGGATTACAACAAGACACATATGCTCACACTACATACCTTTGAGAAACTCCTTTCCATCAACAAAACATATTCTGGCAACACTACATATCTTTTCTTCTTTCTCCTTCAATAGCTTCAACTTATGTTTCACTCCATCCTTTGTCAGAGTGTAGGTATTTTTTGACCCATCATCTACAACATACCTGTCAAACTACCATGACCTACCCAACAACATGACATATGTCCATATATCCAGGTAGCTTATAATTTTGAACTTCACTAAGCATTGCTCATTAAGCATGACCTTGTGGTCATCCTGCACCAAGGCAATATAGTATGGATACAGGTATTTCTATCTCTTGAGATTTAACTTCATGCCTATCTTTTCTAACACCAAATTGTTAGTGCTTCCACCATCAATGATTACATCACAACACTTATCTTCACATTTGCACATTGTGTGAAACAAACTCCTCCTTTAATTAGGTTCATCCTCACCATGTAGATAGACTCTTCTATTAACTAGGACTTCTCGTCTTTCAACATCTTCAAAATGAGATGATTTGGCATCTTCATCAACATGCAACTCTGGTCTGGCCTTCTATTCTCTGATTTGTCCTTCCTTGGTGCTAGGAACATTCAAATGCTCTATGCCCTTTTTCTTTGTAGTAAAAACATTTTCCATAGAAACCTCCTCTTCCACATTTTTTCCCTCTTCCTCTTCCTCTTCCTCTCTAATCTCAATTGTTATGATCATGGAAATGATTAGAATTATTTCCCCTCTAGTTTTGACTGCTACTGCTCACCTCATCCTTGTTCTTTTGATCACCATTTTGGCCTCCATAAGATCATCTACTAGATCTTCCACTATGACCTCTTCCACTATTCTTGTTATCAAACTTCATGTTCAACTTTTCCTCAACTCTTAAGGCAAATTGGTATGCATCTTCAATAATGTCCATTTGAACCAAACTTAGCTTCTTGTGAATGCTTGGACTCAACCCATTAAGATAATAGATGACATTCTCCTTATCATCGTTTGCATGACCAGTTCTGATGAGAACTCGGTAGAACTCCTTGGTATACTCCTGAATAGATCTTCTCAATTGCTCCAACCCTTGCATTTTCTTTAGTAGATCAAGCTTATAATCCATAAGAATGAATTATCTCTTGAATTTATCTATCAGTTGATATCATTTGGTGATTTTTCTCTTTCCTCTTCTATTTCACTCCAATTGAATCTCTTGCCACCACATCTTTACATGTCACTTTAGTTTTGCCTTTGCAGACTTGACCCTATCTAGATCCTCATTACCTTCATACTCAAAGTATTCCTCCAATTCATTGATCCAGTCAATCAACTCCTCTGGATTAAGATTTGTTGAAAATGTGGGAACCTCAAATTGAGGTCTTTTTCTAATCTTGGAGATGACCTTGAAAAGTATTTCTTCTTTTGGGTTCAAAACTACCTCTACTTCAACATTTTTCTTCTTCTTTGCCTTTATCCTCACTTTCATCTCTTATGACAAGATTTATTCCTCTGCGTATGTATTCCTCCAATTCTTTCATTTGTCTTTAAAGGGCTCTAAAACCCTTAGGCATAACACCTATGGATCTTCCACCACTCTCTCTTTGTGGAGGCATTTTTGTGGTTTCGCTAAAACCCTATTGCAAACTGCCTCATGATTGGTGGTTTACCTACACACTTAGCACAAACTATGGTCCTAGTGCAACTGCCTCATAGTTAGTGATATGTTTACACACTCAGGAACTCTTTCTCTAATACCACTTGATGAAAGGTGCTCCCCTTAATACCACAAACAAATAATAGAAACAAAGAAATAACAATAATTTGTGAGAACAAAATATGGGCTTCTTATTATCATTGTAGATGCTGAAATTTTTTTTTTTTTTTGAAATACAATATGCAAACCCATATGGGAAACTTCCTTACAATAATTTGCAACACATGGGAGCTACAAACTATCACCCATAGTTGTCCTAGACAAATCATGGACATTCCTTAAATAGGCATTTTTACACCACCCAGAAAGTTTCTAGTTATCAAAGACTAACCCTTGAGACCAACTAACCCTAAAATTACATATGGACTCAGCTTGATACACCTCTGACATTTATTTTGGAAATTTTAGTCATCCCAACTTTGGAAGTCCATAACTTTCAAACAATTACTCCAATTGCCTATTATAACCCCTTTTCAGAATCCGCAACTTGTGATCTACAAGACCTAACTTATGCAAGTTCTAGTCGACCCCATTTGGAGCCCATCCAGGGCTTTAAGGTCTTCAAAACTGATCCTGGAGACTTTATACCAAAGTTGCACACCAAAAATCTGCAATATCTCCACAATTACTCATGATATGCAATTGAGCCTCAAATGGTAGGCTAATATATCTGAGATGAACATCCACCTTTGAAATTTGGACATTCCAAGCTTGTATGACTGACTTACTAAGTAGAAAGCCTCAAGAAAAAATAATTCTATATTGAGACAACCCATATTCAAGAAACAAAAAGGAAACATTTTTGGGTCATGCAACATTGCTCTTACACCCAGGATGCTACTGCATCAAATGTAGAGACATCTTTAAGAAATTTTCAAAACTCAGATTTAATTTGACATCTACATTTGCAACAATCGGAATACCATTGCAAAAATGCATCCACATCACAATAAAACACTTCATGCTCATATAGAGTTTCATTATCAAAATAAGCATGTTGAAATGAACAAGTAGGAGAACTTGGGCATGCATCATATCTTGTAGTGGAGTCCACATTTTGATTCTCATTAAAACTCATGGATGTTGGTAATAAATACATTTAATCATCTTTAGATGCATACCTTTCAAATTCAAGAGCTAATAGACTCAAAATCTCTTAATAATCTAGCAAGACTTAATCATTATTCTCCTCTTCGTGGTTGCAAGCATGATCTGGTTGGAATGGAGAATTTATATTAGTAGTATAATTAGTATTATAATATGAAATATTTGAGATTTTATTGCAATGCATTACTTCCTCATTACATGAAATTTCCACATTTGAAACTTCAACACAAACATGATCAACATATGAAGTACTATGTTTACTATTGTTATACTTATCATTTTTCACATATATGTTGTCATAATAACAATTTTCAATCACATACTTATATTTGTCATGTTGATTGCATACATTCATCTTTTCAAGTTGAGAACCCTCTTCTTCATAGTTACAAGACATTTTATCACAAATAGATTCATCACTTTCACAGTGATCATCAACATTTTCACTATCACTATCATAAGTCTCAATGGGATAAACATTCTCAAACATTTAACTCTCAATTATTTTTATTGATTCTTCAATATGCTCAACCTTTTCTAATCTCAAACATGTTGGCAAATCAACCAGATCAATCTTACAATTGCTTAAAAATAAAACAGTCCATGATGATTCTTGTGGTCTTAAAGGAATGGGGAGTTCCATAAGTTCTACATTGAATTTCTTGTGAAATTTAATCTCATCTTGACCCTAATCACTTCTTGCTCTCATTCTTATGAAAGCAATGATTTGGTCATAAAGCTCTCTCCTCAACACAACAACATCTTTACAAATACTTTCATGACTTGGTGACTTCTCTTTAGATCTAAGATCTAAATACATTTTGTTTATACCTCTCCTCCTAGTCCTCAAATCACTTAATAGAGGAAATCACTTTCTATCATTTAATCTTCATGAAAAGAAGCATGTATGAAAATCAAAATTACCTTAAATGTCGTTACTGAAAATCAATTTGCTAGTTGGAGAATTCATGTAGACATGAGACTCTTTACCATCCTACATAATTTTTTTAGAGCCACCACCCCTTTGAAGAGGACAATGAAATTACTATTGTGATTTATCTTTCAACATATAACTTCAATACAAAACCTAATAGAAGAAAACAATGCTCAAATTCATTAAACAAGAGTTTATGATTTCTTCTTTCTTGCCAAGAACTACCTCACAAAGGCTTAAAATCTTCCTCAAAAATGTGGAAAGTCCTCAAAATGTTGTATACAAAACAATGTAATTGGTGCAAAGATCTTAGAGTTACCACTCACACTTTGTGAGATGAAATTTGGAACACAATTTGATAATTGACAAATCTAGACTAGACTTACAACATGATGAAAATTTGTAAAAATCAAACCAGCTTTGGATATTTACACACTTGACAATGTAAAGAACAATTCACTTGACTCTACTCAATAATTTATAGAAAACTTTAGCAAAGAAATGATCAATCATTATAAACTTTGTCATACACAAATTTCTAAAATTCATCAATTTATTAACAATATGGAAAGGAAACAAAACTAGGAAACATATTTTAAGCAAGGTAATGATAATAAAAATATAACCACATGTTTTTGTGGATACATCTCCCTAGTAGATTCGTCATTTTGTTTTCCTTGAAATGGCAAGTTTATTACCAACACACTTTAACATAAATTGGAAGGAGCAAGCCAACTCCAATACTCAAACCTAAAAAGGGTTGGACCAACTAACAAGGATAAATCCTTCTACTCTTTAGGCTCTACAAGACCCAGGGAGGTGGACCATGAATTCACTAAATACAACTGGTGTTAAAACATATTGTTGAATCCATAAACAAATCATCTCACATGAAAGGCTTAAAAATGAAAAGAGTTACTAGATAATGGATAGTCACTAAATAAGGTAAAAGTGGATCTTTAACAATGCATAGGACATTCACCACTATTCATTTATTTTTTTTAGATTTAACATTAAATAAGTAATGGAAATGCTTGAAATTTGATTGGATAAGATACATACCTCAAAGTGAAACTAGTATGAAAATACCTATTTTTTGATGCCTATGCACAGTTTCCAAAAAAATTGCAATCTATTCTGAACTAGAAATGTCAAAACAAAGAAAATCCACAATTTTTTTTGTCTTTTTGAAGGGAGGTCGACCTTGATCCTATTGGCAAGGTACAATTGTGGCCCAAAAGTTGACCTTGACCTTTTCTACTCTGATGAAAATTTTGTTCATGGATCTCAGAAGTTTGCCAAAAAGGGTATCCAAATTTGCACTTTGATCTTCGAAACAACACCTGCATATATCTAAAAATAGAGTTTTGGGGTGGCTATATAGAGTTTTTCCTTAGTCAAACCCCTAGTTTGGTTATTTCCACCTCCACAAATAGCCAGATATAATAGAATGTGTGTGTGTATTGAATGTGTAATGCCAAAATCTAATCTACTAGATTTAAACCCTAGCATGAATATATATGTATGAGAAAGTAACACATAGACTTGAATAAGATAAGAAAGCATACCAAACCCATAAAGGATAAAGTACTCTACCAAACTCATAATTCGTAATTGCTACCCCATGATCATATCTTTGAATGCTTAGATATTGATAAGGGAAAATCAAGGAAGATTAGATCTCTCTTGCTCCAAATAGACATTCACAATGGTATAAAAATGTTTGATATCCTCAATAGCTTGATCTTCTATATAATTCTCTCGTAATATTGCATCTTCATAGCATCATCTCTTGATTCTAATTGTCCTTCTAGTTATCATGTTCATGTTCTAGTTCTCTTCTTCTAGTTCTTGTCTAGTTGTAGAAAGATACAAATGAGAATCTTTATATAGGGACTTCAAGGTGAGGCTCCTAGAGTAATATGGGGACCCATAATTCAAAATTTTCCTTGAATTATAGTCCAATCATAATAACTAACTAAGGAGGGAAAAGAAATAGATGAATCTTGAATTAACCCCTTTCATATCTAAATTCAAAAGCCTGACACTAATTTTGGATCCTTATGGGACCAAAAATGAGAAAGGAGATCAAACTCCTAAAGAGGTCAAGGATGATCTTGACCTTGACCTAGATCAAGGTCAAACACAACCTTTCCCTAGGTCAGGTTCAACCTAGTCAACCTTGCCCTAGGTTAGGGTCAACCTAGGAATCATCATCAAACATAGCAAAAAAAGGGGATTCCAAGGATGCCCTGAAACCTAGAAATGATGTCAAAACAAGATTAAATTCTTGGAATAGACACAAAGTCCTATAACTAATATGATGAAGGATAGGAGGACCTATTCCTAAGTCATACCCAGAAAATAGAGCTATTGAGGAGGGAAATTAAGGAGAATCTTTGATATCCTAACCCTAATTTCACCTAGAATGAAGAAATCAAATGCATAATGTATCCTTAATGCTTATCTATCCTGGTATATAGAGAGTCCCTATTAGGAGATTCCAACCTTGTTAGGATTTGTAGTACAATAGATGCAAGATGAGCCCACTGCCCAAACATGCACTTCTAATTACAAGAAGAGTTCACTACCCAAACTAGTAATTAGTCCTTTGGTAGATAGATGTTGTAACTTCTTTCTTGACAGATCTTTGACCTTAGCTAGATCTCGGATCACAAAATCAGCTTCTCAAAACTTTGCATATATCGCTTCACAAAAAGTTCTCATTTCACTTAATACAATACAATATCACACAATTACTTCTCTTCTCTTCGCAAGGTACCCTTACATAAATACCATGCCTTTTCACAAATTGTTGATAGGTCAGCTAAGACCATAATATACTTTTCCAACTTAAAGTAAACATTTAGGATGTCAGCCCTAATTGGTCAAGTAATTATTTTGTAAATAAAATAATTCCTTTCTTTAATTCCACTATCCTATTTCATTAGAAAACATGAATATATCTTTTTCATATAGTCCATACTAATGTATGAGGTTATACAAATCATCATCAACATGTATAATATCTTTAACTAACTTTTCCAGACATAATACGATGTCAGTAACAAGTTACATACAAAATAATATACTGTTGTAAACCAAATTCATACTTAGACAATTTTCTTGGTGCCAAAAGCTAAGTATCTTTATTTTAGAGGTTCCTGTAAGCATGTACATCATGGGTTGTCATAAATGACAATAATTACATATCTTCATTAGCTAATTGTCAACACTCTAGGCACCCACATGTGAGAGGTATCTTGACTGCAAGGATGATGATCTTCAAATTGGAGCGGAAAAAAAGGTTTACCCCACATGCATTGACATGGCCACATTAATGTGGGAACTTTTCAAAGCACCAATTGCATGCCGCACACCATAAATTCTTTAGATTAGGCACTGAATATGTCAGCTTAAAAATACAATTCACAGGAGCAAGGTAGGGCTAATGCCATGTGGTGCAGAGGAAAGAAACAAAAAGCTATGGAGGCTAGAATTGCCAGATCCATAGATGAGACATTCTTGATGAGCAAAAAAGAGATTGCTATTATCAACAATGAATTGGTTTTTATTACAAAGAGAGATCATCCTTATAAAGGAGATTGACACCCTAAAAAGTTCTAACCTAGATTGCATCATAATAATTCGTAAAAGAATTAATTATTATATGCCTAAAGTTTAGCTTAAGTAGAGAGTTAATTAGAAAATATCTAATTACTCTAACAGTAAATGCATGAGCACACAAGGTGTTTTGTATTAAAGAGGTAATCATTCCTTATTCAGAATGTAGATAATTGCATAAGAGCTATAAGGTTTTTTATTAATATATAGAGTTTGCAGTGATATGATTCAGAGAGAGTTTTCAGAAAAGCATGGAGGGTTCTAGTTCAACACCGAAGGGGAAAATTGAGAAAATGAAGAAGAGTAAAGCTGAGAAGAAACAAAAAATGGAGGATAAAGTTCCTCTCATAAAGTTAAATGAAAATTTAATTAAGCAGATAGATTTTGTTGGGCCTAAATCCAAAAGAAGTAAGTTTGCCTCTCCTGACAAATGGAAGACAAAATAGTGAGGTAGGAGATGTTTGGATGAGGAAAAGGGGCTATGAGTTCTTCCTATACCACTATGTTAGAAGGAATCACAAAGCACCTATTTGTCATCCATGAGAGATGAATTTAGGAAAACTCATTGTGTCCAATGTGTTCATTAATGTCGAATTGCTAAAGGTTATCATTAGTAAATATAATGTTGATGATAAATGTATCTATGATAGTGTAGGGAGAAATTTATGGAGATTTCAATTGATTTCCTAAATGAGGTTTTAAAATTAATAGACCATCTTACAAAGAAATTATCATTTACTGAATTGGAGAATGAGTATGAGAGATCATATATATCCTATATGCAGTGAAAGCTAATGTTACACAAGACCATTAGAGAGCCCTTGACTAAAGCAAATGGACCTCCGTATAATATTAACATGTTCAAGACATACCTCGATATGACATATCAATCTTATGGGTAGGTGGGAGGAATGGGATTTTCTAATTTAATGGAGATTGGACATATGGTGTTAGCAATAGATATTCAAATGTTGGAGCCCAAGGGCTATTATTATGTAGAGTATGTTGTTGACAACATTCATTATTCTTTTGTTAATTTGAATGAAGTTGAATACCCTACTTTTAGACATTATTATTTGCTCATGAATATGATTCTATATTACGGTTAATTAAGAAATATGTGGCATGATAATTTAAAATTAAATATGTGGGAGACAAATAGTGAAGAAAGACCAGTACAGATGTGGACTTCAGTATGGAACTATAGATACAATGCATCTTGCTATCTCACTTTTGAGGAGTCTTTTGTCCAGCCCCTATACACTATGTTTGGACATCAAGCTTTCCCTTCTATCAACCCTAACATCAAGATGTTTTTGAGACCTAAGGATAATGGGTTGGGGGAAAAGATTAAACATAATTGGGGTGATTGGTATGCATATGATTACTTTACATGTTTTAGATTTTTTGAATTTGAAGGTAAGCCATGTAGATTTCCAGTCTCAATACTTGATAGGATTTCTTACTTAGAGATAGTAAGGCATATGTTAGAATCAAGAAAACAACATTTTTGAGGGAAGCAAAGGAAGAAAACTTTTCTCCTTGCCACTTTGTCTTTTGGAGATTTTAAAATTTGTGCAACCAAGTCATATGACAAGATTGGAGAAAAATCACAAAATGAATATCATATGTATACTATGGATCCATGGACCCATTATGATCTTGAGGGATATATCCATGCTTGTATAAAGTCACAAAAATTAGGTGACTATATCCACCATAGCATTGAAGATGAAGAGAATTTTAGAAATATGGAATGGTTAGAGGTTTAGTAGAAGTTGCAAGAGCAAAACAAAGAACTAGAAGAGAACAGATAACAAGAACTGGAAAAATTAAAAAGTGATTTACAAAATCAGCCAGATTCTCCTGTACTAGTAACCACTACTTTAGACAAGCCAACACTTCAAGCATTGGAATATGATTTTTTGATATTGGATAGGGTAGATGCTGAAAAGGATGAAAGGATCCTTGAATCCAACAGGTTTGTGAATGATGATGACTTTGTCAAATCAAAAGAATTTATTTCTATTTTATATAATTATAGAGGCAAAATGTTGAGGCAGAGTGTCCAGCTCATTACTCGAGAAAATGAAAAGGAGTTGATGGCCAACTTAAAGGAAGATATTAAGAAGTAAGTAGAAAATATGACTCCAACAAGAGGTAGACACTTAATGAAGCAATAATCATGGTTCTACCAGGATGGGATTTGAGTGCATCCTACATAGTTGACAACCTGATCAAATCTAGGAAGAAGGATATGAAATTGGATGTGCAGGGTGTGAAATATGTAATTATTGGTTCCAAATTTGTGGAAGATGAAAGATCTATGTTGTTATGGGTCCTTTATCCTCCACATAAGAGGCCATAGATTATTGATATTGATCAGGCTTTTGGGTGCTTAATGACATTGGAAGTAGGGGTCACATACCCTAATAAGTCGACAACTATGCATGTAGACATGGCTCTATTTAACCAATCACAAATGAAACATGTGACATTTGAGAGAGACAATTGGAGAGAAATGTACGAGAGCTTTCTTCAAATAGGAAAGCCATAGATTCAACCCATGATTCAATCATCTGATGATGCCTAGAAGAATGAATTAAAGAAATTATAGGAGGAAAATAAAAGGCTAAAAGATGTGTCTTTGATTAGAAGGGAGATATTTGGCTCCATACTAAGAAATTGTTTCAGGATGTTTTTGACCAAGCTAGGGCAGGTTTGGGATTTTTACAATGCATATAAACCCTTGGTCCTCCAAAATAATGAGGTATATAAAAATCTTGTTGAGGAGAAAAATAAACTAGCAGAGGATAAAGACATCCAAGAGGAAAATGAATTGATCCATGATCATAACATATACAGTCAGGAGTTGAAGACCACTTTTCAGTTATTTGAAGATTTGGTAATAGAGGATGGAGTCCTATCTTGGCATGATGCAAATGGAAAAACAAAATTTGACTGGATTATGTGGATGGGGATTTGTCATCCGATGCAGGAGTAGGCCCTAGGAGCACCAAGGAATGATGACTTGGAGATGACGAGAACAAGCAAACAAATTAAGAAGATGATTGAGTTGGAGATTAAGGTCCGTGAAGTGATCATTGATGCAGACCTGTTTGAGGATGATAAGCACTAGGAGCATTTTAAGTAGTGCAATGCTTTTTTTGAAGAATCGACATTAGATTCATCTTAATGAATTTTTTTCTTCTATAATCCTGTTATGTTTAATCAACAGATTTTATTAGTTGGTCGGTTGTGATAATTTTGTAAATAAAGGGTCACACGTTTTAGTTTTGTAACCAATTCATTGTCTATTATTATAAGGACTAAATTTGGAAATAGCATCATCATAATCATTATCATATATTTTTCATACACATTATTTATAGAAAAATTCAATCCTATTGTTTACTTTGGATTATGTTATCTATATGCACCAGCAACACATGTATTTGTGGTGAAAGCATTTCAAATTAAATACAAGGATTCATGTGCTTTATTGATATTTTGGTGATATCATTTTTGTCTCATACATGTTGTTTCCTAAAATCAAATCTCAAGTTTTCTTTAATTGGTTGTTCAATTGATTGAATGCATTGAGTTATTTCAATGTTTGGAAGACAATAATATTGTATTGATAAATCAATCTTCATTATTGTCTTATTGGGCTCTTTAGGGGAGTTAAATTTAGTAAGACTTAATATTGAAATTTACTTAAGCATTCAACAATTCATACATCATTAAAGTGATAGCAATTTATCTCAAAGGGATTTGTTGTTTGTCTCTAAGGGTTATTTTTAACATTGTGAGTGATTGATATAATAATGGTAAAGACTCCATCGGTTAAGGCACTAGTCTATTGATTATTGTTTTGAATCTTCATGCTGATTTACAAAAGGACATACATCCAAGTGACAAAGGTCCTCAAATATATTATACATTTATATATTACATCTACATATATTTATCAACTTTTAAGATTATTAAAACACTTAAATTTCACAAATTATCTACTCTAAAAAGCGTATAGGGTGTGAGGTATAGGCCTACCAGCCTTGGTTCTGTAGAGCCAAAATTGTAGAGGTTCGCATTTAGTTAGAGTGGGACCTGCCAATTGGAAAATTGCTATTAGGATTTCCCATAATTGGATAATCATTCCGTAGGAAACCTAATCTGCTAATTTAGGCACCAACACAAGGCATGAAGTACATTCCCCAATTTATAATGAATGGTTCAATATAAAGGCTCCATACACTAGCCCAACAATGGAAGCCAAGGATGTAACCATGCATGTACTGGCACAGTCTCCATGTGAGATCCCAAGTATCTACTGCTGCTACTAATTTGGGCATCACTGTATGATCCAAAATATTATGAAGTACTAAAGCTGGTAGTAACTTATCTCATGTCTCCAGACAATGTAGCATAGGTTCAGGGTCCCTTAGCTCCCATGGATTTGTAGCAACTATTCTCACTACTAGAAGAATAACTTCAGTGAAGATTTAAGTGTAAGGAGTTGAAGAAGCAAGTTTTGATTTTGTGTAAATGCCATAATCACGAGGCTCATTCCCTTGCAGAAACCTCTACCAAAATGACAGTACCTCTAATCCATGCAAAGGATGTTGAAGTGATTCACAACCTTGAAACACTCTTATAAGTAATGGATACTTGGGATCATCGTAGGGAAATTGTGCCAATACTTGAAACACTCTTATAAGAAAATGTAGATGCAATACATGACAAATTGCACAACTAGTAGTCCTCCCGATATTTGGACTGTAAATTCTCAAAGACACTTGCAAGTAATTTCATTTTCATAGTACCTACCGCAACACTTTCTTGCATTCTATGTAGTGGTTCCCATAATATCCTCTATGTTGTCTAGTTGTTTCTGTCATGTAGTCTCTTTCTAAAGCTGCTCCTTCTCCTTCTAGTATATTGCAACAGACTCTCTCTTGTGCATTAAATTTTGATTATCAAACTTCTAAACATCTACCTCTACCATATCTAAAATCAACTTCACATTGTGTTGTAACTTTGGCATAGGTGTTTGATCATTGATGACTTTCATTTCAGCATTCAGGTTTTCAAGATTGGTCAACACCCTCACTTGTAGACCTCTCATGTAAAGCACTTTCTGTACTATTTCAACACCATGTTCTTTCTTCCGAGCTAACATTTCTTTAGGTGCATTTTCTTATAAAACATTAATTTTGTTGAACAATTGTAAACTCTTAAAAAGTGCATTGTTGTTTGCATGTGTGTGTGTGTGTGTGTGTGTGTGTGTGTGTGTGTGTGTGTGTGTGTGTGTGTGTGTGTGTGTGTGTGTGTGTGTGTGTGTGTGTGTGTGTGTGTATTGTTGAAAATAGATTGATACAAGTATAATAATGTGTTTCAATCATTGTTTTGTCACTAATGTAAAAAATGCTACTTGCTGGTAAGACAATTGTTTAGTTGATTTGAGTACTATCATTTGTTTGATTAATAAGGAGGTTTTGATCAAATGAGATGACAAAAGAACCTAGAGAAAAGGTTGAGTTATTGGATGAAAAAGGAGTACAAAGATTAGTTTAGATAGTGATGATATAGTGTATTGATTATCTACTTAAGGTTGCAAAGATTGGATACACTGACAAATTCTAGAAGAATAAGTAAGAAGAATTGAGTCTACCAAGCTTGATTGAGTGAACAGTAGATGCCGAGAAAAGTTAGTGCAAGCTAAGAAAAAAATCAGTTGGAGCTGAGAAAAGTCAAAATTCAGTGTATGTTGAGTGATACATTGTAAGCCAAGTAACGTTAAGTTGATGTCGAGCACCTGTAAACTTTAGTGTTTGCCAAGTTATCTAGTGGATGATGAGTGAAAGAACAACATGGAAGCTGAGTGACATCATATTGATGTTGAGTGCCAATATTCATGTTAAATTGTGGATTTGATGAATCTAAGCTAACTATTTTTTTTCTTGAATTTTGTGAAGTGTGTTGAAGATAACTATGATGAGTTGGTGGCATAGAATTCATGGTAAATCATTTTGAGGCGAATTGAAAAAAGATTGAAGGAGAAGTGTCTAGAAGGGAGATTCATTGGATCCTACCTAATCCTACCTAACCCTAAAATGGACGATAGACGATGAATGGAAAAATATCTTAATTTTCTATTTATAGAGATGGCCGGTTAGAAGAAATTAAGGATAAAAGGTTGGAGAACCTAAGTTAGACAAGAGATCTAAGGTATTTCTTCATTTAGTGACCAAATAGAAGAGACTACTATTGGAAAGCAAAGAAAGAAGGCTTAAGGGTATGAATGCTTGAAGCATGAACAAGGTATCAGAACTGAAGTGTGTGAAAGCCAAGCAGAATGGAGGAATGAAACATAGATTTGTAATATGTGAGTTGTAAGTTGTTATCATATCAAGCCTTACTATTACTTTCTAATCATTGTACCACTCTAGGTAAATCCTTTGGATTAAGGTTGACCGAACAGTCATTTGTAAACCCTTTAATTGGGTGACATTCCAAGTGAATGATCTAAAGTCTCCTAACAAGGCTCACTCCTAACAGGGTGATTGAAATCCTCTAACCAGGTCACATTTAACAGTGTGTATTGTAACCTTTAATAGGGTTGGCCTTTCATAGGGCATCACTTCAGAAGAGTGAGAATGTGTAGCATGTTAATGGTGGTTTTTCCCAAATTGGGTTTCCAGATAAAATCATTGTGTCAATGTGTTATTGAATTTGTTATGTTTCATGCTTACATTTATGCAAAGTTGATTTGACAGTAACCTATAAGTTTAAGTGATTGTATGATCTAATGGACGCATGCATGATGAATATGTTTTATGGATATGGGTTCACTAAACTATGAAAAAAATTATTTTTACATTTGGACCTTGGATAACTGATTCACCCCTCTCTCATTTATTCTAAAGAATTCAAATAATTGGTATCAGAGCCATCTACTTAAGAGGACTAGTTTGAAGGTACTAGAAGAAAAAGATCAAGATGTCAAAAAGAGAGGTACCCTAGCTTAATATAGATAACTTTCCTGCATGGAAAAGTCTAATGAAGCTACACCTAGGATTTCTTGGAGACCATGCACAATCTACCATTGCCACCAAACATGTTGATCTTGCTAGAGCCCTAACTGGTGAAAATCAGAAAAAGAAGAAAGAACACAATCAAGCAATGTTGGAGATTGCCTCTGCCCTAAGTTATGTCAAGTTTGATGACATCAAGGGTTGTGAAAATGCAAAGAAGATGTGGGATGCTCTTCACACCATCTATGGAGGTGATGCAAATGTTTTGAGAGCCAAATCTAAAATTTGTAGAGGTAAGTTCGATGATATGAGAATGCAAGAAGGTGAGAATGTTGCTCAATACTGCTCTAGGATAAAGGATGTTGTTAATGCTATAACAGGATCTATTGGTAAGATAGATGATGAGACTATATTAAGAAAAGTTTTGAGAACACTACTATCCATATATGCTATTAGAGTTTCTACAATACAAGAACTGAGATGTATACCAGGTTCTAATCTAACTCTTGAAGGTCTAGTAGGTAGGCTCACTACTTTTGAGCTATCTAATTTTGAGAACTTCAAATATGAAAATGTTGAATTTGCTTTCAAAGCTAAGTTGTCATTGAAGGAACCTAATGAGAAGAAGAACAAAAAGGAAAAATATGTTTCCAGTGATAGTGATACAAATGAGGAGGATGTAGAACAACTTAAAGCACTAGTAGCAAGGAAATTTCATAGAGGTAGAGGAAAATTTAAAGGTAAGTTACCTATCATGTGTTTTAATTGCAATGAGGTTGGTCATATTGTTGCTAGATGTCTAGAGAAGAAGAACTATAGAGGTGGATACAAGTACAAAAGTAGAAGAGATGAGGACAACAAAGATTACAAAGAAAAATGCAAGAAGTCTTTCTACATTATAGAAGAGGAAACAAAGATGGATCTGGCAATCATGATGATGAAGTGGTGTATATTGCAATGAAGGATGAATCTGATGAGGATAAGGCAATTGCACTAGTGTCTTGTGTGAATAAGAATGAAAGATGGATCATTGATAGTGGATGTTCATATCACATAACTGGATATAAAAGTAAGTTCATTACCTTGAATTATTATGATGGAAATAGTGTAAGGTTTGGTAATGATGCACCCTTTCTGATAAAAGGAAAATAATCTATCAGACTCCCAAAAAATATTTTTATGTGACAATGCTTATTATCTTGAAGGACTTAACTATAATTTATTGAGAGTTTCACAACTGAATAGTTCATGTTGTAAGGTTGAGTTTGAGAACAAGATTGCTAAGATTTATGATATTGATGGAAAAATAATAGGAAAAGGTGATCAGACTAGAGGTAATCTATACTATCTTGATATGGATTATGCTACTTGTTATAGAATTTGATGATGTGTGGTTATGTCACAAGAGGTTATGTCATGTTAATTTTGATAACTTGGTTAGTATTAGTAACATGAGAAGAGTTAGAGGTTTGCCTAAGTTGAAGAAACTTGACAATATAATTTGCAAACAATGTCAGTTAGGAAAAATGACAAAGACTAGTTATAAGAGTAAGACTCATACCTCTAAAGGAATTTTGGAGATTGTTCATACTGACTTGTGTGCACCAATTGATGTGCAAAGCTACAAAGGTGATAAGTACATTATGCTATTTGTTGATGATTATTCTAGGATGATGACATTTATTTTTTTGAAATAGAAATATGATGCTTTCCAAATATTTAAGTGGTAATTAGCAAGAGTTGAGAAGGAAATAGGTAAATGTCTCAAATGTTTGAGATCTGAAAGAGGAGGAGAATTTACATCAAATGAGTTCGATATGTTTTGTAATGACAAAGGAATCAAAAGACAAACATCTGCTCCTAAAACCCCTCCACAAAATGGAATTGCTAAAAGGAGGAATATATCTGTAATGGACTATGCTAGGACACTCATGATAGAGAAAAATGTTGCTTTGAAATACTGGAGAGAGGTTGTAAGTACAACTGTCTATACCTTGAACCATGAGCAAGTCAAGAAAGGTACTCATTTAACACCTTTTGAACTATGGTATGGATACTCACCCAATGTAAAATATTTTAAGGTATTTGGAAGCAAGTGTTATATCCTCAAAGATTTTAGGAATGGTAAATTAGATGCAAAAAGTGAAGAAGGTATATTCCTTGGCTATTCCACAAGAAGTAAAGCTTATAAGTGTTTAAATACTAACACAAACAAAGTTACGAAAAGTGCAAATGTGAAATTTGATGAATATACAAAAGTACATGAGGCTGAACCTATGAAGGAACTAGAGGAATACAAATCATTTGTATACTTTTATAAAGATATGTATGCTGATGAAGAAGCTATAAATCAAGTTACAAATCAACAACAAGTTTCAGTGACTACCAAGTCACACACTATGAATGTCGAGTTGCATTCAGGAACCAAGCTACAATTAAGTGTCAAGTTACAGAAGGAAGTTGAGGCGCATTCTGATTCTAAGATTATTTTACATGAAAGAGATGTTGAATTACCTAATAGAGAAGTACATAGTGATTCAGAAGTTGATAGACCATATGAGGAAAACAAAGCAAAACCAAGATTGTCAAAGTATGTCACAAGGCACCACCTTGTTGCACAAATTATTGGAGATAAAAATGAAAGACCAATGAAAAGAAATAGGTTGAGAAATGATACATGTTTTCTTATCTTGCATGAACCTAAGTCAGTGAAAGATACTTTAGAAGATGTGGACTAGAATAATGCCATGAAAGAAGAGATTGAGAAGAATAAGACATGGACTTTAGTTCCTAGACTGGAAGATAAAATTGTGATTGGCACCAAGGGGGTATACAAATGTTAGATTGTGGTGACTGATCAGGAAAGTACTGTACATACTTCATAAATAGTGGGGTTTGGGGCATCGCCCCGAATATTTTTTTTTTGGGAAGTAGCCGACATGGTAGCCGACATATTATGGCCGACATGTTATAACCCTAAAGCGGTTTAATACTTGTATAAAAAGGCCTTAGGGTTGGGTATTTTTATATGTGGTGATACAAAATTGGTTCTTGCGGCGGTATTGAGCTGTAAGGGATTACAGATTGTAATCAGGTTGTAATCACTAGATTGTAATAAGATCGGACTTACTGTTTGGTGGACGTAGCCCAGGGATTGGGTGAAACATGTTAAATCTTGGTGCCTTGTGTTCATTTTTGTGTGTTCTATTATTTTCTGTTATTGGTTATATTTGCATGTAGTTTTTTTTATTTTTGTCCGTGGTTTATCCTAACAAGTGGTATCAGAGCCAGGTTGTCTTTCAGTTATCCTCTGCAGGAAAGTCTCACGGTTAAGTGGGAGTCTCACAGTTGAGTGGGAGCGATGGCAGATGAGGGTAAGTTGAGGGTTGACAGGTTTAATGGACAGAACTTCCAGTTATGGAAGATGCAAATGGAAGACTATTTATATCAGAAGGATTTATGGAAGCCGTTGGAAGGAAAAGCCAAGAATTAGGGAACTATGTCAGAGGCTGAATGGGATCTTTTGGACAGAAAGGCACTCGGAAGCATTCGGTTATGCTTGGCACCATTGGTGGCATTTAATATTACAAAAGCAAAGACGACAGAAGATTTGATGAAAACCCTAGCGACACTGTATGAAAAGCCCTCCGCTTCAAATAAGGTATTTCTCATGAAGCGTTTATTTAATATGAAAATGGCAGAAGGTGGATCTGTTGCAGATCATTTAAATGAGTTTAATACTATTACTAGTCAATTATCTTTTGTGGGTATCAATTTTGATGAAGAAATTAGGGCTCTCTTGATTTTGTGTTCTTTGCCTGAAAGCTGGAATGGCTTGGTAATGGCGGTGAGTAATTCTGTTCCTGGATCTAGTACCCTAAAATATGATGATGTGATCGGTGTTATTTTAAGTGAGAAAACTCGTAGAAAATCCTCAGGTGGATCTACATCAGGAAGTGCTTTAAATGCACAAAGCAGGGGCAGAACGACTGAAAGAGGAAGTAACTCTGGAAATCATGGGAAATCAAGAGGAAAGTCAAAGGGGAGGAGGTCTCAATCGAGAGGACCAAATGATTGCTGGTACTGTGGGAAACCAGGGCACAAAAAGAAAGATTGCTGGACTCGAAAGAAAAATGAAGGAGATAAATCAGATGGAGACAAAGAGGCAAATGTGGTAAGTAACAAATCTAAAGAGGATGCTTTGCTTCTGTCTTTAGAGAGTGTTGATGATTCATGGGTTTTAGATTCTGGTGCTTCTTTTCATGCTACACCTCATAGAGGTTATTTCATTGATTATGTCCAAGGAGATTTTGGGCTTGTTTATTTGGGGGATAATGAACCCTGTCAGATTGTTGGAAAGGGAAAAATTAAGATTAAGTTGCAGAATGGGAATCATTGGCTACTACATGAGGTAAGACATGTTCCAAAACTAAGTAAAAATTTAATTTCAGCAGGGCAACTCGGTGATGAGGGTTGTGTAGTTACTTTTAATGATAAAAATTGGAAGGTTTCAAAAGGTTCCCTTGTAGTAGCAAAAGGTGTGAAAGTAGGCACCTTATATCTTTGTACAGGTCATATTGTTCCTTCTACTTTGATTGTTTTAGAGAACAATGAATATTCAGGAACAATTACTGCAGTTGAGCAGGGAGAACAAATAGCTGCTGTAGATTCTGATACAGCGTTGTGGCACAATAGACTTGGGCACATGAGTGAGAAAGGTATGAAAGTACTTCATTCAAGGAAAGTTTTACCAGGTCTAAAATGTGTGAATATGGATTTCTGTGAAAGTTGTGTGTATGGAAAACAAAAGAGAGTGAGTTTTGTAAAGACAGGGAAGGAAAACAAAAAAGAGAAATTAGAGCTTGTGCATACAGATGTATGGGGACCGGCTCAGGTATCTTCCCTTGGTGGCTCTCATTATTATGTTACATTTATTGATGACACAACTAGAAAAGTATGGGTTTATTTCCTTAGACAGAAATCTGATGTATTTCAAACTTTTAAGAAATGGAAATGCTTGGTTGAAAATGAGACTGGTAAGAAATTAAAATGTCTCAGATCTGATAATGGTGGTGAGTATTGCAGTCATGAATTTGAAGATTATTGCTCCACTAATGGTATTCGTAGACAAAAAACTGTTCCAAGGACTCCACAGGAAAATGGAGTGGCTGAACGCATGAATAGGACTATAATGGAGCGCGCAAGGAGCATGAGGTTGCATGCTGGGTTGCCCTTACACATGTGGGCGGAGGCTGTCAATACTACAGTATATTTGATTAATAGAGGTCCCTCCACTCCTTTGGGTTGTGGTATTCCAGAGGAAGCATGGACTGGTAAGAAGGTGAGTTATTCTTTTCTCAAGACCTTCGGTTGTGAAGCTTTTGCTCATATAGACTCTGAAAATAGAACCAAGCTAGAAGCTAAATCAAAGAAATGTGTCTTTGTTGGGTATGGCATAAATGAATTTGGCTATAGGCTTTGGAATTTTGAAAATCATAAAATTATAAGAAGCCGGGATGTCATATTCAATGAAAAAGTGTTGTACAAAGATCTGTTGCAGCAACATGAGAAGAAAGAAGATGATTATGTAGTGCTGGATGATACTCCAAAAGCTGATGCTCCAGCCATTCCTCATGATGTGCAACAACTGCAACAACAACTACCACACACACCAGTGAATGTTAGACGGTCAACAAGGCCAATTAGACCTCCACAAAGGTTTTCTCCCTCTTTGTATTCTATTTTACTTACTGATGCTGGTGAACCTGAAAGTTATGATGAAGCTATGCAGGTGGATACTAAGATTCAGTGGGAGTCTGCAATGAAAGATGAAATGGACTCTTTGCTGAAAAATAAGACCTGGGGTTTGTGCAAGTTGCCTGCAGGTAAAAAGGCTTTACAGAATAAATGGGTTTACAGGTTGAAAGAAGAGGAAGGAGGTAAGAAAAGATTTAAGGCCAGGTTAGTTGTAAAAGGATTTGCACAGAAAAAGGGAATTGATTTTGATGAGATATTTTCTCCTGTTGTTAAAATGACTTCTATTCATACTATTTTAAGTCTTGTGGCTACTGAAGATTTGCATTTAGAGCAGATGGATGTTAAAATAGCCTTTCTTCATGGTGATTTGGATGAAGAAATATATATGGCTCAGCCACAGGGTTTTGAGGTCAAAGGTAAGGAGAACTTAGTGTGCAAATTGAAGAAAAGTTTATATGGCTTGAAGCAAGCACCTCGGCAATGGTATCTGAAATTTGACAGTTTTATGCATCAGCATGGATATAATAGGTGTCATTCAGATTACTGTGTTTATTTTAAGAGGTTGGATGATGATAGCTACATTATTTTATGTTTATATGTTGATGATATGCTTATAGCTGGGTCTAACATGGATCATATTAAGGGGCTGAAATGCCAATTAGCACATGCATTTGCTATGAAGGATTTGGGGGCAGCAAAACAAATCCTTGGTATGAAGATTTGCAGAGATAGGAAGAACAGAACATTGATGCTATCTCAAGCTGATTATGTTGAGAAGGTGTTGCAACGTTTCTCTATGGAGAATGCTAAAGCTGTCAGCACACCTTTACCTAGTCATTTGAAATTGACTAAGGAGATGTGTCCCCAGACACAGGAAGAGGAGGATAAGATGTCCAAGGTACCCTATGCTTCAGCTGTAGGAAGTTTGATGTATGCTATGGTATGCACTAGGCCAGATATTGCACATGCAGTGGGAGTCGTTAGCAGGTATATGAGTCATCCAGGATTTGAGCATTGGAATGCTGTCAAGTGGATTCTCAAATATTTGAGAGGAACATCCAATAAGTGTTTACACTTTGGGGGCTCTACTACTGATTTACAGGGCTATGTTGACTCAGATTTGGCTGGGGATATTGATACCAGGCAGAGTACTACAGGTTATGTCTTTACTGTTGGTGGGGCAGCCGTGAGCTGGGTTTCTAGGCTACAGAAGATTAATGCTCTCTCCACTACAGAGGCAGAGTATGTTGCTGCTACAGAGGCAACCAAAGAGATGATATGGCTTCAGTTCTTCTTGGAAGAATTGGGACATCCTCAGAAGGATAATTATTTGTTCACAGATAGTCAGAGTGCCATTCATCTTGCTAAGAATTCAGCTCTGCATTCTAAGACCAAACACATACAGTTGCGGTACCATTTCATTCGGTCAGTTTTGGAGGATGGACAGTTAAAGCTGGAAAAGATACATACCAATGAAAATCCAGCAGATATGTTGACAAAGGTTGTAACAAGGGAGAAGCTGAACTCCTCTTCAGCTTCAGTTGGTCTTTTAGACTAAATGTGAATAAAAGAACAACAGAGTCCAGGGTGGTTTGATCCAGTGGGAGCCCCATGCGGTAGTTGTATTGCTACAGGATCAGTCTCCAAGTGGGAGATTGTTGTTTAGTGTGGAGCCTGATCAGTCCCCAAGTGGGAGATTGTTAGATTGTGGTGACTGATCAGGAAAGTACTGTACATACTTCATAAATAGTGGGGTTCGGGGCATCACCCTGATTTTTTTTTTTTTTTGGGAAGTAGCCGACATGGTAGCCGACATATTATGGCCAACATATGGCCGACATGTTATAACCCTAAAGTGATTTAATACTTGTATAAAAAGGGCTTAGGGTTGGGTATTTTTATATGTGGTGATACGAAATTGGTTCTTGCGGCGGTATTGAGCTGTAAGGGATTACGGATTGTAATCAGGTTGTAATCACTGGATTGTAATAAGATCAAACTTGCTGTTTGGTGGACGTAGCCCAGGGATTGGGTGAACCACGTTAAATCTTGGTGCCTTGTGTTCATTTCTGTGTGTTCTATTATTTTCTGTTATTGGTTATATTTGCATGTAGTTCTTTTTATTTCTGTCCATGGTTTATCCTAACAACAAAAACAAGTTACATAAAAATGGTGAAGTCACAAGGAATAAGGAAAGATTACTTTGCAAGAGGTGTGCACAAGAAGAAGGGATAGACTATGGAGAAACATTCACTCCTACTACAAGATTAGAAGGAGTATAAACTTTGCTTGATCACTCTACATAGAAAGGTTTCAAAGTTTATCATATGGATGTTAAATATGCATTTCTGAATGGCATATTGGAAGAAGAGGTTTATATAGAACAACTAGAAGGATTTGTTGATGCTAACAACAAAAACATGGTATGTAGACTACACAAAGCTTTATATGGTTTGAAGCAAGCACCAAGAGCATGGTATGAAAGGCTTCACAATTATCTTGTGAAGATTGGATTTGAGAGGACTGATAATAATATAAATTTGTACTTGAAGATAGAGAAAGGCAAAGACATTTTACTATCTAAATTTTTTGTTGATGATATAATATTTGGAGGTCAGGATACTTTATGTAAAGCTTTTGAAAAAGAAATGAAGAAAGAATTTGACATGTCTATGTTTGGAGAGATCAAGTTATTTGTGGGTTTGCAAGTACATCAGATGAAATATGGTATATACACCACTTAGTCAATTATGTAAAGGAAATACTAAATTTTTTTGGATCGGAAGATTCCAAATCATTAAGCACACCTATGGTGACAAGACACAAATTGTCAAAGAATGATGATTCAATTGAGGTGAATCAAACATTGTATAGGTCTATGATTGGCAAATTATAATATGTAGTACATAGTAGACCTGATATTGCATTATCTATTAGGATAGTTGCAAGATTCTCTGCTAATCCCAGGGAGAATCATTTGATGGTCGTTAAGCGAATAATGACATATCTGAAAGGTACAAAAGACTATGATCTATACTACAAAAAAAATGAGAAGTTTGAGTTGAGAGCCTACAGTGATGCTGATTGGGATGGGAATATTGATGACAAAAAGAACAATAGTGGAGGAGCATTTTTCTTAGGAAAAAGGCTAGTTACATGGACTAGCAAGAAACAAAACTACATATCTCAATCTATTGCTGAAGTTGAATATGTTGTTGTTGCAATAAATTGTACAAACATTGTATGGATCAAACAACTATTCAAAGCTATGAAGGAGGAAATCACTGAACCTGTAATACTTTATTGTGATAATACAAGTGCTATAAATATATAAAAGAACCCTGTGATACATACAAAGACTAAGCACATTACAACAAAGTATCGTTAATCGAGATAGTCCAAGATAAAGAGGTGAAGATGGAATATGTGAACACAAAAGAGAAAATAGTTGATATCTTCACAAAAGCATTATGTAATGTCCCGTTTCAGAATATTTATTTATTTTCTTTTTATTTGTATGAGTTTTATCATATTTCTATCTGTGATCCCTTACTAAAGTTTACACACACACACACACACACACACACACACATATTGTAAGAGTCACATCTTCTCACAATATAATAATTATATTAATTATATTAATACATATTTATTATTTATATATGTTTAATAAAATATATATTATATCTATAGTGATATCATTATTAATAGTATTAGTGTTATAAATATTATTTATTCATTTTATCAATCTTATATATCATAGCATATATATATATATAATTTCAAATATCTAATACATACATACATATGTGTGTGTGTGTAGAGTCATATGATAATATATACAATTTATATTTATATACATTATTAATATTATAAACTTTATAGTTATTTATTATTAAATTATATATGTTAAAATGGGGATATCACACATTATCTAAGGATGCTCATGAGTATCTAAGAGGTAAACTAGGGGTGATACCCCTACCCAAGGCTATTTAATAAACATGAGTAGAGCCCTGCATCAACTAAGATGATTGACATATGTTACACATTGATGCAATGGGTCTCACTTTAGGAGCTGCCTAAAGTAATCAAAGAGCTAGAGTTACAGATCAATCACAGCTAGGTGACAGAGGGAGAAACTAACAATGTTCAGATCTACATGTTGAGATGACAAGTCTTTGACATTGTTGTCAAAGAGGGAGAAATAGAAAGAAATGAGAGAAATACAACAAAAGAAAGAAATACAATAGAAGAAAGAAATACATAAAAGAAAGAAATACATAAAGGAAAAAACATGAAATATCTACTCAGAGGGAGATAACATACCCAATGGGTAAAAGACATACTGCATCTACCTAGTAAGAGGGAGATAGTGTTGAGGGAGACATAAGGACAGAGATCGATAATTAAAATGAAATGATCAAGAGGGAGTTATAAGGATGAGTTGATTGTCTATTGATCATAATAGAATTTTGTAAGCAATATAGAAGATGAAAGTTGTTGATAGAGGGAGAGATTTCAATACAAGGAATTATTTTATTTTTGGCATTATTTTTGGTTGTACTAGTTTTTCATCAATGCCAAAGAGGGAGATTGTTGAAAACAGATTGATACAAGTATGACAATGTGTTTCAATCATTGTTTTGTCACTGATGTCAAACCTGCTACTTGTTGGTAAGATAAATTTTTAGTTGATTTGAGTACTATCATTTGTTTGATTGATAAGAAGATTTTGATCAAATCAGATAACAAAAACACCTAGAGAAAATGTTGAGTTATGGTATGAAAAAGGAGTACAAAGATCAATTAAGACAATGATGATATAGTGCATTGATTATCTACTTAAGTTTATAGAGGTTGGATACACTGACAAAGTCTAGAAGAACAAGTAAGAAAATTTGAGTTTGCCAAGCTTGACCAAGTGGATAGTAGGTGTCAAGAAAAGTCAGTGCAAGCCAAGCATAAAATTAGTTGGAGCCAAGCAAAGTCAAAATTCAGTGTATGCTGAGTGATATAGTGTAAGCCGAGTAAATTTTAGTTGATGTCGAGCACCAGTAAACTTTAGTGTTTTTTGAGTTATCTAATGGATGATGAGTGAAAGAATAGTATGGAAGCTGAGTGACACGAGTGCCAGTATTCATGTTAAATCATGGATTTGACAAATCTGAGCTGACTATTTTATTTTCTTGAATTTTGTGAAATGCGTGGAAGATAACTATGATGATTTGGTGGCATATAATTCATCGTAAATCATTTTGAGGTGAATTCAAAAAGGATTCAAGGAGAAGTATCTAGAAGGGACTAAAATGAATAGATAAGTAGATTCATTGAAGCTTGCCTAATCCTACCTAACCTTAAAATGAAAGATAGAGGATGAACAAAAAAATATCTTAATTTTCTATTCATACAGATGACTAGTCAGAAGTAATTAAGGATAAAAGGTTGGAGAACCTAAGTTAGACAAAAGGTCTAAGGTATTGCTTCATTTAGTGACCAAATAGAAGAGATTGCTATTGGAAAGCAAAGAAAGAAGGCTTAAGGGTATGAATGCTTGAAGCATGAACAAGCTATCAGAGCTGAAGTGTGTGAAAGCCAAGCAGAATGGAGGACTGAAACAAAGATATGTAATCTGCAAGTGAGTTGCAAGTTGTTATTAGATCAGGCCTTACTATTACTTTCTAATCATTGTACCAGTCTAGGTTAAATCCTTCGGATTAAGGTTGACCTAACAATCATTTGTAAATCCTTTAATCAGGTGATATTCCAAGTAAATGATCTAAAGTCCTCTAACAAGGCTCACTCCTTATAGGGGGATTGAAATCCTCTAACCAGGTCACATTTAACAGTGTGTATTGTAATCTTTAGCATGGTTGGCCTTTCACAGGGCATCACTTCAAAAGAGTGAGAATGAGTAGCATGTTATTGGTGGTTTTTCCCAAATTGGGTTTCCACGTAAAATCATTGTGACAAATGTGTTATTGAATCTGTTATGTTTCATGCTTACATTTCTACAAAGTTGATTTGATAGTAACCTACAAGTTTAAGTGACTGTATGATCTAATGGATGCATGCATGATAAATATGTTGGATATGAGTTTACTAAATAGTGAAAAGTTTTATTTCTACATCTGGACCTTGGATAACTGATTCACCCCCCTCTCAGTTATTCTAAAGAATTCTAACATGTATATATGTATGTATGTATATATATGTGTGTGTATGTATGTATGTATATGCATATATATACATATGTATATGTATATATGTGTATATACACACACACACACATATTTGTGTGTCTATGTATGTATGTATGTATGTATACAAAGAGATCTTGTGGATTGTAGATTATGGATTATAAACAAAAAAAGAATACATGACATTAATCATTCCCCATTTCTTTTGATTGATTGTGGAGAGTTGTGCATGAAAGAGGGTGGAGAGTTTTGAATGTGGGTGGAGAGCTCTAAACATTGGTGGAGGTCTGTGGAGACCTAGGATTTCATTATTGTTCCCTTGTGATCGCTGCATTTCATTGTCATGCCCTTGTGATGTCTGCATTTCATTGCCTTGCCCTTGTGATCTCTATGCCCTTGCTCTATGATTTCATTGTCATGTCATTCCTTGTGATCTTCATTCCCTTGCTCTACAATTTTCTTTAAGGTGAGAAGAGGTACCTATGTAAATGTTCTTTTGTTTTCCTTCTAAACATGTATCTCTTTATATTTCCCTTAGCAGGTGAATAGAGAAGCTTCTCTTTATGTATATGCATGTGTATATATACATACACACACATATGTGTATGTCTAAGTATGTATGTATATATAGAGAAACTTCTCTTTATGTATATGTATGCATATATATGCATACACACACACACACATATGTGTGTGTGTCCATGCTTGCATCTATGTGTGTGTGTATATATATATATATATATATATATATATATATATATATATATATATGTTTTTTAAGGTGCTCATTGCATCTCAACACAACAAGAAAATTGATCCAGCTGCATACATATTCTAGAATCCAAAAAAAAAAAAAAAAAAAACTCACTCAACCTGTGCTAAGTGACTTACCTCAAAATCTTGCACACAAATAATGCAGACTAGGAAAAATGGGCAGAGTTCGCAAGGAATTATACTAAAACATATCATAGCAGATATTTTAGAAATAAACAAGCCATAACCTAGTTAAATGGGTCTATTTTCTGATTAGCTGGGTTGATTACAAATTCCTATAGAACTACCATAAGATTAGGTACAATAAAATGAACAATCAGTTGTTCCCAGTTGGCAGGGTCAAATACAGTTTTCCAAGGGGATAAAGTTGCATATACAAATGCATCACTTGCATGCCAGGCATGAAGCATATTCTCCATCTTATAATAATTTTTTGGATATAAAGGCTCCATATTGATGTAGAGGTAAGGGTTGCTAGAGTCAAAACCAAGTTAATCCCACTTAAACCTATAAGGGAAGTACAAGGTTCCCCAAACCCTTTACAAAGAAAAAAGTGCACAAACAACTCCAACACCTCCCCAATGATTAGGATGGGTGTCTTAGGCTAAATCAAGGTGGATTCAAAAGGTTTCAACTGATTTTTGGTCCTCAAGTAACATCTAACACCCAAATCCCTCAAACTGTCCTAGAGGCCTAATTGATTCCCCAGTAGCCTTGCAGTGACACAAAAGTGAACTTTCCTCTCAAACTTTCAAAAACACCGTCCAAAAAAATGGTGGATTCATATACCTATTAAGCCATACTACAACATATCAGAAGGGTTCCATGTGTTCCTTTGGACAATATTCTGTTGTTACCATACTGTGTCTCAAAAATGCATGAAAAGAGGGCAATTTAACAAAGAAACTACAAATTTATTGTATTCCCAAGACCCAAAACTTTGGAAAATCTCTCCTTATGTTTTAAATGTTCCAAATCCAAAAGGAATTAGTCCCAACACTTCTGTAACCCCAAAAGCCCCAAATCAGTCTCCTACAAACCCTCAAAGGTAGGGTTTTCTAAATCTCTATCTTCTAAGCACCTTAAGACTCAATTAAAGGTTGCTTCACCTTTTCTCCAATATACCAAATCACTTCCAATCATTAAAAACTAACCTCTAATGGCTATAACTCATGTTGCTGCTCCATAGCCATGAATTTAGTGCCCTTTTCTTCACAAACTCCAACGGTGACCACCAATCCTTAGAAATTCCTGTCAAAATATTGTTAGATATGATTTTCACATACTATTACAAGATCATTCCATGAGAATCAAACTCCTACATTCATGGAATGATCAACATTTCAAGTAAAAACTCAAACTTGTTAATGAAAACAATGAAACCCTTAAAGCAGTGACAACAAACTTGAAAGGAATGAACTTAACAAATCTTAGTGTATTAGGAATTGATCAAACAATATGCAAAAAGTCTTATGAGATCATAAGACTACAATAAATCAATAACAGTCAAGCCACCATGCACCAAATGCTTGAAAAATGAAGTTTTATTGTCTCTCTTTACACAGTCTGTACAATTGATCAAATCCCAATACTTCTCTCTCTATACAATGCCTCAAACTTGACTTAATAGCATCCCTTACAACCATGCCAACCAATTTGGATTGGTTTCAATGCCTAGTTATTCCTAAAACTCATTAAATCTAATTTTCCCCCAAAATGGAACTAACCTTTGGGATTCAAATATTTGAATTTTACAACTTACAATTTATTCAATAAACAACCAATTAACCCACTAAAATTTCCTATTAGGTCCTCAAGACCAATTGAACCAATCCTAGACCTTTCTAAGACTCCTAAGTACCTGATTAACTCTAATATGCCCATATTTCACTATCAAAGACCCTAAGGTCCTTAACAGGCCCTTTGGGATTCATTACGTTTTTATCATCTTTAAAGCTTCTAAGGCCATGATTGGCTTCAACACATGCCAATTGATTGGTTTAAACTACTCTTTGCCTCTATTCCATCTTCTTTTGTCTTCTTTAGGGATCCTTGCATGTCCTGATGCTCCCACATCACATACATTAACCTAACAATGGAAGCCAAGGATATAACCATGCATGTATTAACACAGTCTCCCTGTGAGGATCCCAACTATCTACTATTGCTATTAATTTGGGCATCACTATATGATCCAAAATGTTATGAAGTACTAAAGCCAGGAGTAGCTTCTCCCATGTCTCCAGAAAATGTAGCATAGGTTCAAGGTCCCTTGGCTCCCAGTAATTTGTAGAAACTATTCTCACTACTAGAAGAATAACTTTAGTGAAGAGTTGAGTGTAAGGAGTTGAAGAAGCAAGTTTTGCTTTTGTGCAAATTCAATAATCACGAGGCTCATTCCCTTGTAGAATCCTCTACCACAATGACATTACCTCTAAACCATGCAAACGATGTTGAAGTGGTTCCCAACCATGAAACATTCTTATAAGAAATGACAAAGCAAATGTAGATGCAATACATATATTACTATTATTTATGTATATGTATGTATGCATGTATGTATATAGACATATGTATATGTATATATACATACATATACACATATGTGTATGCCTATGTATGTATGTATATATATACAGAGAGATCTTGACACAATAGAAAAACTGATCCAGCTGCATACATATTCTAGAATCAAAATAATAAAACAATAAACTCTTGAACCCTTGCTGAGTGACTTACCTCAAGTTCCTACACAAAAATAATGTAGGCCAAGAAAAATGGGCAGTGTTTGAAAGAAATTTTACAAAAATATATCATAGCATATATTTTTAGAAAGAAACAAGCCATAACCTAGTTAAATTGGTGTAGTTGCTAATTAGTTGGGTTGATTAAAAATTCTTCTAGAACTATCATCAGATTAGGTACAATAAAATGAACAATTCATTGTTCCTAGCTAGCAGGATCAAATACAAATTTCCAAGATGATAAAATTGCATATGAAGATGCATCACTTGCATGCCAGGCATGAAGCACATTCCCCAATTTATATTGAATGGTTAGATATAAAGGCTCCATTCATTGGCCCAACAATGGAAGCGAAGAATGTAATCATGCATGTATTGGCACAGTCTCCCTGCGAGGATCCCAAGTATCTATTGTTGCTATTAACTTGGGCATCACTATATGATCCAGAATGTTATGAAGTACTGAAGCTAGTAGTAACTTTTCCCATGTCTCCAGAAAACATAGCATAGGTTTTAGGGTCCCTTGGCTCCCAGGAATTTGTAGTAGCTATTCTCATTGTTGGAAGAATAACTTCAGTGAAGAGTTGAGTGTAAGGAGTTAAAGAAGGAAGTTATGCTTCTATGTAAATGTCATAATCACAAGGCTCATTCCGTTGAAGAAGCCTCTGCCACAATGAAATTACCTCTAAACCATGCAAATGATGTCGAAGTGGTTCCCAACCTTGAAACATTGTTATAAGGAATGGAAAAGAAAATGTAGATGCAATAAATATATTACTATTATTTATGTATATGTATGTATGTATGTATGTATGCATGTATATCTATATGCATATGTATATGTATATATATGTGTATATATACATACATACACACATATGTGTGTTTTTATGTATGTATGTATGTATGTATATACACAAAGAGATCTTGGCACAACAGAAAAATTGATCTAACTGCATAAATATTCTAGAATCCAAATAATAAAACAATAAAACTCAATCAACCTGTGCTAAGTGACTTACCTCAAGATCTTTCACAAAAATAATGCAAACTAGGAAAAATGGGTAGAGTTCACAAGAACTTTTACAAAAACATGTCATAGCAGATATTTTTAGAAAGAAACAAAGCATAACCTAGTTGAATTGTTCCATTTGTTGATTAGTTAGGTTGATTACAAATTCCTGTAGATCTGTCATCAAAATAGGTACAATAAAATTAACAATCAGCTATTCCTAGCTAGCAAGATCAAATATAGTTTTCCAAGGTAATAAAATTGCATATGCAGATCTATGTATGTATGTATGTATGTATGTGTATATGTATGTGTATATATATATGTATGTATGTATGTATGTATGCATATGTATATGTATGCATGCATGTATATATGTATGTATGTATATACATATTTATATGTGTATATATATGTGTGTATAGATATGTGTATACACACACACACACGTGTGTCTATGTATGTATGTATATATATGGAGAGATCTTGTGGATTGTGGATTATGGATTATAATTTTTTTGAAAAAAAAACATGACATTAATCATTCCCCATTTTTTTTTGATTGATTGTGAAGAGTTGTGTGCGAAAAAGGGTGGAGAGCTTCGAATGAGGGTGGAGATCAATGGAGATCTAGAATTTCATTTTTGTGCCCTCGTGATCACTGCATTTCATTGTTGTGCCCTTGTGATCTTTGCATCTCTTGTAGTACCCTTGTGATCTCTGTATATGTATGTATGTGTGTGTGTGTGTGTGTGTGTGTGTGTGTGTGTGTGTCTATGTATGTATGCATGTATATAAAAATAGAGATCTTGGCACAATGGAAAATAATAAAACTCACTCAACACGTAAGTAGATTCCTCTTTCTCTCTCTCTCATTTTTGGTGTAGGAGCACCTAAGGGTAAGAAAGGAAACCTATTACATTTTTAGTTTGTGGATTGTTTAACCAACCATGGAGGAAACAAGTACTAATAATAAAGTCCCAAGGCATGCTTAGGAGGTATGATTAGATAGGATTTGGAATGTAAGTCAAGTTTTGTTAATTAGGTCTTGATAGGCTAAATTGTTTGAAAATTGCTCAAGGAGGAAAAATGTGGACAAATGCCTTAAAAAGGGGAAAAATGTGTGTAAAATTGGTCCTTAGTTGTACTAAGATCATTTTAGGAGGTTTGGTAACATACAGCCAAGTTTGAAGGACCAATGTGCAAAATTGCAAAAGTTGTCAAAAAGTTGCATTGACAACTTTGCAATTTTTGCAAAATTGCTTGACAACTTTTTGTGCAATTTTAGAAGAATGAACTACTTAGGTAGTTATGGTTTGAATTGAAGTCTAGAATGGAGAAGTAAGACTATTTAAACCTTTTTCAACTAATTTCTAGGGTTGGATAGTTAGATCTATGAACAATACCTATAACAGAGCAATTTTGTGAACATGAACGTGGTTTTTTAGGATTGAAGAGAGGAGTTGGATTGAATAAATGATTGTTTTGGATGGAATAAAGTCTTGGAATCATGTTTTGAATCTATACATACTTGTTTTGGTTTCAATCTTTCATTTTTTAGGATTTAGAAAATCAATTTGTTTTGGTGTTCTTGATGTCCAGTTTTGCATTGCCATCATGAAAATGGTTATACTTGAGTTTCCTTGGTCAAAACAACATGGCTCTTGGAAACCAAGAAATAACCTTTTTAATTAGTTTATATATGGATTTTTGGGTTTGTGCAAGTCAAGAAGCTAATTTTTCAAGCGAGCCCTAGGCAAGCAATGTAAGCTTGGCAAGGTGCAATAAAAGCTTGAATTAGAGTTTTAAGAGAAATATTGGATTGGAATGAGCTAATATTGATTAGGAAATGAAGGAGTAGTGTATTAATGGTTCATAACTCAAAGGAGGACATTGGAAGTGGAGTGTGAAAACATTGGGGAAGGATTCAATAACATTGCCTTTGAAACCCTTAAAATGAGGGTTTTTTGAAATTGTATTGTATGGTCATCACAGAAGCCTAAGACATGAAAAATATTCAAGTCTAGATCAATAGGAGACAAAGTCATGAAGACACTAGGTGGCCTTGTTAAGTGTTTTTGTGAGTTATTACACATCCCTTGTTTCTAGGAGTGCTAATAGGGGCTCTTAGGGCTACAAGGGCTAACTAGACAAATTGGAGTTGTATGAGTGTGAAACTTGAAAGAATGATGAAGAATGCTAAGAAATGCATCATGAACCTCATATAGATGGTTAAGACTTTATTTTGGCCATTTTTCATGCACTTGGATAAGTTTTGGCATTCTAATCCAAATAATACAGAGTTGTTGAATTGAAGGGAGTAGATGGAAAACTAAATTGTTGGGTGAGTTTCTTGGTGGAAGGAGATTGGGAAGGAGTCCTCTAGGTTGGGGTTTGAAATATGAACCTTAAGTAGACTAGGTGTAGCCTTGGAAGATCAAGAAAGCTCTAGAGTGAAGAAGCTCTCCATCAATTTTTCATGTGTTTATTTCACTTGAACTATTATTTCTTAGGGGGGATTTCGTAATATTGGATTTATTTTATGCACGAGGTGATGAGGATATTCCTAGATGTACCTATGCTAGATGTACGAGAATACTAAATAATTGTGATGAATTGGTCATGACCAATGAAGATGGACTTCCTTTGAGAGTAGCCCAACTTTTAGGTACTTTAAAGATTGATCCTTTCTTAAAGATTTTAAATGTTAACGGGGAATGAGCTTCCACCTTCACGTGGTTGACCCTGATTAGTAGAGAATATTACATTATTCTCAAAACCAAGTGAAGCTCAACATTAACCTATGATTGCATGACAACTAACTATGTGAATCTCTTGGTTTCATGCAATGCAGAAGGAGGCCATAGTTCAATGTGCAATCTCAATTCACATGCATATGACATTAGGTGGAGCTGAAAAATGCAACAGGTTTGCATTTTTGTTAGAGGTCTTTAATTAGGTATTTTAAGTTATATACCATCATGAACATTGCAAATTTGACTCTTATAGGCAAGGGTAATTTCCTCAACATGCAAGAAAATCAAGACTTCTTATGTGTTGGCTTGTTGAGGACATTGCCTCAACCATAGCAACTAGATTTCTAATATTCACGATGGTCTATAATTTTAAAAACTTAATAGACCTATTAAATAAATGTAATCATGGTGAATTTTTTGAGCTCTGCCTATTGTCCATGCATATAGAATGCAACTGCACATGCATTCTTGATTCAGAGTGGCATAATCTTATTTTGGATGTAATGGAAAAATGACATGCACCAGAAGATGGGAAAATGATGTCACTTTGCAGGTCTAGAACATTTTTTTGTACTTTAAAGATTGATCCTTTCTTAAATATTTTAGATGTTAATGAGGAATTTAGATGTTAGGGGGGGTGGGGCCAAATGAGCTTCCACCTTCACATGGTTGACCTTGATTAGTAGAGAATATTAAACTATTCTCGTAACCAAGTGAAGCTCAAGATTAACTTATGACTGCATGACAACTAACTGTGTGAATCTCTTGGTTTCAGGTAGTGCAGAAGGAGGCCATAGTTCAATATGCAATCTTAATTCATATGCCATAGTTTTTGGTCAATATGAAATTTCTACAATTTTAAATACTGCAAACATAATAGTTAAGAACGAGCTTTGGACATTGAAAGGAACATTAATGTATGTCTGCTACACTTGACTAGGAGGATAAGTTTGTACCTGGACAAAGAAGACTAAGTAACCTTTCAACAATTTCACCATCCCAAGATAACTAGTTAGATTCCCACATGAGTATCTTTGTTTGTCTTTAAAGATTTGATAGTGTTATGGGTTCCTATTTTGAAATGGATACATGTGATCGAGTGTTGTTTTAACTCTTTATTGGTTGATGTTGCACTTGCAAATAAACTTAACAACTGGAGAGGAAGTTGAAATAGAATATGAAGCAGATGGTTGGTTTTATGTGAGTAAACATATTTAATACAAAATAATGCATTGCATCTCTAGACCAGCCTATTTTATTGGCTAACCTTATATACCTAAATTATTGTAGGTAAGGAAAAAATGACCTGGAAGAGGTGGTAAAATGGTTCGATTAGTCCCTGTGCTTTATGTGAGCCCTCATGCAATTTTTATGTAGCAAAGAAATAGATATGTAGCCCTTCTATCCCAATCTTATCTAAATTTAGACATGATCTAGCCTTGTCCAATGTGCATTATTGCCTAAGTTTTGGTAGTTTTGTTTGAAAGTAGATGTGCATTTAAAAAATAATGGCTTTATGTAGATCTATTGGTTATTAATTCTTTTATATTTTATCCTCAAGTCACCTATCTTCATGTTGTTTTTGTGTTAGGCTGTATGTATTAAGAGAGATGATTCTATTAGCCAAAATAATGAAAGTGAATATTGCAATTGTTCCTATATTAGATTGTATCAGAGATTTTTTTTTCAATAGTTTATTGAATAACAATGGAAGTGTCACTAAATTTTGTTTTTTCTTCCAATCTGACATTATATTATTTGATAATATAGAACCCTCCATTAAAAAGATTGAGAGCTAACCATATGACATAGGTATATCTTTATGTATTATTTTGGATGCTTCCACCTCATTTGCATGTACCTAGTATATGATAATTGGGTAGCATCTCCATGAGAGTCCTCTTCAACTTCTTCTTATATTGAAAGTAAGTTTTTGCTCCCTTTACTCTTTTTTTCGTTCTTTTTTTTCCTTGTCAAGTAGCCAAATATGTTCTTCTAATGCATAAATGTTTTTTCTACATTATGAAAACATGGGATGAACTAAAATTCGTTAATGTAATAAATAACATTATCATCTTGCAAGTAAAGTCTTTTTTGGAAAAAATAGTGATCTACAAATAACAAATTTAAAAGAATGATTCACTGCAATGGAATTATATTTCTTGATATGTTGATCCACCATATAGTTGCATTTGAACAAATAAAGCATGTGGATTGTTTATTTTTTTATTTTTCTACTTGTTGTTCTAGGTCATCTAGAAAATAAAAAAATGGTTTTAAAATATAACACCTACTAAAACATTAGACAATCATGCATCAGGCATGTATAAGATGTGATCTGCTAGACTTTTATTCTGTGTTGCTTTGAAATTAATGTAATATGAATACATGTTACTTTAAATGTGATTTAGATTTATTGACCAATTTTTATAGTATGTTAGAGTCCTTAGCCAATCTTGACTAGAAGATACTAGAAAAGTGAATTTAGTTTTAGTTCTTGAATAACATGTCACCTATTTATGAGACTTATACATGTATTGTTGAATGCTTCCATAATTAACATGCAACACAAGTGTATTATCTTGGCTTAGCATTTTGCATTGTAAATGTAGTTTGAAGAAGATATTTGGTCCTACACTAAGTACTAGACTTTAACTTAATCAGATCTCACTTTAAGGAAACTTCTTTGTATATTGCCTGACATTGTAAAACTCTAGGCATCCTTTTTGGGCATGTAGTTTACAAACATTTTCATGTCTTCTTCTTGACCTGTGCTTCAAGCATAATACCCATCACTAAAATTGGGGTCAAAATGGTTGCAATGTGTGTTAAGATTAGCCTATGGTAGTTTCCTAATATAAAATATCAAATTTTGTTTCTCTCCCCTATTGTTTTCCACACACTTCACAACCTCCTTCAAAATAAATATAATGCGGAAAATGCAGATGACCAAAAAAGGGTTTACGTAAAAAGATAATAAAATGGGCAGCCAAGAAACATAGAGAGAAAAATACGTGGGGCTAGAAAACTCTAATAACTTCATCTATTAATTATGAGCTATTCTTATAAATATATTCTACAACTTAGCTTTTGCAGGCTGCAATATTCAAGATGGCACAATATGCTTATTTCAGTGGAAGAACATCTAGTAATAAAATTGAGGGGTATCAAATGAATTTACAATTTTTTTATAATAATTTCTCTAGCTATTGCAATTGTGATGAAATGTTCTGATGGTTAGCCGTCACTTGTACGAAAAAGATATCACAAAAATATCGCCATTATGATGACTAGTTCCAATAGATTAAGATCGCTTCCACAACACATGTGTCGCATGGACGTTGCAATTGCAACAACATCAACATGAACTCTTGCCCCTTCCTTCTTCCAAGTTATGATAATTTTATCTCCCGTAATAGTGACAGATGCCATTACTATCACAATTTGCGACAACAAAAGTCTGATACCCATATGACAGGAGCCAATTCGTGGTTCAGTCACTTGGGCAACGGATGGTTGTCGCAATGCAATGACTTTCCATCAAAATTTAGGTCCAAATGTAGTAGTGTGGTATTTTATTTTTTTTAAATAAAATCAAATGTTAAGGTAGCATAGCCTAATTACTTTTTGATCCCATCAAAGGAGTTTTAACTAAAGAATAAGTAAGTGACCAAATTAGAGTATAATGGCTCATCTAAGTCACTCAATACATGAGAGAAAAGAAAATGATATTGTAGACAAGTTAGAACCCTCTAAATGAAATGTCACATCTTTTCAAGAGGATAGAAGAGGGCAACTTTAGAATCTCTATTGGAGTTATGAGGCTTATGTGGAAACACATTATGGTTAGATTGATGCCATAGAAGTTTATATCAACCAATGAAGCTTGGTTTTACTTACTTGAATCATATTCATCTAAGGTTTAAGAGAATGAATAATGAAAACACATTGGATGTGAAAGCTCGTATTACAAGACTTGGAATTGTGATGCACTATTTCCACAAGGGATGCTCATGTTTGGTTGATTGCAAGATAAAGTGTAGAGGGTGTTTGTTGATAGAGAAATGCTTTTTTCATTGCTTCCTTTTATCGGGGCACTTTTTTTCTAATTTCACAACACACATCCCATTTCAAGAACTATTTAAATATAGGGATTCCCTTTTCTTATTTTCAAGTCTTTTGGTTTCTTTTAGGTTCAATTACCTTTGCTTTCTTGATACACCAGATTGTGTTCACTTTTGAGTGTCCTTGATAGTTGGGCATAGCCTCAGGTGATCCCTAATAGTCCTTTTTGGTCTTTTAAGTTTCTAAGGTTTCTAGAATTGTCAAATTTTCCCTTTTATTTCTTCTTTTTCTCTAAATCAAAATAGTTTTTAGAGTTTTAGAGTTATTGTCTTTTCAAAGCTCTAAAAAGTTTGAAAGCTTGATTGCCCTTTTATTCCTTTATTTTTTGGTTTCATTCTAGGATTTTTGGACTCATTGGACATTCGATGTCCTAGAACTTTGATAGTCCAAAGGCCCTTTTGGGTCTAGTCTTGTCTAAGTTAGTCTAGTATTTGGAGTTTTGAACTCTCACATGTCCAACATCATCAAAAGTATGGTCCTTCATGATCTTTCAATCTAGGTTTTAGAGATTTTAGAATCCAAAACTTAGAAGTTGGGGTTTGGTCTAAATTATTGCTATCATCATAACAAATTTAGGTTTTTAAAAGCATGTTTGGGAGGTTATTTGTGTTCACATACAATTTTTATCTTTGAGTTATTAGTTATCTCTATTGTATTAGAGATTCTTATTTCTTTTGAGTTTCATTGCTTCAATGTGGTCTAGCAACCTTTGCATATTTTTTCATTTTGTGTTGACATAATTGTGAGGTAGCTTGCATTTGGTCAACTAGATATTCAAATTATTTTACAAACCCTTCTTGGTTTGTTGTACCCTAGATGTGTTTCATGGTCTTGGGAAATCATAGTTATGTGTCTTACGCTTCATTTAGTTTTTTAGTGTCTTTGATGTTAAGTTCTTAGAGTATAAGGTCATTTAGGCATTTTAAGGTTTAATCCCTAGTTTTTGTGAGTTTCCTATCTTCAATTCTTCATAATATTTGGAGTTTTGAGACTCTAAAAGTTTATAAACTTTGATACCCTCATCTCTTGTTTTGCATCCAAGTCCTATAGTTTCTAAGTACTTTTAGAGTTTTCAAAATTTAAAAAATATGAGAACTCCAAAATTTTCCTAGTCCTTTGTGTGTTTAAGTCCCAATTTCTTCAAAATTTTAGAGTTGTAGAGTTTGCCACCCCTATAACCCCATCACCTCTAAACTCATCAACATACAATTACTATTTCCCCCCAAAAATAACTAATTACATCATAGTTTTGGACTTGTCATCTATATTTCAATGTCTGATAAGTCTGTAAAATTTGACATATATGAAAATCACCTATTTGTATAGTTTGAAAATGCCAAGTACATTAGTACTTAGAAATTTTCATCATGTCTGACTTTGACATGTCTGAATGCCTAAAATAAAACCCAATGAGCCCAAATTTGTGTTTCTTTTCACTTTTTGTGCTTTCACACTCTAAAAATTTCTTCACACTTTGCAACTCTAATATGTCTGAAGCTTTGTCTTCTTAGTCTTCTGAGTCAGTTTTGTTAGTATCATCGATTGTGTCTTAGTGTCTTAGAATCTTTAACTCTGTTATAATTGATTTCTTATTATTCATGTGGTATAATGTGATGCTTTCAATAAAAGTTTTATGTCAAACCTCTATTGTGTAGGTTAAGAAATGACATCTCCTAAACATGTTAAATACAAGTACTAAGGAACCAAGGTTGTATTAAGGTTCATAAATTGACATGCTAAGATCTGGGATGTTGAGTTAGGAACTTGGATTGGGATCTTTCTATAGTATGCCAACCCATGGGAAAGGTTTGAGATATGTACAATGATGGTCTTAGTAGCTCTGGTTAATGTAGTCATACATCCAATAGTGGTGTATTCATCTAACCTCATTATGAAACACGTACAACATTATGTGCTTGATGAGAAGGTGGTTAAGAACTTAGTAGGATGAGTTGTATTAGACCTTAGGCCTAATATTATAGAGGATGTGTCCCACATCCCCAAATTAAACACCTTCTAAAAGATTGTATTGGAGAGCGAAGACACGTGGTTCTAAGAGAACACTTATGCAAATTTTATGATGGTTACTAAGAAATATCTGATCAAGTCTTCTCCCAAGAAACAATTGGAGAAGATCAACATGAGAAAATGTTATATTATTGATAATATTAGATAGACCATTGTGCTTTATAAAAAAATGGTGGGTCTACCTTCTAAAAGAGCATTGGATCCATGGTTGATCCATTTCATAGGGAAGGTCAAGAGTTGTAGGAATCAAATTGATTGGGCTACCATTATAAGCAATTGCATCCATGATTAGTTGTAAGGGGTGAAAGACGATCCCAAGTTTTATATGACTTCATATGCTGTATACCTATTGGCTACAGGGGAAGAGTATCCAAGTTTGACCAAGAATAGATCTATTCAAGAAAAATAGTCATGGCCTTAAGTGGTATACCCACAACTTTTGAGGAAGAATTTTGAGGGGAATCCTAAATTTAAAATTGTTAACATTCACTTTTATTCTCATAGTCATCCATCACATTGAGGGTGATCATGCCAAAAGGTAATCAGTTGAAGTTGTCACAAGAGTTGCTTAGATTGAAGCATATTATATCTAATTTCACTCTTTTACATATATCAAGGTCAAGAGTTGTACTGTATACTTGAAGAAGTTACCAAGGCATACTTAAGGTAAGTTGGTGATTATTGGGATTAGATGTTTGCTAGCGAGTGCCTATAACAATGTGAAGGAGAAGATGAAATATTGTTGGGACTTTCCCATATCCATTGGTGCATGCACCATCACATATAATAAGGCTATTAGAACCTTCAATATTGAGCAGGAGGAATATCCATTGGAGGATTTAAAACTCATTTGTCCCATGTATGATCTTGGTGGGTTATTCAACAAGATCAAAGGAAAGGGGCACATACATGAGCCTCATGTTGAAGTTGATGAAAGATCAACCCCACAACTCCCAAGAATCACCTGCATGCAAACACCTGTCACAGAAGAGAGAAGTAAGAAAACTATGGAGGTTGGAATTTCTAGATCCATAGATGAGACATTCTTGACAAGAAAAAAGAGAGATTGCTATTATCAACAATGAATTGGTTAATTACAAAGAGATATCATCCTTATAAAAGAGATTTATAGGAACAAAAACCAAATACATAGCTAACTCTATTGAACCAAAGAAGCATGAGAAACAATAGAAGACCCCCCCCCCAATGCAGATAAGGGTGAGGTGACAGGAAACTGGAAAAGTGGGCCAAAATAACTACATGTCAAGGAACCACGACCAAGATGCACAATAGAGTACATATGTGTGTACTGAGGTGATCAATATTAGACACATCATGAGGCTAATGTCACATAAGAGAAGCTCACTAGACAAAAGAAGATGGGAAACAAAGGAAAAACATCAACCCCCCATGGCACTTTAATCATGAGTAGTGCATGTACAATAAGGCACAAGATATGGTGAATCCTAAGAACATAATAATCTACATGAGTATGTAAATAAGACACAAGATATGGTGAATCCCAAGAATACAATAATTTGAAGGAAAAACAAGGCAGAACAACTGATACGAAAATATAGATGCAATATTGCACTTTATCTCAGTGTGTTTACAAGAATGCATACAAATGATGTCTAACTAGATTAGAAGAGAGAAATACTAATAGGATAGATAGTAGAAGTCATGAAAAATCATCTGAAGCAACAAAATTGATCCTCAAACTTGAAACAACCAAGATATCCACCAAAATGAAAAAAATGCAAAAGATTGAATAGAATATTCGTGGAGAAGAATCTGAAAAAATAACTAGCATCACTAGAAAGAGCTCAGAAATACCTTTCCAACAATATAAAGAATTCCAAAATTGGAGATTAGATGCTCAAGATATGTCTCCCAGACTGTGAAACTATACCCCTGACTTTGATAGTAGAAAAAAGCATCAAAACTGAAAAATAACTATATCACTATGACAGTCTTAGAACCAGCTTTTTGACAATATCTCATTTGAATGAAGTCCGTATGCTCGAGATATGAGAAAAAAAAATGAAGGTAGGTCCAAACATAGCTTGAAGAGGTGACATAAGTGTTGATGCAATGCTGACATGGCACTAACGCCAATGAGTGACGAGCCAAAATTTGATGGTAAATGGTCATTGAGGCAAAAAAAAAGCCCAAAAAATGATCCCTGCTGGAGAAAAAATCAGCTGTCAGAAATAAGAGTCAAACAACACAAAATTTGGCAGTAATGTGGGAGATGACATGGCACCTATCATGGGCTTAGTCCAAGTGGAGGGCTGACATGGTATGCAAAAACTTGGAAGAAGCATGGCACCCACATTATGATGACATGACATGACATGGCACCCGAATTATGATATGTCCAAGTGGAGGGCTCGCATGGTATGTACGAACTTGGAAGAAGCACCAACCAAAAAAGGCAAAGTCTCCACCACAAATAATGCCAAAAAATAACATCAAATCAGACTGAGATTTTTGGAAAGGGTACAAAATGTATTGATTGAAATGGTGAACAAGGAGGAGTGGTGGGCATAGACTGCAAGATGTAATATCCAACAAAGATTGAAATGACTTTGAAAATGGACACCATGAAGCATGGAACAACATTACCTTGTAGCTGCCATTATACTATAGAAAATCCAAGGTTTTATCTTGTAAGACATCATCAACCTGGATAACCCTAGGAGGGTTGATGAGAGGTGGTGGATTGAGCACATATATATCTTCCTCCAATGAAGTGAACATAACTTCTGAGAGTGAAGGGCACAGACAACTATTAGCCTCCTTACCATTTGTCGAAAGCAGGTCAAGGCCAAGACTAAGAGCTAGAATAAATCGCACAATGGTAGCCATAATGTCTTAAAGACACAATGAGGGCTAATAACTGATTAGACAAGGGGCCTATAGAAAGGACTTGCTCCCAATAAATCAAGTTCGCCACATTGTACTAGAGAGGTGCGAAAGTCAAAAATACCATCGATTGCACCCTTCCAAAAGATCATGATTGGGGCCGTTGACGTAGGCTTATGGGGCCCGAGGCACAACAATAAATGCACAACCTTCAACCTCTATCTTCAAGGTCAATGAATGAAGATCACATTGGGGACTGGAGCATAGGCGTGTCTTTCAAAAAACAAAGACAATGTCCAAAAAAAATCATGCATACCACCCAAACAAAAAATTGATAAAAATTTAGAAGTGATTTAAAATATTTTTTAATAAGAAAAATATTTTTCTGCCTCATTTTGCGTGCCTAGGTCAAAATGGCCTAGGTGAATTTTTTTTTTTGCTCCAAATTTCAACAGCGTCCAAATGTGACATATTTTATATGAAAATGGGGGGTTTTGGAGCACTCTGAGCTCAACGGTGATGTTTGTTTTTTTCTCAAAGTGACTCAAAAATTAGTGACTCCCTCCCCTCCCCCCAGATTTGATAAAAAAATCTTGAAAGCTTAGATCTAAAAATCGATGCCAAATCTATCACAAATAGAACAAGAGGCATGAAGATTTGGAGCTCTAATACCATGTTGAAGTTGATGAAAGATCAACTCCACAGCTTCCAAGAATCACCTACATGCAAACACCTATCACAAAAGAGAGAAGCAAAAAAGCTATGCAGGCTAGAATTGCTAGATCCATAAACGAGACATTCTTAATGAGCAAAAATAGAGATTGTTATTATCAACAATGAATTGGTTAATTACAAAGAGAGATCATCCTTATAAAGGAAATCAAAAAACCTAAAAAGGTCTAATCTAGGTTGTATCATAATAATTAATAAAAGAATTAATTATTAGATGCTTAAAGTTTAGCTTAAGAAAACTAGAGTTAATTAGAAAATTTCTAATTACTCTAACACCTCATCTAAAGGATCATTAGATCAATTATGTGGATGATTATAAAGTTTATATTATGGATTACTACCATATGAACTTGGAGTTGGTAGAACTTTCCTTAGAAAATGACATTCCTAGATGTAACTAGGATAAGGATTCAAATAATATTCTTGATCCCTTATACAATGATGATTTTTTCAAGAAGACACTAGAGACAATTGAGGTGGCTTGCCCAAAAAATGATTACATTTATTAGCGAGGTCAACATATCTCAGATCTTACTTTGAGGTTGATCTCTAAACCATTCAAGTTGGACCCAATATCAAGCAGGCCTTATCTTGTAACCCCATAAAAGATTGAGAAAGGAAAAGGAAGGAAGATAAATATCCCTACATTGAAGCCCATTGCTCCTTTGAAGCCATAAATAGTTTACAGACATATGGGGCCAATTTCCTATAAAGTTAACATCAATGATAGAAAGGGGAAGGGAAATAAGCATCAGGCTCCCACTAAAGAGGAGGTGCAAGAAGACGAAGAATCTCATATAGCTAAAAAGAAGTCCATTCTAGTGAAGTGGGAAAAAACTCATAATTCTAGATCCATATCTGCCTCGGGTATAGGAACAAAATAACTCGGGGATATGAAGAAGGGAAAGGTGTATAAGCACAAAAGTATGATTCCTTCACTATATATGGGTACCTTCTAGGAATAGGATGAGGAAGAATCTAAAGAAGAAACTTTTATGGTTAGGAGGATACAATAAATTTTGACTCTTGAGGCTGCTAAAAGGGAGAAGTAGTGGTTGTGACTTCCCCTTAGAGACTAGGAGAGACTATCCAAGTGGACAAGTCTAATGAAGGAGAAAAGGAGGTTGGAGAGGAACTTGGTTCAAATATTTTTGATGTGTCATATTTTGAATTCTTGCTCCACCTTCCATTGTATTCCACAACCTAGATTTTGTCCAAACCACCGAGGTGGCTACACAATATGTTCAACAACCAGTGGAAGGACAAAGAGTGGATAAGATTGTAGAAGAAGTGACAACACAATATGTTATCTAGGAAAAAATGCAAATGGATACTTCTCAAGGTATAAATGCAGAAGAACAAGATATTGAGAAGGAGATCACCAAGGAAAGACAATAAGAGCAAGGTAAAACCCTTGAGGATGAAAAAATAATAGAGACACAAGAAATGGAGGAGTCTAAGGGTGATAAGTTCAAATAGGTATCTAAGGATCAACAATAGATTTCAAAGAGTCCCATGGACAAATGTCTGCCATCTCCAGCAAGGAAAGAGAAGAATGGCCATAAGAAGGAAGAGGGAAAGGTAGAGATCACAGAGAAAAATAAGAAAATAGAGGCTCCATCTACTAGTAAGAATCCAATAATCTCCTTTGAGCCTTTGCATGTGTCCACAAAGCTCATCTGGTTTTCTAAGGTGGTCTAGTCAAGGAATAAAACATGTATAACTAACAAGGATGTGGACATGCTCATTGTAGGAAAGTCTTTCCACCAACCCCAATCTAGCTAGGCAACTGAAAGGATATCTTATGTGACACAAGATGTAGCTAGAAGATGGAAATAACAGATTGAAGTTCTTCTACCTTAGGCTAACGTTGAATATATAACACTAGAGGATTACATGACTAATGAGGTAGATTTGAAACAACCAACCAAAGAAAGTGCAAAGACATTAGTGATTGTGGGTCTAAAGCATCTTTTTAAATGCATAAACTATGGTGAAACTTAGATTCAAAATTTGAGAAGGTAGGATGAGGTCTTGAAAGATTTTTTTTGAAAAGATAGTCAGTCACATTGACCCTAATAATCTAGAGGCTACATTATAGGTTGCGCTAAAAAAGTGAGCTATACCAGACATTCTTTCTGATTCTTTTGTAAATATGTGTCTACAGTGGAAGGCTAATTTTGCAACCTTAGCAGAGGAGTGTGTTGGGATGATTTTACAATTTCATTAGTTCATTATTGGAAATACAAGATTTTTTGATTTCATGGTGGAAGGGGTGAACAAAATATTAGATCAAGCTCATACCTAGGAGGTAGCAAGGTCTAACTTGAGGAGAATAAGGAAGAAAGCCTTCCAAAATTTGTTCAACTTATATCAAAGTGCATAGATTGATAATTTTTATGGGTATCTTGAGAACATAGAGGTTAGAACACATGAGCTCTTCCAAATGTTCAATGACATAGAAAGGGGTAAGAGAAGAGGCAGTGAAGTGGATAAATGAGGGGGGCAACTTTTTCAGCAAAGTTATTCTTGAAATATCAAGATGATAAATTTTTTTTGTTATAACCGATAGAGACAGTGATCCAACAATTTAAGGGAACATTTGAGGCTATGACTAGTGAGGAAGATCTCCAATGGTTGTTTAAAAACAAGGAGGTTATTCAAAAAGCCATGGAGGAAGTTGATGAGCTCGAATAATTTACACTATATATCAAAAGGTTTTAGAATAAACAACAAAGAAGGCTCAAGCATCTACCTCTTATTCATGTACAAGAAGTTGATGAGATCAGTGATAGGTTATGTGCCAAGCATCCAGATGCCCATCTAATAAAAAGGGAACAAACCTAGAAGCTAGAAATTTAGTTTTATGGACATAGGAAATTTTGTTGTTTAGAATTTGAGAGCTTTTAGACATTTGACAACTCCACAACTTTGACAACTTTTAAATGTACTCATCACTTAAGGAATTTTGCATCTAGAGTTTTGGAGTTGGAGTTAGGCTCTAATGATTTTAGCTAGTAACACATTTTCAATTATTTGATGCTAGTTCTATATTTGGAAGGTTTCTATGAGGATTTTGGATAAGATTACATGCCTTAGGACTATTTAATAGTTGCATATCATGAGATACATACACATACACTGATTCATCCATACAGATAGAAGTGAAGTTCAGATACCATGTTGAAGACTAGTTTTTGTTGCACTTCATTTTCTTCATTTTCTTTAGACTGGTTGAGATGTAATGACTACATGTACAATAAAGATGGATTAAAAGTGTGCATAGTAGTTAGCAACTAGTTTAGGAGTAGTTGTACATACAAATCATTGTATTTGCATGGTATTTTCATGTTTTGTGTAGCATAAAGCCTACCTATGAGTTTCTTAGTTTAGAAGTTAAAATAATATAAAATCATAATTGTACAATGTAATAAATGTTGACAATTTTTATAATAAAGATAATATAATTGGTGCTTCACTCATGGTGTGATATTTTTCCCATTTGTGTGAGTTTATGAATTAAGCATTGCCAATTTGTGAATTTCAAAGAGCAAATTATTTTATTGTGACTAATGTCTGTGATCATTAGATATTTTGGAGTTTGTTATTCCTGTAATATTCTTATTGTGACAAACAATTTAGAAAATTATTTGTGCTATTGTGTTTAAGATAAATTCGTCTTATATGTGCATACATCTGCAATAGCCTCACAATCAAATGAATTTTGATGGATAATATGTCTACACAATTTTCCTTGTGATTGCATCTACAAAATTTGGGGGTTGAGTTGCTCCTTGCTATGTGAGTTCTCTCTTGTCTTCCAAGCAGTTTAATTCACATGATGATTTATCGATAGCTTATGTCTATATAAGTTTACATTTTTGATAACTTGCTTAAGCTCTTATTACCTTAACCCCTTTTTATAATTTATTTATGACGTTGGTTAATTTAGGAATTCATTTCAGGGGATAGACTTAGTTGCATTGATAAAATTTGCATTTCATCATAAAGATAAAACAAAAGAAAACATGTATCATTCTTATTTTTTTCAAGTTTACCGATCTCTTTCATCAAACCAACAAAGGCCTCCTTGTGAACAAAAATATTAGTTTTCAATTGAGTTATCCAGGCGATTGACAAACAACTTAAAGGAACATTGGGGGTAATTTTGTTGTCCTTTCAAGAGAGGAATTTGTACCAAATTCATGTCATTGTCATCATGTAATTTTGATGCTCAACATGACTAGAGTCCAAATAAATTATAGTACATATCCCTTGTTTTAAACAAGTAGGACAAAATTGAGGAATTTTCTCATTACAAAATTTAAGTACACTCCAGGGTCATTTATACTTTGTTACAATTAAGTTATATCCTTCATCATTTTTAAAGATATTGATTACATTGAGGACACGACTAATTTTTAACAGAAATATGCTTCTCTTTTATCTTTGTATCCCTTTTTAAGGATTTACATTACAATGAAGAGAAAAATTACATCCACCAGAATATATTAAATAACTCTTCATGTTCCTGGTTAATATTATCTTTGGATCTTTCATGTTTCCTGTGATGATTAACTTAAAAATCCTACAAAATAAAGAGTTGCTCCACAAAGCTTTGTTATATTTTACTAACACATACATTCAATAGAAAATTTGTCTATACAAAGAGTAAATGTTTGTTGATTAAAACATTCAACCTTCTTCACTCTAACTTATGATAGTAAAAAAATTCTCTTGAAGTTATTAATAAGTACAAATACTACTAAATTAAAGATAAGAGAGATAGTTTTCTACCGAGCTAATCTGAAAGCTATCACAGATTACCCACTCCAACATAAAGCTAAGAATCGTATAAAGCTGAAAAGAGGGGTAAAAATTAATTTGAAATGAAGCAACAAGTAATTTATACAAAAGGTGACCTGAAATGCCACAAGAATTATCCTATCATATCATCTATAATAATCACATCTAGAATCCAAGCATAATCATGGGGAAAATCAACATTGCTTCCAACATTTCAACCAATCATCTTTTTAGAAGCCCACTTAGCTCGACACTCGACTACTTCATCCCACTCCCTTGGAATATAGAAGCAAGAGAATAACTCCAAAACATCCATCAAACTCAAAATTTTTCTTCCAAATAAAACCAAATGTTAGTCAACATCCTCCAGTTTCTATTTATTCAACATGTCCAGAACAATCTGAGAACTACACTCACAAATATCCTTGTTCCAACCAAGTGTGCAAACACATTCTGGAGCATAAAGAACAACCAAAGCTTCAATCAAATTATTAGAGTAATGATCCTTGTAAACTAAAAATATATTGACCACATTCACAAATCTATCTCTTTTAATATCTCCAATTCCTGCATGTTTTGAATTTCCTCACGAAGATCCATCAGTATTAATCCTAAGAAATCTAGGGGATGGAGACCACTTGCGCATTCTTAGAACCACCTTGGCAAGAAAAAGGCTAACCTTTTGTCTATTCAAAATAGGATCACTAATAAAATTCCTCAAAATGTTCAAATTCTAAATAACAAAACTATCACCTAGACTCACATCTACTGAGATATCACAACTTGCCTTTAAAGTTTTTTGCAACACAATAATAATTATTTTCCATACTTATTAAGCCAACATCCTCTTATCTTGGAAGATCTCATGATCTCTTTCTAACTACATTTTCTAGATAATAATAGAGAGATCAATGTTCCAAACAATATAAAGGAAGAGGTTTTAGTTGGGGCCCTAATGAGATTGTTCCATAACTCTATAAGGATGCTAGCATGAACACAAGTACAATTCCAAGCACCCCACTAGTAAAGCCAAATTATTCTAGAAGAGTCACACTAAAAGAAGAGACGAGAAGTGCCCTCTTCATTGTTCTTACATAAAAAACATCTAGAGGGTCCATGAAATCCCCTTGTCGAAAGATTCTCCATGGTTAGGCATCTATTTTAAACCACCAACCAAAGGAAGAAGCTATACTCAGGCCATGAGAATTTATTTCAAACCCCTTTCCACCAAGAAGCAATCACCTTTCCATAAGTTGAGGTATCTAACCCTAAGCATCTAGAGGATACATAATTTTTTTTTTCTTGGTTAGGCACCCAATAAAGAACATCCCATCCTCTGAGGGAATTATTGATCCTTCTTGCCAAAATCCTTGCTAGTTCATTCCAATCTTCAATTGATCCTCCCAAAGGCTAGTCATGTGGTTCTTTCCAAGTAGCCACTTCCCATGATCCAAAGCTTTGATACACTTTAAAATCTTGAATTCGATTCCACCTAACTTCAATAAAAAGATCACCATAGCCTGAAGTTGAGGGAATTGAGAGAGGACCAAGGAAATCCATCTGAAGTGTCATGCCAAAAATGAGCTTAATCTCCTTTATATTACAAATCCAAAAAAGTCCCTACTTGAAAACCCATGCTCAATCTCATTTAGCCCTTACCTGTCACACTGTGCCACATCTAGGAATTTCATTTCTATCCTCTCCTCGTAAATGTTTTAAATTGAGAATTTAACTCATTTATGCTCTTGATAGCTGCACCATCTCCTAAAAATCTTATCATCTGAAACACAACGATTCATACCAGCTTGTCAAAGACCAAGAGTACCATATTGTAGTGGTCTACAAATAGGGTCCCATCTTACCCAATTCCACTTTGCTGTGGGAGAAACTATCTAGAAAAATAGTCAAACTCTTGAATAAAAATTACAAGGGTAGTCTTGACAAAACATTTGTAGATAGGGAGAGCTTGTACTAGAGACTCAAGAGAGTTAATCTCCCCATTGAGGACAGCCATCTATACTTCGAATGACTCACCTTCTTGCAAAGCTTATCAAGAATGACTTGCCAAAATCCTTTATCCAGAGGACACTAAGATAGAGGTATCCCAAGATAAACAAAAGGGAGCACATTGACTTGAAATCTAAGAATCTTGGCAATTCTAGCTTGAATAGACAGAGGCATGTTGAAGAAATAGATAAGAGACTTATCATCACTAATTTGGTGTCCAAATGTTGCCAAATAGATATGAAGAGCCTTCTTAAAATTAGTAGCTTGCAAGAGTTTAGCAACACCCACTAAAGTTATATCATCAACAAATTGAACATGAAAGGAAGGAGAACGACCATTGTCTCAATCCCAACCTTGAATCAAACCTTGCCTCACCCTAGAATTAATGAGTCTTTCAAGTCCTTCCCATAAAAACAACTAGGTATGGAAAAAGACCCCCTTGTGTTAAGCCTCTCAAAGCTCCAAAAAGTTCAATATACTCACTTCTTAATATTTGTAATAAATATATACTTTTCAAATTTAATTGTCTCAATTAAAAAAAAATCACTTTATATTTTTCATTAAAAAAATCAAATCTCACACAATTTCTATCTAAAATATTCAAATTCGTATATCCTCTCTTAAACATTACTACTGAAAAATCCTTTGTCTTTCTATCAAAACTTTATTACTACAATACCTAATTATACATCTAAACAAGAGATGCAATGCGTCAAAGTTCCTGCCAATAATTGGAGGAGGAAAATAGAGATTTATAAGTATGAAAGAAGGATATGAAGAGAGAGCTAAAAAAGAGAATGGTATGTTATTATAAGGATAAGTAAAGGTAGAATGATAGAGAGAGTTGAAGGGAATTTAAAAAATATTAATAATTATATTATTTTAAGAAATATATAAATAACAATATAAATTATATTATATGAATAAACTAGTCATTTCTACCAATTTAGTTATAAATTGAAATATTTGATTTAAAAAAAAAAATGTTGATTAATTCATTTCAAACTACTAAAACATCTAATTAGTTTGAGGGGTAGTATTAGTTTTACAATTTGTAAAATGGTATAAAAAAAATTAGAGTAATATTGTAAAATGATAGCTAGTAAAATATAGTGTAAACTTAAATAAACAAGAGCTCTGTTGGAGTAGGAGTCCCTACCTATAGTGATATGTTTGAATTCTAAAATTGAACTAAAATTATAATAAGTTGGAATTTTTGTTTTGGTTGATCAGGACAAATACGTACATAGAAATAAGATATCTATATAAAAGATAAAGAACCCAAAGAATAGTTACAAAGGGACATATATTGTTTGGGTCTATGGTTGTGGCTAAGAGATAAATAGTTTGAAAGATAAAAATAAGCCTGGTTCTATTGTATATCAATTTCAAAGATAAGAGCTTGAAAGGCATAGTGCAACCTCATTTCTTTCTATGTCATTTTCATAGCAAGAAAGCATTTTAACAATTATAGACATGGTTCTCTATAATATAAGTATGAATATTGACATATTTTAGTGCAATAATTTTTTTCTTTTCATTTAATTTATATAATATAAGATTTGTTTTTCCAATACTTGTTAATATTTATAAGCATATATAATAGATAGAAGAGTTATGCAATAAAATAAAATACAAAATTTCTCATTGAAAAAACTTTTGGAAAAAATAATTATTTTATATGCAATCAAACTAAATAAATATGTTAATTGTGTAAATTAATTTATTTTTAATTATAAATTTAATGTTTATTTTTATCATTTGTAAGATTAATATTTTTAAAACAAAATTGTTAAGTTAGTTTGTATTTTGTTGGACAACATTTGAAAGGTCTGAATGCTAGGCTCAATTGTAGAGGATTCAAAGAGCTTGATATAGAATAGCCATCATCAAGCCATACCATTATTAAGTGCACAAATAGACTATGATTATGAATTTTCTAGTAATGATTTATAGATGCACCATCCTTACAAATATGATACCGTCCATATTGCTTTAAGTTACACTTTCACTTTTTCGAAGCCAAAAGAAAAGACTAGACAAAAGACAATAAGACACTACCACAAACAATGTGAAGCATTGTAAAGCGAAAAATAAAGAAAAATATCTAAGTATAATAAAATGAAAGGTAAATTTATTCCATTTTTGTGTATTAAGAGTTGAGACGTGGCAGGTGGAGAGTTTGGATGAACACAACATGTATGGTATAAAAAATTAACTTAAATTGAGTAAGAGTTGAGTTCCAAACAAAGGAGCCAGGGATCCATCACTGGCAAGACACCTCCAACAACGAATCCACAATTTACAATGTTATTAGGGCACAATTTGATGGTGTTTTCACCAATTTTTTTGTGGTTTCAAGGGCTTCAGATACTATTTTTGCACAGATTTTCTTTCAAACTTGGGTAAGCATGGGCTGACTCAGGGGGTTTGTAAGCAGAACAATTATTTTGCTGTCATAAAATTCTTAATTATCTGCCTACTGTCGGTCCATTCTGCATTGGCCAAGGAAAATAGCAGTAGTGGTATGTTGCCTCTTATTTTAGCTACCTGGTTCTATACAGCTCAAGAGGACTCGCTTGAGACCATGGAGAGCATGTAGGCCTGCTCTCCTATACAAACCAAAGTTGATAGGGGCACTGCTGCCAAGTACTCTCCTAAAAAAAGTTAATTATATCATGTTAGTATAAAAATGTAATTTTATCATGTTAGCATAAAGATCTAAGTTCATAATTTTTCACAGATCTCTCCTCTATGAAAACACCCTTTTTAACTCTCCCCTTTTCCACATCTCTCCTATATGAAAACACCCCTTTTTTACTCTCCCCTTTTTCAAACATCTCTCCTCTATGAAAACACCCCTTTTTTACATATCTGTCCTCTATGAAAACACGTGTCCCAATCTTGCCTTTCATCTTTCTTCAATTTAAAAACTGCCACTAACGTCCACACATATATAAAAATTTAGTGATATATGTAGGATCTAGAAAATGGGCTAATGTCTAACATACTACGAGCAAATCACAAACCCAATAACATATGTTAACACCCTCTAGTCTACCATAAAAGCCAAATGAATCAAAATAAAGCAACATAATGTTAAAACTCCCTCTTTCATTTGTAGCTCCCATGTCCTTCTTTCTTCTCCATGTGATGTAGCTCCAAATTGCCTATAATGCACACAATATTGAAGAAAAAGTCTATGATAATGATGGTGCTATGAGAATACTTGAAGTTGTGATTTTAGTGTGAGAGATGGAGTGAAAATACCAAAAAGCCAAGGATCGAAAATGAGAGAAAGAATGCTCATTTTATAATCAACATGGAGGATGAGAGCATTGGAATTATCACCTTGGATATGCAACTTGGCACGAGATTCCTTGGAGAATCCATGATGCATATGAGAGAAGATGCCAAGTGTAGGATTCTATGGTGCTTGGAAGTCAAACTTGGCTAAAAAGGGAAGAGAATCTATGACGCATCATATGACACCTCAAACCCACTTAAAGCCAAGAATCTATGATGAAGGAAGCCAAATATGGATGTGTGTAAGAGAATAAGAATATATGAAATATGACATATCTTAGCCAAGTGTCAAAGGAGAATCCATGAGGTTTCATACCCATGTGTCATGATGATGTCAATATTTTGTAAAATATTTGAATTAAAAATCCTTTAATGGAGGAAAATATGACTTAGGAAATTGTGAATTTCCATAGTTTGTGAATGATGAACCTATTAATTAATAAAATATCAATTAATTGAGAAGGTTAGTTAAGAAGAATAATTAGTAAAATGACATAGGATTAAATTATGAGTTATTTAATCTTATAGAGAAAATTAGTAGATGATTGGCTAGTTTGATTTGATAAGTGCGATAGTATCCTTTGATGAAAATGTGATGATGATATGGATTGAATAGGATGACGACAGGTAGACCAAAGCCATGGTCAAATTGATTGATTGATCAAAATTGATAACATGTCAAGGACACATGACATGAATTAAAGATATGTAACATTTAACCGATATCGCAAATGCAACAGGATCGAGATTGATTGACATGGTTGATTATAATAATATCAACAGACATTGTCAATGTTATTAAATTGTTGATAAGGCCATGATCCGACATTGAAAGACTCAACAATGTCAAAGATCAGATGACATGAATGATAGTTTGACCTAGTGCTGAGAGCCATGACAATACTAAGGTCAAATTGATAAGACTTGATAGATTGATAGGTTTCTAAGGCACTGAAAGCCACAACAATGCCTAGGATCAGACAAATGATGATTGATTTGGGATGTTTGATATGTTTCATGATGATTAAGATTGATTCTAAGTGATTCTGAGTTGACTTGATATGATTTTGAGTTGATCTGAAATGGTTTTGAGTTGATTTGAAATGGTTTCTAATGATGTGAAATTGATGTAAAAGAGGATACGAATGATAACATACATTGTTGAGATATGATCAAGTTGGCCAAAAGATCAAAATTAGTGGATTGAGAAAATGGGATGAATCAGTATGAGGAAGTGATGAAATTGTAGATGTGAACCATTTTTGAGCATCTACAATATAATTAAACAAAATTTTGACAATGATGATTACAACATAACATATGCTGTAGAGGAAAAGATTAAAAACCAGAAAGAGTAAAACAAGCAAAACATCATTAAAACCACATAAATTACCAATTACTATTTCATAGGTTCTTTTAGAAAAATACAAAAAAACATTCTTGCTCACGCATTTATGCATATTCTCTATTATAACTAAGCAAAAGACTTTTCCCTGAAAACATGTGACTTCAAAAAACTCAACATTAATCATCGTTAAGATGCTCTGTGTGCAAAATTTTTTTAGCATCGCCTACACAAAAAAATCTGAAATGCTTAATTAAGCTTAAATTCTTCCTTTGAACAGAAGTGTGAAAAAAAATAGCAATTTCGCCTCTCCCAACAGTTCGCTTTACAAATGGAGAGGGTATCAATGACAGTTAATTGACAGAAACCCTAGTTTAGGAAACAAAAATCTCGATTTTCTTACGCTTCTCTGGCACGATCCTAGACATAGTAACCCTTGGAAAAATATGCTCTGACCAATAACAATTTAGTATTTAATGCACATAAAATATTTTAAAAATAAATCGTTGTAAACCTTAAAATATTACAAATCAATTTTTGAAAAAATTAATTGGAGCACGCTAATGGGAACATTAGTTCCCTACCTATATGATAGGTAGGGACTAATAACATTTTATAAATGACAAAAATAAACATCAATGTAAAACTAATAAATATATTTAAATAAGAAATATAAAACATTTAACTCTATATTTGAACCTCCTAAGAAAAATAAAAATAGATAGGGGTAATTAATATTGATTAGACATTAATTTGTAAATTAGAAGATAAAATTGATTATTTTTTAAAAAGTTAATCCACTTGTCACAAATGTGAAAAAGATAAATTGTAATTAATGCATGACTTATTAGAAAATATTTGTATTTTTTAGAAGAAAATTGAATTTTCTCATAAAATAAGTGAAAAATATGATTTATAAAATAATAATAATAAAAAAAAAAAAAAACATTTCAACTTTCTTTTAATCTTTTAAACTTTATGAGTTGAGTGGTCAATTGAACTCAAAAATTGAATTGAATGGAACTAATAAATAAACCCGTGTGATTTTTGCACTCCAAGAAGCAACCCAGCAAAAATGTACCATTCTCATTTTACAAGGAGAAAAATTTGAAAGGAAAAACAACCGAAACTGAACGGGAAAAACCGTACCTTAAAATTGAAGGAAAAGATGCCGTCATGGCTGTCACCATCGAACAAGAAAAAATTGTAACGACTTCTTTTCTCCCAATTTTACATATTCCTCATGGTTTTCATTGCATAACTTCAATAAGAAGGCAACATGGTAACTAAATTCGGTTAGTGATAGTGGGACTAATCAAATTCATCCTTCAGTGGAGTAGAGGATTCAGATTTTATGTTCCTTGGGCAGGAAGAAATCAAAGATTATTCAGCGCAGGGTGACCGAAGAGAAAACAGAATATACACTACTGGTGTTGGTGAAGGCAGAGGAATCACGGGTGGTGGCGCTGCAGCCGCCCCCTCGTACGATACTAATGGAGGGTCAGTAGCTTTATCTTCATCTTCATCCTCTCTTTTTTTTATGTGTGGAGAACAGGGAAACTTTATATCTGTCATGAAGTACTCCGTTTTGGTTTTTACCGGAAATTAAACTTGGTTTGCTTTTCTAGTGAAATCCTCATTATAAAGCAATTTGTACCCCTAGTATAAATCTTTGGACATCGTGAACTTTGTTTGGCTTTAAGTTTTGATCTTTCCACTTGTTCTGTTAAATGCAGTCGACAAGGTTGATTGCTTGTAAATTGGGGTTCTGCTTGTGTGACTTATTACATTTTGGGCAAGCTGCCTATGTTGCTCTGTCTACTGTTTATGGGCAGCATACCCAATTGAGAATGCTATTGTCATATGCCACCATATATTCATGATTTTGTTTCTGTTAGTGTTCTAGGAATTATAGTGTGAATGTTATCTCTTCAGTTTAGTTCTCTTTTTAGGCTTGTGTATCTGTAAGTGGAACCTCAATAATAACCGTTGATACCATCCTAGTGAGGGTGATCTTGTTTTGAACTAACATTGAATAAGCTAATAACAAAACAAACAACTGTACATGCACACAGAATTTAATAGAAAATTATTGGAGGCAACAATCATCTACTCAAGTTTGTAGCGAAATTGAATTCTTCAGACTGGCAGCTACGCAATTATTATATCTGGGGGTTGTGTAATATAAATAATCTAAAATCTTGGATTGATTCTTGGCATGTAATGTAGACTTGGAAGAAGAAGGACCACTGGGGAAATATCAGGTTCATGGGCGGGTTTAATGTTTCACTATCGGATGTGCTGAAAGATAGGTTGGAGGAGTGGGTAGTGCAGATGTGTATGCTAGCTGCTCTTTGCCATTCTGGCAATGGTGTTCGGCACTTCATTGTATTTCATACTTGTTTAACAGATAGTAAAGGAAATCTTTACATGGCTCTTATTCTATGTGAATCCATGTAATCTGAATATTTATCTTTTGTTTTTGAGTTGGTATTTGTATTGCCAAGGAAAAGGAAAAGGAGTTCATGCCAATACTAAGACAAATTGAAAATCTCATTGCAAGGTGGTTGTTAATGAAGTCACTGATGCACCAACATTTCAACTTCCACTAAGGAAAAATTGAGAGGTGCGTCTTTAGAAGGTTTTGCCATGAGCTAGACATACCAAAGAATGTTCAAAACAGAGGAAAATGCCAGAATGTGCCAAAAGAGAGATAGAACAGCCAATTAAAAGTGTACTGCTGGAGTGGAATGCCGCTTAAGAGTTCCACCAATCATACTTGAGAGTGACAAAATTGTAAGTAAAGTGTGCTTTTGAGAGGTTTCATTAAGTCAGCTCAGAGTCCAAATTTACAATTTGAATAGTATTGCCACTTGTTTCTTGCACCAAAAGTGAACAAATATGGCAGCCAGTCAAGTGAAGTGCACCAATGAGAAAAGTTGGTTCAGACATCATAAATGCTTGAGCCAAGTTTTTAGGGGAAATGAAAGACAAGACAGGGCATATTATTGAGTGGCAAAAGCCACTAAAAGTTCTGCCTAGGACATAAATGGCAATATAATGAGTGATCAACACTCAGTCAGAATGGGAGTATGAAACCTAAAAGTGGTGCATATCTTAAGGGGTAAATATACTATTAAACTTTGTTGAAAACCACAGCAAAAGGGTGAGTGATCAATGCTCAAATAAAAGGTCTTAAACAACTCAAACAAGGAGCACTTTTAAGTGGCTTTGCCATTTAACACTTCCACCCAAGCATCATGAAAAGTGGCAGTTTTCATAAGGATCCATTCTAGCATATAAAAGGACTTAAATTTGGTGCACTTTTTGAAGGGTTTCTCCACTCACTTTTAGTGCTGAAGGCTTTAGAAACATGGCAAATACTTTTAGTGCTGTGGTGTCTGAACCATCTAAAATTTGTCTAGTACTTTGATGATGGCATGCCATCGGAAAAACTCACCCATGTTAAAATCATATCAAACAACTTAAGATTGGTGTGATTTTGTCATTGGATTTGCCAACTAGCTTTCTCTGCCTCTCCTCTTCCTTAGCCGGCCAAAACTGAAAAATATGATAAAAATGTGTTCAAAAACATTCAAATAACCTCACACATGGCATTCATCATTACAACTCAAGGCAATTCAACTTTATCATTCCCAACAGAGGCAAGCTTGTTTGTGCAAAGGTTTCCAGTGGCATATTCGATGAATTCCAATGAATATCAGCAGATTTCAGTCTTCTATGAAATTTTTCGACACCTTAAAACAGTGAAAGCCAGTGCTGATGTGAGAACTCTCAAAATTTGCATAAATTGTGGAGTGCCATGTTCATGCTTTGCGAAAGTAAGCCTGATTTGAGGTTTTAAGTGCCTATTTGCCCTGCTGATGTTTTGATGCCTATAATGAGTTTCAAGTGCTCCACACTTTTCATTTGGTATATCCATGCATCTCAGGTTGTTAGCTTGCAATTTCGAGTCATCTAGTGAGATGCCATTTTGAGCACTTGGTATATTCTCTCATCCTGATGATGGATCACAGAGTGTGATCCGAAATGTTGATGCTAAAAAACACTCACACAATCGAATCCAGAAGCAAAATTACATATTTTTGTTTGTGTCAATTTGTTGTAAGAGGCCTAGTTTGCATTTGAATATTTTGTGTACTGTTAATGTGTCATGGCTTGCTTCTTTGGGGATGTTTAGTATGCTTATCAGATAACCTATGTTTCAGATTTCAGTTCATTATGACAAGTTTTGATAGGTTAACCAATCCCTCAAAGTTGGGTGTTCAGATTTATCCTGCTGTATCACTCTGTTCAGAATTCCAAGTTGCCCTTTTTGACTGAGAATAACTTTTTCCCAATTAATCCAAATGAAGAAATTCCTGCTCCACTGTGTTCTATGGGTCAGAGACATTATATGTTCAGATTTCTATCCCTTGATCAATCCATTTGATCAGCTTTCTAACGAAAATCCAAATGCAATTTCTAATGTTTTAATACTGATCAGACTTGTGGAGTTATTGGAAGCCCTGTTTGTGATGTCATATCTTGAAATCCATGATAGAGGGGACAAATTTGTGATGGAAGTATTGTCATTGATGTCAAATGAATTCACTAGCATGAATAAGATTGTTGGTACGACTATCATCAATGTCAAAGGTATGGAAATACAAGTAGTCAAAGCTATGATGTGTAAACAAGTTTTAGATTTACAAAGAAGCCAACAGTATATAGAGATAGTAAAAGATGCAGTGACTATGTGATCAATTCTAGAAATCATATTACAATTGACATATATTGTGATATAAAGAAAGATAACCACTCTACACATAGCCACATGAAAGGTGAAGTTGATGCAATGAGAGAGAGAGCATCATAAACAATAAAGTTGATGTGATTTAGAAGAAAACTACTAATATTCAAAGTAGTAACTAACAGTAGTATAAAAAGCTAACTGTATATAGAACATTGTGCCGGCAGATAATCATGCTCATTCTTAATGTAATAGCAGCAAAATGAAACATTAAATCAATAACAAGAAATTGGAAGATGTGATGAAATTCCCGTCCAAGAAGGACATGTATCTTTCAGGAGCTTGGATTGTTTGATCAACATTCAAAAATCAGAAACATATATATATGATCAAAACATTGAAATAAGTGTCAAATTATATGAATATAGAGTTGAGTGCTGAAGACTCCACGTCACCGTAAAGATATCCTCAATAGCAGCTGTAGTTATGAAGTGCAGCTATATTCATTAAACACCAAAGATATCACTTGGCCCAACCTCTGTTTGCAGTTGGTCACGTGGAATATGGAGAAGTGATGTTGGAGCCATTAGGAAGGAAACAAATTAATAGCAAATGAAATACATTCAAAGGAGGGAAGCAGGGAAGCAACAGTTTACTTGGAGGTACCGTAAGAGTATGTTATATTCTGAACAGAGCAAGTCAGTGATTAGTCATGCCTGTAGTCATCGTACAATATACAAATAAGTATAGGATATCCAAGTCAACCAAACTCAATATAATCTTCAGATGGTGTCATGAATCTTGGAGCAGGCAGAGTCTTGTGTAAAACAACACACTTGTATGATACGAACCACCAAAGTGCTGTTGGTTAAAAGAAATAGCAGAATTATTTGAAGACATTCACAATGATGGTAGCAGAAATTAATTTATTTTAAAAGACTATATTACGAAATCCAAGTCACCGATATGGTATATAGAAAAGAGAGAAATAAAATTTATCTGAGCAATGATCGAAGGTTTGACCAATTTAAATTGGGATATCAGTAATATGGAACAAAGGCATAAGAGAATTCATGTCTCGTGCATATGCGAATACTGATTTGGAAGACGCAGTGAGAGAACAAAGACATAGCAAGCTACATTCAATGGCGAGATATTGAAGTCCTCGTGGCACGATTCTATGTTGGTAAACATCCTGCTGAAAAGGTGACATCTATTCTGAAGATGAGCAGTCACACAACACAGACAAATAATTAGAAACATTCGATAATATGAAGAAGACATGTATACAACGAACAAATAGGAGCAATAAGTAGGACGACGGAAGCATGACCATCTGAATTCAAAGATAGAAACAGTCAAACAGCTGCCACATCAGAATTGGCACATCATTGTAAGACATAGCATATGTGAGAGACGCTTGACCAATATAAGTTCAGATAAAACACGTCAACCATCCAAAAGGATCCATTGTGGAAAGTCTGAAGTGGAGAACCAATAAAAATGGATTTAATAAATTGTGAAATATGTATAGCAGCGAGATATTGAGGGAACCTATATGTACCAACGGGAGTTTTTTTGTTCAAAGTGATAAAGCTCGTGCATATAAGGTTATATATTAAGTAAGCTTCTTACCGATCACATGGTATAAGATAATCATAAAAGAAAAGTAATTTTTGTTACAAGATCAAGGGCATCGCTTCAGATTTGAAGTAGTTAAAGATGAAAATAATTAGTGTATAAAAGTAACGACTTTTCAGTTTGAAAGAGTGTGGAGCAATCGAATGAAGAATGAAATATTTATGAAGTGCGAGAAAAGTCAGCAGTGGATGGTAAAGAACAGAACAGTGATAAAAAGAATATGTAACTAGAGAATTATGAAAATAGAAGATTGTGATGAAAACAAAGAATGATCTGACATATATATAATGAATGGATGTAAGTCTAATAAAAGAAAAGTTAAATAAGAAGGATTGCTGCAGACAATATACAGAAGGATAATTGCAGAAATGAATGTAGATTTAAAGCAGAGATAAATATTAGTTTGAAGAGAAGTATATAGAAGAGAAGATAGAATTTAAGAAGAGAAAATATGTGCTAAAATATCCATCACCAGTTGAGTAAAGCAACATCGCCAAGGTGGAAAGAAAGTTTGTGCGTAGTGAGTTGGTGCTCATGAAGATAAAAGCGGGAGTTGGTGCTTCTAGTAGGTCGGAGCCTCCGAAGTGTGGGAGTTAGAGCTTCCAGTGAGTTGGTGCTTATAAACATAGGGGTTGGAGCCTCTAGCAGGTCGAAGCCTACAATACATTATAAAAGAACAAAGTTTAACTTTATATAAAAGCATTTATTGTCGTGGTTTTCTCCTGCATTGGGTTTCCACGTAAATCTTGTGTTATTGTGTTCATGTGCATAGTTGTTCAGTTCAGCATGCTGAAGTTAATTGTTTGGATAAAAAAATTAAATAGACAAATTTGTCATTATATTGATTCACCCCCCCTCTTAGTACAATCATGTGCTCTTCAATTTGATCACACTCCTATACTCTACACATAAAATACTTTCCCTCTGCAAGTCTTCAAGTCTTGACCAATCCACTTGCCAACTTTTCTTGACCCATTTCATTTGCAAAAATCTCTATCTTGTAAGTTTGTTTAGTTCTGTAATTTTGATTGGCCAACTTTGCACACTTGCCAAATGTGCCCAATTGTTCGTCATGAGCCCAAATTGTGGTCTCATACTCTTCATGTTAGGAAGAATCTATTCCCAGAGTTTCAGTTTTGCAAGTGATCGTTTGACTTGTTTTTGAGGCTTGTTCCAGATGCAGTTCGTTGTTTCCTGGCATATTCAGCTGCAAAATTAATTGAAGTAAGCATATTCAGTTTTGAATTGCTTTTGACTAGGATATTTTTTGCAAGGTGATAATTTGTAGAATCGATCTATGTATATCAAGGAACGTTCCTATCAGGTGCCAAAGTCCGGTTATGTGGTTTTGTCAGTTTTTAAGGCCTCTAAATTGAGCAGTTTCTTCCAATTTGGAACCTTGTTAAAATTTGTTTGCACTAATGTCTTAAACAATCAAAAGTGACGAAGTTATTGATCAGATTGAATTGCCTAATGGTTTCTTAGAGGTACAGTTGTTTGAGTTTGAATTGTTTTAGCCGGGTCCACCTGGGACCCAACTTGCTTCAGCTATTTTTCATTCTTTCAAACTAAGCATTGGTGTTTAAGTGTTTTAAATCTTTTGATTTAACCATTGAATTGATAGATGAGAGTTGGATTAATAATGGGTCTCCAATCTAAAGTTACTCATGGTATAAAATGAGTAAATGGAATGATGTCAGAAGGGTTATTATATAAATAATGTAGTCACAAGAAATATGGATCAGACATTTATCTTGTGAGAAAGTGCGATACTTTAATCATAGGGGTGTTCTTTAAGGATTGAAAGTTGTTCTCTTAACCATGCAAGTGCCAAAGTTTTTGAATGAGTATAAAATAAATGCTATTGTGGGGGCATGCATGTTTGAAACAATAGAGTAATGCTTAAATCAGTTTTAGCACATTGACTTGGGAGGGGGCCCATTTTCAAATAAATTCCACGGTTTCTACTGATGTTCAAGGGTGTTTGTTTTCTTGAGATGGACCAGCTTTCCAAACATAAGATGTCATTGTGCTTTGGCACTCACCTGTGTCATGTACAAAATACAAAGATCCTATTTCGTATCCTTGTGGAGCTAAAAAGATATTAGAATAATCTTTAATGCTCACTATTGTAGTTTACTGTAAATATTAGAATGTTTCTAATATTTAGTTGTAGTGTAGAATAGAATGTTTCTATTCTATTCTATCGTCCTTTTGTATATATTGATCGTTTCGATCTCTGATTAATCAAGCAAGTATTCTGCCATTTACGTTTGTAACATGGTATCAGAGCGAGGTTAAATTTTCTTTGAAAATAATAATTTCTTATTGAAATTATCTGAACCTGGTTTTCGAAATTATTTCTTCCTAAATAATTTTGCTTCGTTATACCTAGTTCAAGCTAGGGTTTGGATGACTGTAAATCACATTTTTCTATGGTAAAATCGCGGCTCTGGAAAATTTGAAAATCGCTGGTTTTTTTAAAAATCACGTTTCTTGTTCCTTGGTGATCTGCGTCTCAGTTACAAACGGCGGATCTTTGGTCTATGCTTGCGACTGACATCAATCAAGACAAATATCTTCTGGTTGCAAAGACGTCAATCCGCCATTTATTTTTGCAAGTTTGCGATTTATTGGAGGTTCGACGTTCGCAGGTTTATGGTCGTGTTTTTTGCCCATTTGTGTGACCTCCAGGCGTCGTTGTTCTGATTTTCGGTGTTCGTATGACCTCCTCCATCCTGCCGTGACCTCCTTCCAGCACTGGTCGACTGTAAAACCACCATTTTTTTTTGCTAAATCGACCTTCAAAGCCAACGACTAGGGTTTTGCCCGAAACCTTACTTTGTGGGTCTAGACAAATTTTTCTGTTTGCAGATTCTTTGTGGGTTTTTCGAGATCTTTAATGGGTCTTCATCAGATTTTTGTGGGTGTCTCGATTTTTGTGCCTCGATTTTTGAGCCAGCGGATCCGAATTCCGACAGCGTATTATTTCTGGGTTTTTCAAGCTCTCGTCCGTATACTTCTCCATTTTTTTTGGGTCATTCATTTTCTCACCTCGAAATTTGTGCCATTTGAGACATTTGCATATTATGACCATCTGTATCAACAACATCAGAAGTCAAACTCAATTCAACAGCAAGCCAATGCTGCCTAGCACTCAGAGCAGAAAGAATCTCTCTATCATGCCTTTATGGCCAGCATACCTACAAATCATGCGAAATCTTCTGCCTGGTACATCGATTCTGGTGCCTCTTGACATTTCACTCATAGGCGTGATTGGTTTGTTGAATTCACTCCCTATTCTGATTCAGTCATCTTTGGAGGCGGCGAAGAATACAATATTGTCGGAAAAGGCAATGTTCAGATTCAGTTTGGAGGAAGAAAACTCATGTTTCTCAATGTATGTTATGTTCCTGGCATGAAACATAATCTTCTGTCTGTTAGTCAGATTATGAAGCACTCTCCTCAGTTGGATGTCGTCTTCAGTGGAAATAAGTGTTCAATTATTGATCGTGCTTCTCGCACTATCCTTGCTATCGGTCTTGAGGATCATGGTATTTATAGACTTCTAGATTCAGGAGATTCTCTTGAGCATGCCTTCATCGCCGAATCATCCGCTCTCAGCAGCCTCTGGCATCAGCGATATGGTCATCTGAACATGCAATATCTAGCACAACTTGCTCGGGATAATTTAGTCCATGGCCTACCTAACATCCAGACCCAAAACCGTCGCGTTTGCGGAGCTTGCCAAGCAGGGAAGCAACATAGGACACCATTTACGAATGGCGAATCATGGCGGGCATCTAGAGTGCTACAGTTGGTCCACGCTGATTATGTGGTCCTATGAATACTCCTATTTTCGGGAACAGGTACTTCTTACTCTTTGTGGATGATTTTAGTCGCAAAATGTGGGTATATTTTCTTAAGCAAAAATCAGATGTTTTTCCTGTATTTCAGCAATTTAAAGCTCTAGTAGAAAAAGAGTCTGGTTCCTCCATCCGTACTCTTAGGACCGATAATGGGGGGGAATTTTGTTCATCTGCTTTCTCTGTCTTCTGTACTACTCACGGCATTAGACGTCAGCTCACCACACCTCACACTCCTCAACAAAACGGTGTTGTAGAGCGTCGTAACCGTACCATCACAGAAATGGCTAGGGCTATGTTAGAACATGGAAATGTTCCCAGAAAATATTGGGCAGAAGCAGTATCCACAGCGGTCTATCTTCTTAATCGGTCACCCACTCTTGCCGTTAATCATAAAACCCCTGAGGAAGCCTGGTCTGGTCGCAAACCTAAGATCAACCATTTGAAAGTTTTTGGCTCTCTGGCATATTTATGGATTCTTGAAGTCAAACGCACTAAGTTGGATTCCAAAAGCCAAAAACTTATGTTTACAGGATATAGTTACACACATAAGGCCTATCGGTTGATTGATATAAATACTGATCGTTTAATCTTCAGTTGTGATGTTGTGTTTGATGAGGAACTTGGACCATTTCCGCTCTCTGACTCTCCACTGCATTCTGAGATTCAGTCTTCAACAATCTCTGACTTGGGTTCTTCTATTTTACATGAGTCATCTGATGCTACTGATACACCACCTCAGCCACCTCCTGATAATACAGCTATCCCGACAGCATTTGATATTGGCTCCTCGACTCTTCGGCCAAAATGGTGGGCTAAAACGATTAGTGATCTTCGTCCTGATGAACTCATTGAGGGTAGAACCTCCATAAATAAGAGCATTCAGCACAACACAGTTAATATAGCTCTTATGGCAAACATCCATAGTATCCCTGAGCCCCAGACATATGCAGAGGCCAAAGGAATTCCAGAATGGGAACATGCAATGGATGCTGAGCTTCAAAGTCTTCAGAAGAACCACACCTGGGTTCTTTCAGATCTTCCTCTCGGGAAGAAACCCATTAGCTGTAAATGGGTCTATAAGGTCAAGTACCATGCAGATGGTACCTTGGACAAATACAAAGCCAGACTTGTTGCTCGAGGATTCACCCAACGTGAAGGCATTGACTATGAGGAGACATTTGCTCCAATAGCTAAGATGAGTACTATTCGTATTCTTCTTGCCATTGCAGCTCAGTATGGTTGGAAAGTTCATCAGATGGATGTGAAGAGTGCTTTTCTCAATGGTGAATTACAGGAAGAAGTCTACATGACACAGCCCCCAGGTTTTAAGGTTGCCGGTTTAGAACCAAAAGTATGTAGACTCAAGAAGGCCATCTATGGTCTTAAACAGGCTTCTAGGGCTTGGTACATAAAGATTGATCAGTACTTGGTTACTCAGGGATTTCAGCGCAGCCCGTCAGATAGTAATTTGTATATTAAACACCCTAGTAATGAAATTCTTTTTCTTGTTGTCTACGTGGATGATCTGATCATTACTGGGAGTTCAGAACATTTGATTTCAGATATCAAACAGGATCTATGCAGAACTTTTGACATGACCGATCTTGGATTGCTTCATTATTGTTTAGGTATTGAGGTTTGGCAGACTGACAACAGTATTTTTTTGTCTCAGTCCAAGTATGCCAGAAGTTTGCTTGACAGGTTTCGAATGCAGGATTGCAAACCTGCCTCCACTCCTATGGAGACTGGTCTGAAATTGTCCGCACAATCTGATTCTCCTCCTGTAGATGAAACACTCTTCAGGCAACTAGTAGGTAGTCTCATCTATCTTACTACTACTAGACCTGATCTCAATTTTGCAGTCAGCTACATCTCCCGGTTCATGACAAACCCCAAGACTGATCATTGGATTGCAGCAAAACGTGTATTACGCTATGTACAGGGTACTTCAGATTATGGTCTTTGTTATACAAGGAGTACTACTCCTCAGCTCCGTGGATTCGCCGATTCTGATTGGGCCGGCTCAGTTGATGACAGGAAATCTACTTCTGGTTATGTGTTCAGTATCGGATTTGCAGCAATTACCTGGACCAATAAGAAGCAATAGGCACATGCCCTCTCCTCTACAGAAGCAGAATATAGAGGAGCTGTCAAGGCAGCTTGTGAAGCAGTTTGGCTCCGTCGGATGCTTGCAGATATGCATATTTCTCAAGCGGGTCCAACTTCTTTGTTTTCAGACAATCAGGCAGTACTCAAACTCGCCAAAAACCCAGTGTTTCATGAACGAACCAAGCACATAGAGCTTCATTGCCATTATATTCGACAATTAGTAGAAGATGGAACTATTCAGTTACTCTATGTCCCTACCTCAGAGCAACCAGCAGATATTTTCACAAAACCCCTTGGTCCTGACAAGTTTGTTAAATTCAGGGGATCTATTGGTGTAGTAAATAGATTGAGCATTATGGGGGGGTATTAGAATAATCTTTAATGCTCACTATTATAGTTTACTGTAAATATTAGAATGTTTCTAATATTTAGTTGTAGTGTAGAATAGAATGTTTCTATTCTATTCTATCGTCCTTTTGTATATATTGATCGTTTCGATCTCTGATTAATCAAGCAAGTATTCTGCCATTTACGTTTGTAACAAAAGAAAGCCATTGACATAAGGTGGAGTTGTAGGGGCTAATCAGGCCATGATTTGCAAAGTGAGAAATTAGGCTTTACTTTGAAATGAATTAGCTTGGATACCGATTAAGATGGGGATGTGTGTAGAAGCTTCAGAAGCTATAGAGGCATGGATGCTAAGCTATGGTTGGAACACTGTTTGGGAGTGTTGACCAAAGTCAGAGGGAGGCCTGATCAATTTGTTAGGCCTACCTTTTTTATTTTGAACAAGGGTCCCATTTTAGTTGGAAAGAAAAGCGCATGGTGTGCCTGATGGTGCCGGTTTCTAAATGCATATGCAAATGTGTTAGCAGTCAGGTTGCCATTTAAATTGCAGGTAGGTCATGCTTGCAAGCATTATAATTGCAAAGCCCCTTGCGCGTATGTTCAGATCACTATCTTTGCTGAGAGTGAGTAAGTTTGAGAGAAGCAACACTAAAAAGACTGGAGAGCTCAATGGTCTTTGGAAGTAGAGGGTGTCGGATGTAAATGTGGCAGGGGCGTACCTTATCAATCCTAGGGGCCTATTTTGGCCAAGAATATGGTGGGCACCAATCCAAAGTTTGGAGCGTTGATCAAGCCTGAGGGATACTATTTTATTAAGAGGATACCTTTAGGATTTTACCTAGTCCCAATCTAGATGTTCGAATCAGGAGTCGTCTATTTTGGAGTGATAGCATCATTTTTTAGAGTGTTGTCGTGTAAAAAAATCATTGCACTTGATGATAGTACACATTGATTGGTATATGGAGGCCTGCAGTTTCTTTTGTCCCACATTGGTGTTACGAACGTATATTTAGATGTTTTTATACTATGTCACTCGAAGAATCATATGTCAAAGCGTTGAGAATTTTTGATGATGGTGCTTGCCCACACAGACCTCCTTAATGATTTGGACGTTGATGTGGGCATATTTTGATCCACCATACCGACTACTGTATAATGACTCAGCAATGATGTAGAACCCGACAACTAGTGGAGGCATGACACTTGGCACAAATATCAAGATGATGATGTGGGCAGAAGGACATGTGTCATGTAGTTGAGTTATCGCCAAAGGAAGTAGGCGGGCCTGAGTGGAAACATGGCGATGATAGGAGAAGATGACACGTGGTGAGGTCGGCTTGGTGGGTGGTGACATGTCAATATGATGCAGGAGCATCCTGGGTGTAAGGGTAATCTTGCATCACCCAAAAATATTTCTATTTTTCAATTTTCCAGTTTTTGTGTTTTTAATAAGGGCTATTCCTATATAGAGTTGTTGCTTTTTGGGAGCTTGCTAATTTTAGTAAGTTGGTATTATGTGTTTAGATTGTTCTAATCTCATATATGAAGGTTCATCTTTGACATATCAGCTTGTTGGATGAGTTTTATTGTCATATCATATGTATTGGTGCAATTATTGCAGATTTTTGGTATGAATTTTTGCTATCCAAACTTCAGGGCCAGCGATAAAGGCCTAAATGGCTCCGAAATGAGGCAAAACCTTGACTGAGGAACACTTGCATTGTTTGTTGCTATAGATCGCTAGCCGAGGATTTCGTGATGGGGTTATAATAGCCCATCAGGTCAACGGTTTGCTAGTTATGGTCTCTAGAAGTGGACCCATCCGAAAATATAATTTGTAAAGTCGATCTTATGTAATAAAGTGTAATGAAATAATATAATATGTGGTTGGTCGGCCTCAAGGGTTAGGGCTCAGTGTCTTGAACCTTCCTGGACAGTAAAAAGTGCCTACATAAGGAAGGCCCCTAGGTTGTCTAGGACAGTTTTGGGTGATAACCGCAACTCTGTCTTGCAGATTGTTGTAAGGAAGGCGCCCATGTGGGTTTGCATATTGTAATTCTATAATTCTACATTTGTGGCAATAATAAAAAGCCCATATTTTGTTCTCTGTATTTGTTGTTTGTTGTGGTATTAAGGGGAGCACCCTTCATCAAGTGGCATCAGAGCGGGAGTTCTTGAGTGTATAAACAGATCATTGATTGGGAGGTGGTTTGCACCGAGACCGTGGTGTAATGTCCCCTTTTCACCACAAAATTTAATAATAATAATTAAATATAAGATTAAATAATAAAAAATGTGTATATAATTACAAAAATAGTTAATACTAAATACAATATAATTGATTAAATTATTATTATCATAATAACAAAAGAATTATATAATCAAAGAATAAATAATATATAACATATTAAATAATATTTCAAATACCATCACTATTATAATAAATATTAACATAATTTGAAGATCTATAATATAAATATATTATAAAATATATCAACAAAGATATATAATAATTTCTAAATGATAAATATAAGTAATCCTATAGTTAAAATGCAATTTAATTTTGATGGATGACAACCTCTGAAGAGTCGTGCCTATCTCTTCCATCCAACACAAGTATAAAGGACTTACGACGATCACATAAAGGGGCATTAGGAAAAAATACATACAGGAAGAATTAGCAAAAAACAACGATATCATCCTAGACTATCAAAAGCAACTAGCAAACTAGAATAACGACACAAAGATCTCCATCAACGACATCGATTAGGAAAACAACAGAAAGTGACAACACAAGAGAATATAGGAGTTACCTTATTCATAAGCACAAAGGAGAGAGCTATGAAGGGAGAAAAGAATACCATCAGGATTAATAAGTCAGAGCATAACAGAGTCTCCAATAACCCATTATTTCAAGAAGTTAGTCATATGCACAGAAGTTGAGAATTTAGAGTGTGGACGTGAATTAAGGCAACAAAGATAGAGGAATTCATTGTATGAAATAGAGTTAGAAAAGGATACGATGAAGGAGATATATATGATTACCATTATAGTTGTATGGATGTAAGGAGGAATATATGTGATTCCCTTATCATAGTCTGTTGAACCAATCAGTAGTCCAGTTGGCAAGGACGTTACGAACCGTGGAATAATTCAGTATATAAGACATATCTATTCACTGGAACAATTCTCTAAGTCTCGAGTGCTAGAAGATATACAATAGATATTATGTGTGCAGATCCTAGGTGATTCCTTGTCATTGGTTAATGTGATCTATGCATTTGGAAACATTATCCAGTTATTAGTATATACTATAAACATTGAACTATATAATTGCAGAGCTTAATCAAAGAGATTATCCATCAATATACCAGGGTATGAATAATGGTTATCATTTGGAGAAACACACATGAATATCTTAGAATATTGTCTTTCTAGCATCTCAATGAATATTTAAAGAGAAGGATCTAGCAACACATAAGCATCAAGATATACATCTAATGATTTCCAAAAAAACCAGATCATCGCCATTACCAGTATACATCAGATAGTTAGACGTGGACTCAGAGGTTAAGGCAGATAGAGGAGGCCAGAGCATGAAACAAATAAGGAGAGAATATAGGAAAGAAACGATAATCTTAATCATAGACCAGTATACTGACATTGCACAAGTATCAAGGAGAAATAAGAGGATATAAGTTAGTAGATTATATCATATTGTAAGCAGAAGCATCACACTTGGGAAGTTTACCAACAACATACATTCGATACATTACACCTCTAATTATTTATGGAGAAGTAATATTAGAAATTGTAGTGGTTCATAATTAGTGATGGTTTAAGTTAAATAGACAATACTATCTTTATAAGAAAAATATCTCATAGTTTTGAGAGAACTAAATTCATATATTTGAAGATTTTTGTGAAGAAGTCTCTTGTGAATTAAAGTTTTGAGAACAGCATTCCAATATTACAAGCTAGTCCACAAGGGACTATGGTTTGGGCTGGGCGTGTGGACAGATCGCTGATTGTGAGGCAATTTGCACTTGGGTATTAGTGGAGGTGTGAAAATGCCCCCACAAAGAGAGTGTGGTGGAAGAGTCGTAGGTTGTTACACCTGAGGGTTTTAGAGCCTTGTAGAGACAGATGCAAGCATTGGAAGAACAAATGCATAGAGGAATAAATCTTGCCGTAAAAGATGAAAGTGAGGATGAAGAAGAAGAAGAAGCAAATGTTGAAGAAGAGGCCATTTTGAACCCAAAAGAAGAGAGGCTTTTTAGGGCCATTTCCAAGATTGGGAAAAGACCCAAGTTTGAGGTTCCCACATTTTTGGGAAATCTTAACCTGAAGGAATTGATTGATTGGATCAATGAATTGGAGGATTACTTTGAGTATGAAGATATTGAACATCCGGAAAATTGTAAAGGCCAAATTGAAGGGTCATGCAAAGATCTGGTGGTAAGAGATCCAATTGGAGTGGAATAGTAGAGGAAAAGACAAAATCACAAGATGGGATTGGATGATAGCCAAATTGAAGCGACAATTCATTCCTGTAGACTATGAGCTTAATCTGTAGAAGAAAATGCAAGGGTTGAAGCAAGCAGGAAGAGTTGTTCAAGAGTATACTAAAGAGTTCTACCGAGTTCTCATCAATACCGGCCATGCGGAAGCAGACAAGGAGAAAGTTGCCTGTTATCTTAATGGGTTGAGGCCAAGCGTTTAGGAGGAGTTGAGTTTGGTTCGAATGACCAGTATTGAAGAGGCATACCGGTTTTCCCTAAGGGCCTGTTTGGCCGCGGGCATAGGAATGGAGAATAGGCACGTAATATTGGGAATAGGAATGGCTATTCCAATAACATCTATTTTTTGGAATGGGTATAAGCTCATTTTAGAGGCAAAATGGGAATACGTATTCCTATTCCCTATTCCAAGTGATGAACCCAATAGAAAATAAAAATCGTATTCCAATTTTTCTATTCCTATTCCATCAACCAAACGGGCCCTAAGAGTTGAGGACAAGCTGAATAAGAAGTTTGATAACAAAAATAGTAGCAGAGGTCGCGGTGGAAGCTCTGGCAGATGATTTTATGGAGGCCAAAATGATGATCAGAAGAACAACGATGAGGCCAGCAGTAGTAGCCAAAGGGGAAACAATTCCAATCGTTTCCATGATTAAAGCAATACAGATCAAAGAGGAAGAGGAAGAGGGCAAGGATTTGGAAGAGGAGGTTTTCGTTGAAAATGTTTTCACTGCAGAGGAGGACATAGAACATTTGAGTGTTCCTAGCACCAAGGAAGGACTGATAGAAGAATTGAAGGCCATGCCAGAGTAACGCATGTTGATGAAGATACCAAATCATCACATTATGAAGATGTTGAAAGAGGAGAAGTCCTAGTTAATAGAAGAGTCTTGTTGAGTGGTGAGAATGAACCTGATCAAAGGAGGAGTTTGTTTCACACAAGGTGCAAATGTGAAGATAAGTGTTGTGATGTGATCATTGATGGAGGAAGTACTGACAATTTGGTGTCAGAAAAGATAGTCACAAAGTTAAGGCTGAAAAGACAGACACACCTGCTTCCATACCGTATTGCCTGGGTGCAGGATGACCACAAGGTCATGGTCAATGGGCAGTGCCTAGTGAAGTTCAACATTGGAAGCTACTAGGATGAGGTGCTTTGTGATATCATACCAATGTGTTGTTGGGTAGGTCGTGGCAATTTGACAGGCATGTTATACATGATGGGCGTGCAAATACCTATACTTTGACAAAGGATGAAGTGAAACATAAGTTGAAGTCATTGAAGGAAGAAGAAGAAAAAGTATGTAGTGTTGTCAGAATATGTTTTGTTGATGGAAAGGAGTTTCTCAAGGATATGAGGCATTAGCATATGTGTTTTGCTATAATCCCAAAAGATGTTAAAGAAGAAGTAGAGGAGGTACCTGCTGAAGTTGTAGATTTGTTGGGAGAGTTTCTTGATATTGTGTCAGATAATGTACCTGATGGATTAGCTCCAGTGACGAAGATCAATCACTAGATGGACTTGATTCCAGGAGCTAGTTTTCCAAATAAGGCAGTGCACAAAATGACACTAGCAGAAGGTCGAGTTGAACAAAAAAGTGCATGAGTTGTTGCAGAAGGGGTTGATTTGAGAGAGTACGAGTCCATGTGTTGTACCAGCAGTATTCTCACCTAAGAAGAATGGAGAATGAAGGATATGTACAGATTCGTAGGCTATCAACAAGATCATAATCAAGTACAAATTTCCTTTGTCACGGATGGATGATATTATGGACTGTTTGAGTGGAGCTGTGTATTTCACCAAGATAGATTTGAAGAGTGGGTACCATGAGATTCGCATCAGAGAAGGAGATGAGTGGAAGACTTCTTTCAATACAAGGGAAGGATTATATGAGTGGTTAGTCATACCATTTGGGATAACCAATGCACCAGGCACTTTCACGAGGCTCATGAATGAGGTAGTGAAGGAGTTCCTGGGTAAGTTTGTCATTGTTTACCTAGATGATATTTTGATATTTAGTAAGACATTGGAGGAGCATTTGGTGGATGTTCGTAAGGTGTTTGACAAGTTGAGGGAGGAAAAGTTGCTGATAAATTTAAAGAAGTGTAGTTTTGTGAAGGAGTTGGTGTACTTGGGATTTTTAGTATCAACAAAAAGTCTGAAAATGGACCTTGAGAAAGTGAAAGCTATTCTTGAATGGCCTACTCCAAGGAGTGCAACAAAGGTAAGATCTTTTCATGGATTGGCTAGTTTTTACAGAAAGTTTATTAGAGGTTTTAGCAGTATTTGTGGACCTTTGACTGAGAGGAGATAGAAAGGAATTGAAGTGGACTATAGGAGTAGATAACAGTTTTAATTTGTTGAAACAGAAAGTTATAGAACAACTCATTTTAGCACTTCCATATTTTAATAAGGTGTTTCAAGTAGATTGAGATGCTAGTGGTATTGCAATAGGAGTTGTTTTGAGACAACAAGGTAGACCTGTTGCTTATTTTAGTGAGAAATTGAATGATGCCAAAAGAAAGTATTTTGTTTATGATCAGGAAATTTATGCTATAGTTCAGGCGTTGAAGAAATGAAGACACTATCTTCTTCCTAAGGAGGTTGTTTTGTATACTGATCATCAAGCTTTGCAATAGTTAAATAGTCTGGGAAAATTGAATCAAAGGCATTCAAATGGGTTGAGTTTTTGAAACACAAGAGTGGGAAGTCTAATAGAGTTGCAGATGCTCTTAGTAGATGACAACTTTTGCTGACATAAATGTAGATTGAGGTGGTTGGGTTCAAGGAACTCCAGAGTTTATATCCAGAGGATCCCGATTTTGGTGAGGCTTGTAATGCTTGTGAATAACTTGTTACACTTGACCAAAATGGTTAGATTTCATAATCCAAGATGGTATGTTGTTCAAGGGAAGTCAATTGTGCATTCCTAGACGTTCCATGAGAGAGAATCTCATCAAGGACAAGCATAGTGGAGGATTGGATGGACACTTTGGTAGAGATAAAACCATTTCTTTGGTTGTTGAGAATTATTATTGGCCATAGTTGCAACAAGATGTGAAGAAGTTTGTGCAGTGTTGCAGAGTATGTCAGATGGAAAAAGGAGTGAAGCAAAATACAGGGTTATATCAACCATTTGTGTACCTAAGAAACCATGGAAAGATGTCAGCATGGATTTTGTTCTTGGTTTACCAAGGACACAGGGAGGGCATAATTCGATATTTGTGTTGGTTGACAGATTTTAAAAAATGACACATTTCATTCCCTGTAAGAAGACTAGTGATGTTGTTTATGTGGCAGAGTTATTCTTCAGAGAAGTAGTGATACTACATTTTCTGCCAAAGAGTATAGTTTCTGATCGTGATACCAAGTTTGTTGGGTATTTTTGGCATACATTATGGAAGAAATTGAAGACAAATTTGAAGTTTAGTTCATCCCATCATCCCCAGACTGATGGACAAACAAAAGTTGTGAACCAGAGTTTAGGGAATTTGCTGAGATGCTTGGTTGGACATAAGCCAAAAGGATGGGATCTGATTTTACCACAGGAAGAATTTGCATACAATAATTCTATCAATAGGAGTACTGGTAAATCACCATTCTAGATTGTATATTGGAGCAGTCCCAAAAATGCTTATGAATTGAGGCAATTGGATAAAGGAGAAATAAGTAGTGCTGAAGTAGAAGATTTTCTGAACATTTGAAGAACATCCATGAGGAGGTGAGGAAGCACATTACAAAGATGAATACATAGTATAAGGCTAAGGCTGATGTGAAAAGGAGGTATAAGGAATTTAAGATTGGTGATGAAGTCACGATTCATTTGAGGAAGGAGAGATTTCCAATAGGTACATATAATAAGTTGAAAATGAAGAAGTTTGGACCGTGCAAGATAGTGAAAAAGCATGATTCTGGAAATGCTTATGAAGTAGAGTTGCTTGCTGAACTGAATATTTCACTAGTGTTTAACATTTTAGATTTGATAGAATATTATGAGGGAGGTGATGGAGATGAAGTTGCAAAAGCACAATGGAGTATTCCAGTGTCTACTTCAGCTATACAAGAGATTGAGGAGATATTGGATAATCGTGTGGGAAGAAGCACAAGGAACATAACATAACATATGATGAGTATTTGGTCAAATGGAAAGGGAGGCCAATGGAGGATTTGTCATGGTTAGCATGCGAGGAGGTTGACCATCTTGGTTTTCTTTTGACTACTTGAGACATGATAGGATCACTTCTCAATTTACCCTGGGTGTCTAATGTAGGAGCATCGTGGGTGTAAGGGCAATCTTGTATCACCCAAAAATATTTCTATATCCAATTTTCTAATTTTTGTGTTTTTAATAAGGGCTATTCCTGTACAGAGTTGTTTGTGAGAGCTTGCTAATTTTATTAAGTTGGTATTATGTGCTCAGATTGTTCTAGTCTCATATATGGAGGTTCATCTTTGACATATCAGCCTACTGGATAAGTTTAATTGTCATATCATATGTATTGGTGCAGTTATTGCAGATTTTCGGTATGAATTTTGGCTATCCAAACTTCAGGTCCAGCGATAAAGGCCTAAATGACTCCGAAATGAGGCGAAACATTGATTGATGGACGCTTGCGCAATTTGCTGCCATAGATTGCTAGCCGAGGATTCTAGAATGTGGTTATAATAGTCCATCGAGTCAATGGTTTGCTAGTTATGGTCTCCAGAAGTGGACCCATCCAAAAATGTAATTTGTAATTGTCTTGAGTTGATCTTATGTAATAAAGTGTAATGAAATAATATAGTATGAGGTTGGTTGGCCTCAAGGGTTAGGGCTCAGTGTCTAGAACCTTCTCGGGTAGTAAAAAGTGCCTACGTAAGGAAGGCCTGTAGGTTGTCTAGGGCAGTTCTGGGTGATAGTCGCAGCTCTGTTGTGTAGACTATTGTAAGGAAGGCATCCATGTGGGTTTTCATATTGTAATTTTCTAATTTTGCATTTGCGGTGATAATAGGAAGCCCATATTTTGTTTTCGCAATTTGTGTTGTTCTCTGTTTCTGTTGTTTGTTGTGGTATTAAGGGGAGCACCCTTCATCACAATGTGGTTGCAGTCAAGTTGGTGATAGGGCGGTAGCTTGGGTGAATCTGAGGTCGACACATGGCAAGCTATCATTTCATCGCTAAAAAATGATGATGTCAGCACAAAAGATAGCGATAATGTGAAAATTGGACATGTGGCAGGTGAGTCCTAATAAGTAGTTGACATGGCGACCAAGTGGTAGTCCAGATGGCACTAAACAATGAGCATTTCAGTGGGCTCTAGGTGACACATGGCGACATCTTGCATTGTCACCAAGAGAGGTGCTCGACTATTAAACAATATGACATTATGAGATGTTGACACATGGCGATGACATGGTGGGGTTGTGGGTCAGAGGGATGATGTGGCAAGATGATGACGAAGCAAGCTGATTGGGCGTATACGTAGGCATAATAAGACAATCATGAGGTGCCACGTGGTGCCCCTTGTGCAGTCAAACAGGTTTGACCAAAATCTAGGAGCGAAAAATGACATCAAAGGTCACAAAATAAAACATTGAAGTATTATCTCTAGGAGTTAGTGTGTAGGTCATGAGAGATTATGAGAAATATTAAAGTATTCACTCCAAAGGAATTGATCGCTCAAATTAAGGGGATGGGGCCTACTTGTGGCTAAAGTAAGTTTGGGAGGAATTAAAATAATGCCCATGTATATGAAAGTAAAAGGTTTTAAAATCTTAAAGGTTGCATATGTCTAAGGGTGTGGGGTCCACAATGAGAAAGAGATGGCCAATTAAAAGAGGAAATCAATAGATGGACCAATCATTAGCAATCTGCTCAATTTTATTTTTGAGGAGTCTGTGCATAAAATTATAAATGGACCTGGGGCATGACAGAGATTATAAAAAGAGTAAAATAATAATGGGATGTTTCATTTTGACCGTTGATATTTTACCGGTGAATTTTTTACATAGCAGAGTAAAAATGTGGTTACAGGAGGCTTTTCCATGGCAATTAATGACACTTTTTAGCAAATCCCTCGACTGGGTTGTCTCCAAACTTAGCAGAGCTTCCTCTAGCAGTTTTGTTTTGCCATTGCAACACTTTGATGGAGTTTTTGGCAATGATTTTGGCAACAGATTGGTTTTCTTATAGAGTTTGTTTGTTCATCATTTGGGGAAGATATTTTCAAGTTTGTCGAAGCAAATGATGGGGATTTGATTTTTAGTTGAAGAGGGATGAGAGATGAAGTTGTTTTGCTACAGGTGGAATACAATTCAAGTGGACAAATGACACAATGTGATCAGATCCGTATTTCTTCATTCCTATTTCTTTTCTTCTCATCTCATTTCTGGGGTTGGTTTTTAATTTTGGAGAGGCCCCAATCTGTGATTCGTTTCCAACAAGTTCGTCATTGTAAATGAGCGGCAGCTGTATAGTTTCTTATGAGCAGAAATAATGGATTCATGTTGAATTTCAATAGGGTTTCTTGTGTCTTTTGAGTCATGGTTCTTTGTATATCAGAGATAGCTTGTGAGTTTTCAATAAATAAAATGCTATTGTTCAGATCTCTCCATTGTAATGCTTTATCAAGTTTCAAATTAATGAAACAAGGATTTAGCACTTTTGGTGTCTTATTATGAGATATGTGTTTCTTTGTTTTGTTTTGGTTCAAAGAATCGAGTAAGTTGCTTAGTGAAGAACACAGATTGATGAAGTGTTTCATGGATTTGATAAGTAGGCTGAATTGTTAGTGCTGGTAGAGTGTTGTAAGGCAACATTTCTAAGATCTAATGCTATTGTTTGAAGCTCTGTTATGCAAGTGGTATTATGTCTCATATTTCAGGTGCCCAATGGAGATAAGGCACTGATCTCAACTATAGGGGCTTTACTATGGTTTTTGTTGTCTCATTTCATGGTCTTGCTGCAAAATTTTTATAATCAAAATTATTTTTATTTTATGTTTTAGAGCTAGAATGCAGACCTTCACTTTGCTTATGGGTTGATAGATCATTTAAGTAGTTGCTGCATCTCCTTTCTTGTTGCACTAGCATAGAAGATTTGAGGTCTTATTTGCTTCGTTGGGATTAGGTGTGAAGTGATGTTGTAGGATGAAATTACTAATTCTAGGTGTACCCACCTGTGTTTTGCAGAGCTCAAAGAGTAGAAGGTGAAGTTGCCTTGTTAGTTGGTCCAAGTTCTTATCAGATATGTTGATCATGGGAATTAGCTAGTCCTTAAGGCATATTTGTGTTAAGTCTCTTGGTAGTTATAAGTCTGTTAAATCAGAAGCTAACAGCCAGCAACATTTTATACCAAGTGGCATTACTATTTGGCATGACATTGTCCACCACATTCCTGTACAAGAAGTCAAAACAGTCAAGAAAAATGAAGTTTTCCTTCAAAGTGTTAGTATTGTCCAGAGGAATAAAAGCAGCTCAAAACCAGTTTTGCAGCAAATTTTTAATATTGTCCACAGGAATAAAAGCAGCTCAAAACCAGTTTTCCAGCAAATATACTGTTTCAATCGGATGCTTTAACTTCTTTCGGATCAATAGGGAGTGCTAGAAACAAAAGTAAATAGAAATTGTAGAGGTGAAAAAAAAAAAGATGTGCAGGCACAATAGAGAAAATTCCTAGAGTGAGTGGTACAAAATGGAGATGTGGATCGATGACACCAAATAATTCTACAAAATTTGATAAGATGAAGGGAAAATAGGAGATGATTTGGTCTACCTAAATGTTGTTGTGTAGGAAGAGGAACTAAAGGTGAACAAGTTACAAAAAATTACTACAATCATTACATGAAAATGAATTAGGTGAATATTGGGATAGAGGATGGTTGTTATTGGTCAGTTATGTAGGTTTAGAGAGGGCCAATGTTACTGATTTGTTATGTAAGTATGCTGATTCATCCTATGCAAGTGAGGAAATGTAAAAAATTCAATGGAAATGATGAAGGAATAGAGAAGAAGTGGTCCACCCAAAAGCTGATGTGCAGGATTGGGTATGTATAATGCAAAGATTATTATAACAATCCCATGAAAACAAAGTAGGTAAACATTAGGATAGAGATGCTATTAATGTACTTAATAGTTTTAGAGATAGCCAAGTCTTTGCATTTGTTGTTTATGCTAACTTTTTCCTTGATGTTTACTAGGGAATGGAGGGTCTAAAATAGGTAAAGATTAGGTTGAAACTAGATTTAGAACATATAGAGAAGAGGCCATATTAGTTGAACCCCAGCTTTCACTCTAAAGACAAGGAATAAATTGATAAGATAATGGAAGCTTAGGATTTTTCAAGTCAATGAATAAGATTGGTAAAGCCTAGTCATGATATAGATTAAGAAAGAGGGACACATACGGATCTGTGTGGATTTTTGGTTATTGAGCAAAGCAAATATTAGTGATCCTTCTTAGAAGAAATGTGGATGGTGGAAGCAATATGCATTCAATAGAACATTCTTGGGTTACCATTCGATGAAGATATAAGAAGATATATTGAATACCATGTTTGAGATAGAGTGGACATATTTTGCATCTAATGCATTGATGTACAAGTTGAAAATATGCTAGTGATTCTCTCTAAAATAAAGATTAGGATTTTCAAATATTTTACTTATGAGATTTTGTATATCAAATGAATTATTCTCAAACATTGTGATCCCAAAGAATTGTGTAGATTAATAGTAGTGTTCTAATAGAAGAAGATCAAGTCATTGAAATAAGGATTCAAGAAATTCCTCTACCAGATGATCGAAGTAGGTAATTCCTTTCACAAGAAAAATGATTCATTGAAACACGTGTGAAAAGTTTTCCACATATTCTTCATTTTTTTTCAATGGTGACGATTGCTTCTCAAGAATGGAATCTGAGTTGAGATGATATAGCACTTTGATCAACTTGTGGTGCAATGGAGGTGCATTGCAGTCTATCTTTTCTACACCACTAGCTTTAGGACCTACCCTAGAACTTGCTCATACTATAAATCTCAACTCTTCATTTATGTTGCATAGCTGCAATAGTGATAGCTTTATCTTCTGCAATGCTTACAAAAAGTTAAAAAATTGAGTGATTTAAATGCAAGCAAATGTTTCCATTAGTGACCTTGACATACCCTCATCTTCCATAAATTAATGAATAAAGCTATTCTTTGGAGTGAAAAAGAATAGTATAAAGCTTGTGGTGTACAGCCAACCTATTGGAGTTTGTGAAGAACTTTATCATAATGCAAAATTTCAGACTTACAATTTTAGCATGGTGTCTTATTATTCAAGAAAAATCTCCTTGTGTAACACAATAACTAATATTGACACTATTCCACCCTAGCATTCACTAGAATCCCATATCAATGTGTTTAGTCTAGGCAGATCTAGGCCACAAATCACATTATTATTTGTTGGAGTAATGTAGTTTTATCCCATTTACATAGGCTTAAGTTTCACTTAGGTAGATGTCCTCATATTTTTTTTTAATAAACTTCTACCTAAGGGATAGCTCTCTTTATTTGAATATAAAGTATTAAATCAGTATAGAGATAGCCATATCTGGTGGATCAGGAAGATCATTCCATTTTTGAGCTCAAATATCCTCTCCAGCTGGGCTGCAATAGGAGGTCCTCATTTAAAGTTAGAAAAATATTCAGCTCTTCCATATGAGGTTTAACAATCCCTTTCTTAAAAAAGGGTCCATGCTTTCTTCATCTTGAATTTTTTGCCTTCAGCCTCCAAGTTAAATATAGTTGCTAGTTCACCCGTACATGGAATCACTTGCAAAATATGCACATTAACTATCGCAGCTTCATAGTATTCTGTAGCAACAAATCTTCTAACAACATTTGCCCCGACCATTGCGTTTTCCTTTACTTGGATGAAGAGAGTGATCACTTTGGTGAGTATTTCCCCATTATGCATATGCCCCTAATCTTGGGCCCAAATATTGGCTCCTAGAACGTGAACTACTACTTCTTTTGCTGGAAGATCATTTGAAAATTTGAACTTCCAACCCATCCTCACCTCTTGATCTTCATCCTCACACCTATAAGTTACTCCAAAAATTCTTGCCATTGTTTTGTTAGCCTTGCTTTAAGATTAGGATTACAATTTTGTAAGGAAATGTAGGGTTAATTGAAGCTTTTGGTTCATAGATTATATACACCTATGTCCTGCAGTATCTTAAAACCATTGGCCTTAGGACAGCATATTACAAATTTTCCATTGATGTGTTTATCACTTATTGTGCATTGAACAAATTTTATTACAACTTTGAGGTTTTGATTAGAGAGTTCGTCCTACTGGAATCTTTTTATAAAATTGTCTAGATCGGGCCATTCTTTGACATTGTCGGAAATAACTAATTGATGATTTTGGTCAATGCTCTATTTGCCAAGTAGTCTGTGACTCCATTAGATTCATGATGTGGGATAGTGAGTATTTTGTGTTTGCTTTAGAATCGATATTGTCCTTTCGATCCATTTCATAGCTTTCCAACTTGGTGAATTTTTTTTTGGAGATGGCATTAATAACTATCATCCGGTCTCCTTCAATGTCTAATATTTTTATTGATTTCTCTTCACAAGTTTGAATCCCAATTTGCAGTGATGTGTATTCAGCTTTGTTATTTTTTCCTTCTTGAAGTTTAATTGTACCAACTCATTTTAAATTTCCATTCTCATCTCTAATTGCAAATTTGGCTCCTAACAATCATGGATTGCCTCTTGAGGTTTTTCAAATGCTAATTTGAATCTTCCATTAATTGGAGGATACTATTTCGTCTCACTTCTTTTTGATTTATTCTTTATGAATTTCCCCTTTGGTATTATCATGTGGCCAATTATTTGTGATATGGTCATCCCATTGTGTGTATTGCTTGAATTATTTTTTTGCTACTTTGGCATTTATATGTTCACTTATTCCAATTTCAATTTTTTGTATAATATCATTATGTCATTTGAGGTTTCTGTTTGTTTGAAAATCCTATGGTTGCTTTCCTTCCATAGGTTCCATGTTATTTGTGTTGGTGTTTCATGATAAATGCCTTTCCATAGATTCCCTCTCTTTAACTTTGACCATGCTTTGAGAATTCTCATTAAATAATTTTGTAATGAGCTAGTCCAACCTAACTTGTTGCAGAAGTAGAGATGATCTATTGTTTTCTACTTTCTCTTAACAAAGTGCGCATCTATGTGGCCCTGGAAAACCTATTGTATCATAAGAAATGGGGAGCAATGCTATGAGTGGAAATCACTCATTAAATTGTGCGTGTGATAACATTAGCAACACCCTAAAAAGTCTCACCCTCAAACCATATTAGATTAGCACAACCCAAAAAGGACGAAGGGATGCTAATGGAAGATCTAGATTCAAGGATGGGGTGGTTTGGGATGGGTTCTTTTAATGATACATATGTGATTAAAAAAATATGTAAAATGTATAAAGGGAATCGACAACTAACAAGGTATCATATCAGATTTGATGCAAAGAGGAAAATAACAAGAGAAAATTTACTTTGAAGAAAGAAGAGGCAAATGGACCTTTAGATCTAGTTATGACCATAGTAACACGGGGACGCATCCCCCCCCCTTTTTGCCCCACACACTGGGGACTTGGACGAACTAGGGATTTGGGGACTCTGTTCCCTCATGCCACCATTGCCACCAGATTCCACCACCTCTGCCGAGGATGGGGGACGTCTTGGTGTTAACTATTTGATGATTTGACTATTTATGTTCAATGTTTGATGTTCCAATTCAATGCAATGTTCAAGTATTTACTCTTTTACATCTTTATATCTTATATTGCAATAAATCTTTTCATAACTAGCATTTTTAAGTACCATATATACACCCGACCCCCCCGGTCCCCCATCACCATCCCTTGCCGTCCCCCTACCGTCCCCAAATTAAGGCCCCTTTGTCCCCCTATCTCGGAAAGTTGTCCCCCCGTCCCTCAGGGTGGTGTAACTATGGTTATGATTGTCATAGAGCTTTTAGAATCAAGTAAGATTCTGGATTTGGAACTTTGATGTCTATAACTTTTGTCTGTGAAAATATCAAATCCAAAGGACAATGTTGACATGGTCGACCTAGCTTGGGACTATGCTCTAGAGTTTTGACCTAGCCCTTTCAACTCTGAAATTGATAAAATTTATAAAGGACTTGTAGCTGTGACAAATTTTTTTGATCTGGACCCGACACTTTGAAACTCATTCCCACACGCAAAAAGGAAGGGAAAAAGGTTGTGGAAAGGATTTTTGCCTTGGTCAAAAACTTGTTTAGGAATCGACCTTGAAATGAAATATAAATTGCATAAGGAAAATAATGTAAACAAGATAAATGTCTAAATTACCTTGCATGAAAAACCATCATGGATGGATGTAGAAATTAGTCAAACCATGAAGATGCTTGAATATATGCTTGGAATGTGTTGTAGAATCAAGGATGCCTTCACAAATGGTAAGATCTACACTTGCCAATCCTAGATCTTGAATGTTGATATGCTTGAAATTTTCAATGGAGAAGGAGAGTGAAGAAGAATTGATGCATGAATCATCTTACTTGCTTGTGAATTCCTCTACTTGGCTATCAAGGGGAGATAAATTTACATCAATGAGGGAAGATTGTCTTTTCTTGAAATCACCAATAACTTGATAATAATGAATTTATTGCATATACTCGTGGATCTTAAAATTAGAGGCTTTGATGTCCTTTTATGCTCATTTTGGGGTTCAGTATTGTTAGGCTGATCACAATTAAAGATTTGGAAAGAAAACCCCCCCCATTGGGCCTGGAGCCCACTTTAGCACAATGTTCTAGGACAAGGATGACCTGGTCAACTTAGTCCAAGACAAGGATGACCTGGTTGACCTAGTCCAAGACAAGGCTGACCTGGTCAACCTAGTTCAATTTTCTCAAAGCTTGCTTAGGTCTAGTGGAGTGCGACAAGTTTCAGAGGAAGAAAATGAAAGATGCAGGATTTAAGCATAAAAGACATTTGGATCTTGAAATCAACAAAGTGGGGTCTAATAGGTCCTAGAGCCTCCAATTATGGGTGCTAACTTTTTTAGGATGGTACACCTATCTTTAGAAGCCTATCCCTTGTTAGGATTTTCTTATGAAGGGTTTTCTAAGAAAATGCCCCTACTTTGTCTTACACGTTTGTTCCCCAACATATCTTGGTTAGCCAATCTTTGCTCGAAGTGTCATTTTGGGCCATTTCATCACCTAATTTTATTGGCTAGTTTCCTGATTTGGTTGTGCATCAAATTATCTCATCTACTTTGTTTGAGATTAACACTAATATTTTTTTATTTCTTTAACTAGTATGTTTTGGATGTTAGGTTCGAGCATATTGAAATGTTTCCATAGACAATATGGAATATTTTTTTTGATTACCATGTTATGTAATCTTTAACCTTGTCCTTGTAAGTTTGTGACGATTGTTGTATTGTTTGTGCAAGATCTAGGATGGTGTTAAGGGCCTATGTCTATTCCATGAATCCTCCCAGAACAAAGCTTTGTCCATTTTCGATTTTCTAGCTTGAATGAGTTGCGGTCAAATTTCTGCTTTAAATTATGAAATTCCACATCCCAAAGTTGCATGGGGGCCGACGATGGTTAATGTTCTATTTGGTTCGTAGTGTCTACATTGTCCCATGTGGTAAATGGAATTTTCTTTTTCTCATTGGATCCTTGCCATGGAAATTTACTCTAAGCTGAAATTATCTTCTGCCATGTGCTTTTTGGGAGCTTTAAGTTTGACAGGATATAAATAGGTATTCTTGATATTATTGATTTTAGCACAGTGATGCATTTTGCTAAGGACAGCCATTTTCATTTCCAACTTTATGTTTTCTTGGTGCATTTTTCTAATGTTGCATTCCAAAGATCTCCTCAATTGCATCATTAAAAAGTGGCATGCCTAAATATTTTGAAGGGATCTTTTCTTCATTGAACCCAATTAGTGTTTTGATTCTACATTGTATTCTTTATGGTGCATTAAGAAGAATACATTTGACTAGTTTACGTTTATTGTTTCTCCTACCATCTCTGATTATTCGTTTAGTATTGTATTTATGTTTTCTACTTCTGTGGTGGTGGATATATAGCAATGTATCATCAATTAACAACTTGTGGGAGGAGGGTAGTTCTTTAAGAATATTAATTCCTTACCATAAGCCTTGTTATTTTTGTCTATTTATTGCCTTGCTTAATGTGTTGGCCATAATAACAAATAGGAATAGAGATGTAGACCCCCTTATCTCAATCCTTTTTCTCCTTGAAAGATGCCTTGAGTCAATCCCTTTATAATTACAAAATATCTAGGTGTTGAAATACAACTATATATATCTATTTTAACCTTTCTTGACTAAAACCAATTTTTTCCATTATTTGAATAAGAAAGCACCATTTTACCTTATAATATGCTTTACTAATATCTAATTTAAGGATCATACCTTTCAAATTCACTTTATGAATTGAGCGAAGCACTTCATGAGTTGCTATGATGTCATTTGTAATGTTCCTTTTAGTCACAAAGTTGATGTGTTCTTCATATATTAGTTCTAGCAATACCATTTTGACCTACTTGCCATGACTTTGGAGATTTTTTTTTTTGGTTGTGCATTGCATAGTGATATGGGTCTGTAATCTACAAAAATTGTCATCTATTTTTTTAGAATTAATGCTATGTTGGCTTAAAAAATTTAAGTTGCGTAAGTCTCTTCCCATGAATTTCCAACACACTTGAAAGATTAATTCTATAAACCCATCAGGTTGAGGGGCTTTTTAGGGTGTATCTCAAAGGCTACTTTTAGACTTCTTAGATTGATGTTGATCTCATCAAAAATTTATTGGCTTCCCTTACGATGAGTGATTTTATGTTTTGCACAAATGCATTTTGTAATGTGTCCACTTCCCCATGACCTCAAGGACATTCTGAAAATAATTTACCCCAGATTTGTATATTTCTTGAGGGTCACTGTGTTAACTGCTAGACTGCTACGGTTGTCGTTGCACCAAAAGATCGACCTATCAATGCTTTATACAACCAATAGACTTTTTTTTTTTTTTTTAGATTGTAGGAATCGGTGCAACACGGCCCCCCTATAAACTGCAGTGCGCCTGGTAAACTTTTTAACGTGACCGGTAGCGCTGGCGCGACACGCCCACCAGTACCACGAGGACGGAGGAGACTAGAACCCGTGACCAACCCCCTGCAACAGGGAAGATTTAGCCAACCGAGCTAGGGCCCCCACCCTCTACAACCAATAGACTTATAGAAGACACAAGAGCATGTTAAATAGTGTCACAAATTCAGCAAGAGACTTTGGCCTACTACCAACAATCCTCCTCCTAGCATTACTTGGCATGGCCTATAATGATTTGAACCTTTGGCCAAGCTTTGATGCCACTTTATAATTGCTAGGGGTTCCTTTGCACCAAAAGATCGACCAGTTAATGCCCGATACAACCACTAGACTTATAGAAGACATAGAAGTCTATTAAACCATGTCACGAATCTGTTGAGGGATGCTGGCTCACTACCAACACACTAGTTATACTTTTGTTACTTCATTCAATCTAGGTGATTTTGTTTAGGTTCTATCAAACCTTTGAAATGTTGTGAAATAATTTTTTATTTAGGTCACCTCATTTAAATTCCATACTTCCTTGGATTTTGATCTCCAGTAGCTTTCTTCTCTTGCTAGGTGAATTTCATTTTCTAATTTTGCTTTGTCTTCAAAGATGTTACCAAATATTGATTTGTTCAATGCTTTTTATTTTTTCTTTGAGCTTTTTATAAATTTTAATGAAAAATGTGTATATTAGCTCCGTTCTCGTTGATTGGTACTTTCCACCACACTTTTTACATATGGGAGTAAATTAGGGTGTCAAAGCCACATTTTTTCAAATTAGAGTTGTGATTTTGGTTTGCTTGAGTCTTCTAGTATATATAGTTCAATTGGATAATAATTTGATATAGGTGTTGGGTGAATTAGAGAATTTTGAAGGATTGGCTCGTTGACCCCATCCTTTTCATAGGAGAAATTGGTCTATCGTCTTTTCAGTATTGGTGAAATCACTTCCCCATTGTTCCAAGCAAATTTTCCATTTGTAGGTTGGTAGTCAATTAGTGAGTTGTCTGTAACAAATGTTTGAAATTTTTTTTGTACTTGATTAACTCGCTCAGTTCCTCTATATCTCTCTTTCGAGTCTAAGATGACACTGAAATACACCTCCCAATATGTAATTATCTTGAATTGATTTGAGTTTGAGACTTGCTTCTGTCCATAGCTTGTTTTTATCCTCAATTTTGACGAGGCCATAAATATTGAAAATGGAAAAGCATAGAGGTGTATTTTCACTCTTAAGTTTTGCCAATTGCTAGTTATTTAAGAGTTGTTCTATCGATTTGTACCTGATTGGGTCACCGTAAGATACCTATTCCTCTTGAAACTCTTTTAACTTCTAGAAATTGTCCTTTTCGTTGTTTGTAGTGTTTGACAAATTGATTTGATTCTTTGTTTTTGAAATTGGTTTCTTGAATTAGGATAATGTTATTGAATATTTTTTCTAATTGATGATTTTGCCATGTCTTTAAGCCCCTAGTATTCCATGCGAGAATCTTCATTGCTTTCCAAGGGAGAGGGGTTCCTTCCTTGGGTACATATCTGAGTAGATATGCACTCTCTTTGGAGCACTTCCTCTTCTCTCTTTTTTTGTATGACATTCTTTGCTTACCTTTCTTGTAAGGTCCATTGTTTAAAATGTTTGCAGTTGTTTGACTGAAGCACCGTGTTCCAAAATGTCCAATTCCTCAATTGGTTCCCCATCATTGTCCTCCAAATCATCCTCTAATATTGTGTAATATGATTTTTCTTTCTTTGGAGTTTCTTTTTGGTTGCTTGGATTTGCAAGGAAATTTGCATCCTTTTCTATCTTTGGTTACTACTTCGTTTCCTCTGGATTTACCTCCTCTTCCTACGCTAAAGGTATTGCTATGCACATATCTTCTTTTTTCCTTTTGATTTTCCTTTGAATCTATTTTTCGAAATTCTTCAGCATCTTTGATTGATATCATAATGTATGTAGGGGTCTGAATTATGACATACTTTCATATACTGTCCATTATTTTTGTCAAATCTTCTAAGCTTCTCTGTTAGTTTCAATTATTGCCTCTTTTGTAATTTCAATCTCCTTTTGTCTTGGTTTTTTTCATTTGAGACTTTACCCCTCTTCTAGCCTTTTGTCACTCTTTGGTTTTCACTAAAGTGTTTGGACTTTGGAGCATCTATCTGTTGGATGAGACCGACTATTGCAATTTAGGCAGTAGAATTTTGGTTCTACTTCAATGTACTGTTTCCATATTCCTACTCTAATGCAGATGTATTTAGTTTGGAATTAGTTCAAAAGGGAGTAGCTTTACTCATGTGAAAAGAGTTGAGTTCCCTCTCTTCATTTCCAACCCCAATACCACTCCTAATTTGGACCCAATTAAGTGCTGGAAATCCTGTCTAATATTTGAGTAGGGGATTGTTCATACAGATCAAGGAAGCACACTCTATTCGTGATGATAGTTTTGGGTTGAGGTTTCACACCCTTTTCTATACATACACTAATTTATCATCAAGCCACCATAGTGTTGTATTTATGATCTTATTCTTGCAATTTCTGAATCTAGGGTTACAACAAAGAAAATTTTGGGAGGAAACATTATTTTGTGCTTAATCCCTAGTTTTTGGCTATCCATTCCCTTATTTATATTTTTCCTGATTTATCTCTGATAAATCTTGAAATTAATGTGTTGGTTTTTAATAATTCAACTTGTTTTTTTCGCAAATGCTGGTTCATCAGTTTCAGTTGTTGATGTGGAATTTGAATCGTATTCTATTATGCCAACTTGTTGCCGATTTACTTTTTTATTTTGCCTATAATCTTGGTAACCACCAAGGGGAATTCGGTTGACACCTTGAATGTATTTGGGAGGATGCATTTTCATGAGGATGTCTGCCTTATTATTGTTTTTATTTAAAAATTATTTTTTCGCTGTTTGTATGAAAGTGTTTTTTTAGATAAGTACTTGGCAAACTTTGTAACGTGAGCGGTGGTGTTGGCATGACATGCACTCTAAGTCTTTGTGAAACTCTTTTGAATTGGAACTATGAACCAATGAGGCCACTAATGGGGACCTTGCCCCCATATAACAAAGTTGAGGCCTGAACTCATGAGCACATTGGATCGACAAAGGCACAAGCCCACGATCACAATGATTTGATGAAGGTTTGAAAATGGGTGGGGCAACAACAATAATACCACTTAACCAACACACTAAATAGTGAACCCAACACAGGGGCCATGCTAATCTTCTCTATATCATTCCAATTTTATCGGATGTCTCTAAAGAGACATCAAAGTTGTTTTTCTCCATACCCTTTCATTCTTTTCACAGTCTTGTTTCCTGCTAACATCACATTGTTAATTATTAGCTTCATAATATTTAACATTGTTCATAGTGCATTTAGTATTTTTAGTTTACACATAGTTTGTCTCTGCCTTGTCACACCTTTGTTGTTTTGTGATGTCCCCTTCTTGCTAGTACTCAGACTTGACAGACTTTGGCCTATCATTTGACCCTCGTAGGCCAAGGAATTGATAAGAGGGTCATTTGTGCAGTAACTATGGCTTCTCCCTTGGATTTATACGGTTTGGATGAGACATATATTTTAATAATATAATATTTGTTTGCACTTTGTATTATAATGATATTTTAATATTATGGAAGTGCAAATATAAACTATTATTATATTGGAAAGGGGAATCTTGTAGAATGTGCAATTTAATACTATATTATTTCTTTTAGAAGGGGTGGAAGAAAACAATAAATAGAGGTGAGAGCCTCATTGTTGGGCATCCAGATTTGACACTTGCTTGCTTTGTTCTTTGGTGGTGCCAAGGGTTTCTGATGTTTTTATTGAGCCTTCGAAACAAAAATTCTCATTGGTTAAGCAATTTTGGGGTTGTGAAACTATCAGCTGTGATTATTGCAGCGATTGGAGATACCTCAGTTTCTTCATTGTACTAATATGGTGGCCAAAGGGCCAAAGGTCAGATTCGCTGAAGCTTTCATGGAGGTCATCTATATTCAGATTTTTGCTTGTATAGCTTCATTTTGATATTATTTGTTTGTGGGTGTTGGAGCATTAATCCCAGAAAGACGTGGCAATCATTTTGGAGTACCTTTGAGAAACTATCAAGTTGCTGATAATTGTTTCTAGAGGTCTGCTATATTGTTTCTAGGGCATCATTGGCATCATTGTCTTGCTCATATCTTCACTTTGAAGTATCAATTCGTTCTGGGTATTTGTGCAAACAACCTCTACCAATTGTCCATTCATTTCAAGGGTGGTTCGGAGGAGTTTAATGGATGCATTTATTTTATTTTACATCTGCAACTCAAGGGAAAGGAAGCTGACATATGCTAGGGTCAACTTTGCACTTGGAGGGCCCAAAAAATCAGTAAAATTTCATGTGAGATCATGATTACATCTGCAATTCATCTGGCTTCTTATACCTGGTTTTGAGTATTAATTCTCATTGAAGTAATTATTTTCGGAAGTACATGTGTTCAAAAATCAGGGGCAGACATTAGAGTACTTTCATATGTCACTTGTATTGAATAAATGAATGTTGTTTTGCACCTTACAAAGTCTGAAATTGTAATCAGAACTTTATGATACCAGTATTAAATATTCAGATTTCTTTTTGAAGCATGTATGGCAAGTGTTTGTTGAAATGTTTACTTCAGAATTATAGTGTGTTTTGGGTGAATTTGTTCATATTTAGTTGTCATATGTTTCTCTACATCAATTACAATCAGTTTCTAATAGAAACCAGCATGCATACAAAGTGTTACAATATTCCTTGAGTGCAAATTCTTCATTTCCTACCATATATGAGCAAGGGATATTACAGTGGCATCAGAGCTTTGATCCTGCCATCCTTGAGGGTTGAAGTCTTCATATGCAGCCACAACAATGAGGTCATTATAGGTACTACAATTGAAGGAGAGGAGAGCAAGAGGAAATTCAGTTAGAGGACATACCATTAGAAGGCATGGGTGACAGGGGAGGAGAAGAAGCACTACGAAATGGAAGAAGAAACAATGAAGTAATTGAACTAAGAGAATTCTTCAGGAACATGACAACAAGACAACAACAAGTGGTTGATGCTTTGCATGCACTTACTACCATGATTCAACAAATGCACCCACAAGAAAGACAAAACCATATACCTAATGACGACAAAAGTCTTGCATAGAGAGCTCCCACCCGTACCACTAATAGGCCTACGTGCCCTACCTTTCTAAGGAATGAACCTGAGGAAGAAAAAAGTGGGTCAATGTTTGCTGATGATCTTATGGCAGGAAATGATGAGTGGGAGTTGTTGACATCATAGGTTCTGGAATGCATAAGCTTTGAAAGATTTGTAAGTCAAAGGGGCATTACAAAGCAAGAAGAGAGAGGAGACCAAGATGCCAAAACAAAGACCTCAAGAAAGCCACTAGTAAGCTCACACTACCCATGTTTGAGCGCAATGGAAAGGTCACACCTCATTCTTGGGTTCACAAGCTAGACATATTCTCGAACCTTCAATCCGTGGTATAGGAGGATGGAATAAAATATGCCACTTTACACTTGGAGGGCGTAGCACATAATGGTAGTATCATGGGATTATCACACTTCAGCATAACTGCATCACTTCTTATCAGGAGTTTGTGGATAGGTTGATTTGGCGCTTTGATAGGAAGGATCCTGAAACATACTTCATGGATTTGGCTCAACTCAAACATATTGGGAACTTGAGTTTTATTGGTGACTTTCAAAAATTATCAGTCATGTTTCCCAAAATATCAGAGAGGCGATTAGTGATGTTGTTCATTGAAGGCCTAATGGAACCTTTGGAAGGTTGGATAAAAGCTTTTGATCCCCAAACACTACATGAAGCCATGAAAAAGGCCAAAAGCATGGAACTTACAGTCCTACAGAGCAAGTTTTCAGCCAAGGGGTCATCTTTGTACAAGAACAATAAAATATTTCCCAAGAAAGAGGACAAGGCACACCCAAAGGGAAAATTGACATCTCTACCTGATTGAGAGACACTTAATGATTTGACAAAGAAGAAATTGTGGTTCTACTGCAAAGGGCCATATGATGCAAGTCATGATTGTCCATTGAGGCCTAAGGGGGAGGCAAACAGAGTTATGTGGGCTTTTTATGAGGACTCAGAGTTTGAGCAAGATACATATAATAAGGAATCTAAGTCAAACAAGTCTAAGCATGAGGGAGGAATGGAAACAAAGAATTAGAGAAGTCTAAGCATGAGGGAGACCTGGAAACAAAAGTCAAACTTAAGGAAGCACATCTTACTAGCATACAATGTGAGGGTTCTGTTAGGGTGCGTGGATTCTTTGTTGGAAAAAGGATCATTCCCTTGATATTGGTGCCACACATAATTTCATTGATGCTAGGTTGGTTGAGAGTTGTGGTATATGCACTGAGGACTTTGAAGGAATTGGAGTGAAGGTTGCAAATGGTTACATTCTCAAGTGCGACAAGATGATCTCAAATCTTCACATGTGCTTGAACAACTTTCTATGTAGTGAACATGGGAAACACAAATATGGTTTTGGGAATGACATGGCTTAATGACATTGGCGAGTTCACCCTCCAAGTTATGGAGCAGCTTGATGGGAAGACATATGCGTTGAAAGCCCTATGAGACACTAGTTGCAGGGTTATATCTTTCAGGAGGATGGAGTGGATTATTCAACGTGACATTGTTGAGTGGGCAGTTGAATGTGTTGATGCTAGCACAAGAGCAACAGAAACTAGTTTACCATCTAGACATACAAGAGTTGTGGATTAAGCATACTAAGGTGTTTAGTGATATTGCACTAGGGCGTCCTTTGGATAGAGGGATTAATCATATCATTGAGTTGGAGGAGGGTGCTAAGCATGTGATTCTCACTCCCTACAAACATCCCAAGCAGCTCAAGGATGAGATAGGAAAAACTATCAAGGAGTTTCTTTCTATGGGAGACATCAGACCAAGTAAGTCCCCTTTTGCTTCATTTGTGGTCTTGGTCCAAAAGAAGGATGGTATCTTGTGAATGTGCATTGACTACAAGTTGTTGAAGAAGAGGACTATCAAAAATAGGTATCCTATCCCTAGGATTGATGAGCTGATAGATGAATTATATAGTGCCCAATTTTTCTCCAAGATTGATTTAAGGTCGTAGTATCATCAAATTTGTGTTAGGGAGCAGGATATTGAGAAAAGAACATTTTGGTGTCATTGTGGGAACTTTGAGTTTTTGGTAATGCCATTTGGGCTAACTAATGCACTCGCTTCTTTCTAGTCTACAATGAACAAGGTGTTCCATTCATAGTTGAGCCAGTTTGTGTTGGTCTTCTTTGTTGAATCTGTAATGTCTTGATTTGGGTTCTATCTCAAATTGCTCTTAGTTTCAGTTTAAGACCTTATGAATAGCTTCAAGTATTTTTCTATGGTTGGAAAATATATTAAATTTTTCTTTTTAATTTCAAAGATTTCCAAACTCGACATATATATATATATACCTTGTATGTAAGAAAAAATATATTTATTTATAATTAGGAGTCTCTCCTAATTGTATATCTAACTTTATACTCTTTCTCTTATTAATAATTTTATGCTTCTTTGGTAAATCAACTTTAATATTCCCATCCTATTGATAATCTTGGTCACTTAAGTTATTCCTTGAATTGGGATATGTATTTACCAATCCCTTTTCACATGAGCGCTGACAGCCTATGTTATTCGAACATTGTGGTTGGTATCTTGTTGTATTGGCGTAGACCCCGACGAAGATCCTTCCACTCGTTGCAGTGTTGATCCTGTGCTCCAAGCTTGCTTTAATGCAATTTGATGGTGTATGTCTTGCCCTGATGCCGATTCTGGACTTTCCTTATTCTACACTTTGTGTCAGTGAACTCAATGCTATTCCTTTCCCTAACGTTGGTTTTCTTCTCCTTCGTTAACGTCGATGTGGAGTCCGGTCTGAATGTTCGTACCTCCTTTAATATGCTTCTGTCAATGTGATTGGGTAACGTCCATTGCAACGCTTGTTCCAAGCCTTTGAATGGTGAGTGGGATATTAAAAAAATGCTTTTTTTATATATGAACAGCCGAACACTTCTTCCACATAAATACCCTTGACTTGGATACGAGCAGACGTGTCCCGTGACATGATAAATGGCGGCTTGATTATGAAATGATTTAGGTTAGATTATATTTAAATATTTATAATGCCGTCGATTAGGCTTAGTAATGTATGCATATTACATAATTAATGTATATTACTAAATATGTTTATATTTATTATTATTATTATGAATAATATTAATTTATATTATTATGAATAATATAAATAATTAAGTAGAATAAATAGATCATAAATATTTATCTATATAGTTTATCAATATTATTTCTTTTGTGAATAACCGATAATAGTATATGAACTATTATTATATTTTATGCAATTATAATTATAGGATTCCTTTTTGGAGGGGTCATGACAGTCTCCCCTTCTCAAAATTGCTTGTCCTCAAGCAATATCACTCATGCACAAGCTCTTTCATAGACAAGAAACATATTTTCATACAAAAGGCCTAGAAGATTTTATAAGACATACATCTTCAATGAATGAAAACACAGAGCAGACACAATGCAGACAGATGAAGACATGAAGCATACAAAATGTAGACACATCATATGTTATTTATTGATTCTTTATAATTTGTTTCTCACAATGAAGTGAAGGAAATGATTTACAAAATATACTTCCCTAATGCTTTTTATTGATCATGAACCCTGCAAGAATAAGTATTTGTTAGCATGCACATGTATATAATATCTCATAACAAAAGATGAGTTGTGATAAATTAGTTCTAAACCAATACCCTACCAAGCCCAAGAGCGAAACTTTGGTCCCCTTGGCCTCAATGGAAGACACCAGTCATCCAATGAGGTGGCCTACTTGGCAGATTAAGTTGACATGATGTGAAATTCTTAGTTTGACCAATCTAAGTCCAAGAGCGAAACTTTGGCCCCCTTGGCCTTGATGGAAATATTTTATCATTCCATCAAGGTGGTCTACTTAGATGTTCATCTTAACATTCTTTTCCCAATCTAAGCCCAAGAGAGAAACTTTGGCCCTCTTGGCCTTGATGGCAGCACTTTGGAATCCATCAAGGTGGTCTACTTAGATGAAAATTCTTAGATACCCTACCTAAGCCCAAGAGCGAAACTTTGGCCCTCTCGGCCTTGATGGCAGCACTTGGCATCCATTAAGGTGGTCTACTTAGGAGGTAACTTGATTCACTAATTATTATAATTCATTTTATTACATATATATGTATTCCACTAAAATTGCAGCTCATCTAGTTCTTATCGGTCCTTCGCATCTTCATTACTCTCTTGATTATATTTAGGTCTCTTGTTCATCTTTCCTTTTACTTCCTCGTCAAGTGTTGCGTCCATTTTTCAAACTTGGGCTTCTCTTTCCACATATGTGTTTGGTTCCCAACTTTCCTTGCAGTGAAAGCATAAATTTTTTCTTTTTAGTTCATCAGGATGGCTTTTTAGCTCTCTTCTGCATTTATGGCCACATTCCCATGGTTCCTTACAATGGTAACATAACTCATCTTTCTGGAATTCGTTGGAGTGATTTCTTTCTTTTTCATAATGTCTGGAATGTGTGCTCAGTGCATGGTTCTTGCACCTATCCTTTATTTGTTGCATATCAAATTTTAATGCCTTTTGGATTGCATCTTCTAATTTTTTTGGTTCATGTGCTCCCATTGCGCTCTTGATTGATTCCTTCAACCCATCTATAAATAAATAGGTGAGTCTCTTTTGTGATATTTCAGGTACCATGGCTGATAACTTTTCAAATTCCCTAGCAAATTCCATCACTGACCCTTCTTGTCTAAGTTGGGCTAATCTTTTGAAGTACCATTCTGTGTCTATTTGATCAAATCGCTTTATGAGTTTTTGGGTGAATTCATCATAACTCTTAATTTGTTTTTGTCCCTGGTTGTTAAGGCCACGTTGCCATGTTGCCAGCAATCTTGTGCTACTCCTCTTAAATGAAGGACAGCAAATTGGATAACACTTTTTTCTGTCATTGGATTTAAGGAAAGATATGTATCCAACATTTGTACCCATTAGCATACTGTAGTTCTTTCTGTTCCGTCAAATTTTGGGAGACTCACTTTATTTATCTCCTCTCTTAGTCCTTTCTCTTGGTGTGTTTGTCTTTTTCTATTAGATAGTGACTTCATCTGAGCATCACAATAGTCTTTAAATGGTATCTCCCTTCTAAGTTCAGGATCGATTCTAGAGTACTCATTTATAATGTCATTTATATTATTTACTTCATTTAATCCATCCTCCTCTTCTTGTTCTTCTCCAGGTAGGAAGGGGGGTCTTGTGGGTCTATGCTCTGATTTTGGTATATGCAACTGATTATTATCATCTTTAGATTGGTGACAATTTGTATCTCTCCCATTTTTGTTTATATTATGAAGGGCTTCCAAAGAGGAGCCGATTTGTTTCACTTTGCTCGGTTATAGCTCGAGCGTTTCTTTTAGTTTGTTCCTTGAGTGCTTGAGTAGTTCGGTTCGTCTGTTCCATGAAAGCTTTTAATTCATTACTTATTTGATTCTTCATTTTGGTGGATTGTTTCCTTCCTTCCCTTTCTAATGCTCTCCGATCCCTCTGGTGTTTTTGCATTAACTATTTTCCATAGGCTGGCAAGAAAGATGCTCTGATACCACTTGTAATGTCCCGATTTGGGTTCTATCTCAAATTGCTCTTAGTTTTAGTTTAAGACCTTATGAATAGCTTCAAGTATTTTTCTATCGTTGGAAAATATATTAAATTTGTCTTTTTAATTTCAAAGATTTCCAAACTCTTGAAATATATATATATATATATATGTAAGAAAAAATATATTTATAATCAGAAGTCTCTCCTAATTGTATATCTAACTTTATACTCTTTCTCTTATTAATAATTTTATGCTTCTTTGGTAAATCAACTTTAATATTCCCCTCCCATCGATAATCTTGATCACTTTAGTTATTCCTTGAATTGGGATATGTATACACTTAATGATGGTATTATGTATGTACCAATCCCTTTTCATATGAGCGCTGACGACCTATGTTATTCGAATTTCGTGGTTGGTATCTTGCTACACTGGCGTAGACCCCGACGAAGATCTTCCCACTCTCTGCGGTGTTGATCCTTTGCTCCAAGCTTGCTTAATGCAATTTGATGGTGTATGTCCTAACTTGATGCCAATTCTGGACTTTACTTATTCTATGCTTTGTATTGGTGAACTCAATGCCATTCCCTTCCCTAACGCTGGTTTTCTTCTCCTTTGTTAATGTTGATGCGGAGTTTGGTTTGAATGTTCGTACCTCCTTTAATATGCTTCCATCATGTGATTGGGTAACGTCCATTGCAATGCTCGTTCCAAGCCTTTGAATGGTGAGCGGGATACTAAAAAAATGCTTTTTTAATATATGAACAGCCGAACACATCTTCCTCATAAATACCCTCGACTCGGGTACAAGCAGATGTGTCCCTTGACATGATAAATGGTGGCTTGATTATGAAATGATTTAGATTAGATTATATTTAAATATTTATAATCTCGTCATTTAGGCTTATTAATGTATGTATATTGCATAATTAATGTATATTACTAATATGTTTATATTTATTATTATTATTATTATTATGAATAATATTAATTTATATTATTATGAATAATATAAATAATTAAGTAGAATAAATAGATCATAAATATTTATCTATATAGCTTATCAATATTATTTCTTTTGTGAATAATCGATAATAGTATATGAACTATCATTATATTTTATCCAATTATAATTATAGGATTCCCTTTTGGTGGGGTCATGACAAAATCCTAACATATTGGTGTACAACAAAACATGGGAGGAGCATATTGCACACCTTGATACAATTTTGGCTATTCTCAGCAAGGGTCTTTGTATGCCAAGGAACCCAAGTGTGACTTAAGCATGATAGAGTCGTTCTACTTAGGCCACATCATCAGTGTCGAGGGAGTGCGTGTGGATCCTGTAAGGTTAGGGCTATCACTGAGTAGCCTATGCTTGAGAATTTCACACAACTTAGAGGGTTTTTGGGACTTTGTGGTTTCTACCGTAGTTTTGTTAATGGTTATTCACGACATGCACCTCCACTTACAAATTTGATAAAGAGCGGGGCTTTTGTTTGGACTCCTGAAGCACATGAATGCTTGAGATGTTCAAACGACTTATGACTACTTGTTCAATACTTGCATTGTTAGATTTCACTAAACCTTTTGAGTTGCAGTATGATGCTTTTGGAGAGGGGATTGGAGTCCTTATGCAGGATAAGCATCGGATGGCATTTGAGAGTTAAAAGTTGAGAGGACTGGAGAGGAGCTATAACATTTATGATAAAGAAATGTTGGCCATTATGAATGCATTGGCCAAGTTCAAGCAATGCTTAGTGGATAGCAAGTTCGTTGTTAAAATGGACCATAAAAACTTGAGACATTTCCTAGGGCAGCAATATCTTAATGATCATCAATGAAAATGGGTGAGCAAGTTGCAATGCTGAAGTACACAAAATGTTGTTGATGCTTTATCTCACCATCCACATTTGAGCTCTATAGCCGAGGTTTCAGAGGATTGGAGGCATTTGATTATGGAAAAATATGTCAAGAACTCTTGGGTCGAAGGCATTATTGAGGGGTCAATTCAAGATAGTCAATACTCAATTGTCAATGATCTTATCATTTATGAAGGGAGAATCTTTTTGGCCCCAGGATTAGAGGTGAAGAACATGGTGTTAAGGTGCTTTCAAGATTTGTTGATGGCAGGACATCCTGGGTAATTCAAAACATCTAGACAGATTCAGGAGTGGTTTACTTGGAGGGGACAGCAATCAAAAGTTCTTCGATATATGAAGGAGTAACTTGTTTGCCAACAGAATAAATAGGATCACATACACCTTGCAAGCTTACTTCAACCACTTTCGATTCCTAATAGGAAGTGGGAATGCATATCTATGGACTTCATTACAGGCTTGCCAAAAGTCCAGGGTAGAGATTGTACTTATGTGGTAATGGATTATTTGACTAAGTATGCTCATTTCTTTCTGATCACCACTACATATTCAGCTACAAAAGTAGCATAATTTCTTTTTGTGAGATATTTAGATTGCGTTGGAGCATTGTCAATGACAGATATAGTCATTTCATAAGCCATTTCTGCCAGGAGCTCTTCAGACTTTGTGGAACTGAGCTCACTCCAAGTACTAGTTATCACCCACAAACAGATGGTTAAACAGAGATAGTTAACAAATGGGTGGAAGGATATCTCACGAATCTACATTGCAGGAAAACAAAAGGCTTGGATTGAATGGATATACTTTTGTGAGTATTGCTATAATACCACTTACCATCTTTCTATTCAGATGACACCATTCATGGCCTTGTACTGTTATGAGGTGCCTACTTTCTTGACTTGCCAATGAGTGACAATAGAGTACCTAGTGCTAAAGATTTATTGCATGAGGATATCGTGAGGGCTCTTTGAGAGAATGTCTAAAAGGCACATAATCAACAAGAGCAGTATGCATATCAAAAGAGAGTTGAGCGCTCCTTTGAGATTGGGGATATGGTGTATTTGATGTTGCAGCCTTACAAACAGTCGACTCTGAAGAAGAGCAAAAAAGCTCAAGCCACAATATTAAGGGCCTTTTAGGGTCATTACGCATGTGGGCGAGGTGTCTTATGAGCTTGAGTTGTTGGTAGATAGTAGAGTACATAATGTTTTCCATGAGTCATGCCTCAAGAAGGCATTAGGACATCATGTGATCCCTTCCACTACTTTACCACCTTTGGATGAGTGTAAGTTGATACTAGTACCTGAGGCTATTTAGGATGTTAGAGACAAACAACTGAGGAGACGAATTATCAAAGAATATTTAATCAAATGGAGAGACTTATCGGTCGAGGATGCTACTTGGAAGAGTGAGGAGATTTCGCAGCATCCAAAGTTGAGATTGCTTGGGGACAAGCAATTTTAGGGAGGGCAGAATTTAATGTCCCTTTTTAGTAGTACTCAGACTTGACAAAGTTTGGCCTATCATCTAGTGGGCACCCTAGAAATGGCTCTAATACCATTGTAATGTAATGGGCTCTAATACCACTGTAATGGGCACCTTGGAAATGCCCAAAAACTGAACCAACTGCTGAAATAGATTTTTTATGCCAACTGAGGATTGAATCAATCCTGAAATTATATTAGTTCTCAAAATGATAAAATCAAGTACAAAGCAATGTATTCCAAAGGCCAAACCCCAAGGGAATGACGTCTAGAATGTTACAAGAGAGGATGAACATCCTCTATTGCCAAGAAAGATATGTGACTCACACATCCAAGTTCTTATCAAATGTCATTCACAAAAATCCGATGCTCAACAATGAGACTCTCACCCCTATTTATCCTTTTCCTTCACTCTTCTAGAAAGAATTAAAACATTAATTAATTGCAAGCGCTAGAAGCTTCCCCCTTCCAATAATTAATGCACTCTCTAGAAACTCCTCGCTTGCAATACAATAATTAATTGTGCTTCTAGAAAATTATATTACTAGAGGCTTCCACCTTTCCAATAATTAATACACACTCTAGAAGCTTCTCCCTTGTAATACAATAATTAATTAAATTAATTAACTATAAATTCACCTTTTAATTTTTAATTTTAATTTATTTAATGACTTTATAAGAAATTAATTTAATTCCTCTTATGCTCCACTTAGACTTTGGAGAATGTGAAGGCTAAAAGATGGGGTCATTACAGTCTGCCCTCCTTGAAATTGCTTGTCCTCAAGCAATCTCAATCCTGTTCGCTGTAGCACCTGCTCACTCTCCCAAGTGGCATCTTCCTTTGGCAGAGATCTCCATTTGACTAAATATTCTTTTATCAAGCTACTTCGTAGAGTCCTTTCCCTAGTATCTAGAATAGCCTTAGGAATTAATATGAGCTTTCCCTTCTCATCTAATGGTGGTAATTCTGCTGAAGGCACAACTCTCTGACCGATGGCTTTCTTAAGCCTTGACACATGAAACACATTATGCACCTGACTACCCTTTGGAAGCTCAATCTCGTAAGCAACCTCGCCCACCTTGCAAATCACTCTGTAGGGGCCATAAAACCTAGGCTTCAACTTCTCTGCTCCGCTTTTCTTGAGTGATGATTGTCTGTATGGTTGTAGCCTCAGATAAACCATATCCCCAACCTCAAAACTACGCTCTATCCGGTGCTGGTTAGCATACAATTTCTGCTGATTTTGGGCTTGCTATATATTCTCCTTGAGCACCCTCAAAATATCGTGACTATCCTACAAGAAGTGTTTTTCTTTGGGCACTCTACTATCCCCCAAAACCAGATCCATGAAACTATGTGCTTCATAACTGTACAGTGCCATGAATGGAGTCATCTTGATGGACATATGATAAGTGGTGTTATAACAACACCCTCCCATATGTAGCCATTTGACCGAAGCCCTTTGTTGTGCAGTCACATAGTTCCTCAGATATCCTTCCACCCATTTATTCACAATCTCTATTTGCCCATCTGTCTTTGGATGATAACTAGTGTTAGGTGTAAGATTTGTACCACACAACCTAAACAGTTGCTACCTAAAAGTACTCATGAACTTACTGTCCCAATCACTGATAATGAAACTAGGTAGCCCATGTAACCTGAATATCTCTCTGAAGAAAAGATCGGCCACCTATGCTGTTGTGTAAGTGGATGGAATAGCAAAGAAATGAGCAAACTTCGTCAGCCGATCAACTATCACATAGATGCAATCTTTCCCTTGTACTCGTGGTAACCCGATGATGAAGTCCATAGAAATACTTTCACATTTCCTATCCGGAATGGGCAAAGGCTGTAACAACCCTGCAGGATATGTGTGCCCTCCCTTATTCTACTAGCAAATTGCACACTCCCTGACATGCTTCTGAACATCATCCTTGAGCCCTTTCCATGTGAACCGCTCACGGATTTGCCTGTAGGTCTTAAAGACCCTTGGATGTCTAGCTGTAGGTGTATTGTGAAATGCCTTCAGTATTACCTCCCTAAACTGTGATGAAGGAATCAAATATATCCTACCTTGAAACTTTATCAATCCATCCATCACCACATAACGATCATCATGTATGGTGTCTGCAATTACTCCAGAAGCCTAAGTGTCCCTTGCATACTCTTCTATGATCTTATTTCTCCAATCTCCTGTAATCTCAGCTAGAGCACAAATATGAGGTCTCTTGGATAAAGCATCTGCCACCACATTCTTCTTACCTTTGACAAACTCAATGTCAAAGTCATAGGCCTGTAACTTCATAATCCACTTTTGTTGTCTATCATTCAAATCACGTTGGCTCATGAAGTATTTGATGTTGTTGTGATTGGTTTTGATAACAAACTTTCTCCAAACTAGGTAGGACGAAACTTAGCCAATGCATGCATTATAGCCAACATCTCCTGATTATAGATGGAATAGCTCCTCTCCACTCCACAGAGCTTCTTGCTCTCAAAAACAATGGGATGCTTCTCCTACATCAAGACTGCCCCAATCCCATCTCCTGACGCATCACAATGAAGCTCAAATGGCTTTGTGAAATCTGGTAGAGCAAGTACTGGACATGATGACATCACCTTCTTGAACTGATCGAAGCTTCTCTGAGCTGCCTCTGTCGATGTGAAGGCCCCTTTCTTGGTAAGGTCTGTCAAGGGTGTAGCGATCTGTGAAAATCTTTTAACAAATCTCTTGTAAAATCTGCAGAGACTAAGGAATCCCTTAAGCTGTGTAAGATTCGTAGGAGTAGGCCAATCAACAATAGCCCTAATCTTTTCAGGATCTACCCGAACTTCATCTGTGCTGATGATATGCCCAAGGTATAGTAGCTCAGTCATCCCAAACTCACACTTAGATTCCTTGGCATATAGTGACTCTTTCTCCAAAGTGGACAACACCATCTGTAGATGTTGTAAATGCTCCTCCCAAGTCTTACTAAAGACTAAAATCTCATCAAACAAAATCAAGACAAATCTCCTAAGCTGCTCCTTGAATACCTGATTCATGCAACTCTGGAATGTAGCAGGCCCATTGGTCAGCCCAAATGGCATAACCAAAAACTCAAAGTGGCCATAGTGACATTGAAAAGTTGTCTTCTCAATGTCCTCCTCCCTCATCCTGATCTGATGATACCTTGACCGTAGATCAATCTTTGTAAAAAAGCATGCACCATGTAACTCATCAATCAGCTCATCTATTCGTGGGATGGGATATCTATTCGTAATGGTCTTCTTATTTAATGCTGTGTAATCGATGCACATGCGCATTGTCCCATCCTTCTTCTTTACCAACACTACTACTGAAGCAAAGGGGCTCTTACTAGGCTTGATATGCCCTATTTCTAGCAACTTCTTAATTGCCTTCTCTACCTCATCCTTATGTTTCTTAGGATGACGATAGGGAGTAATCATGACTGGTTTGGATCCCTCCTCGAGCTCAATAACATGCTCTATCCCCCTGTTAGGAGGAATCCCATTCGGAATCTTGCCAAATAACTTAGTGTGCCTGTCAAGTATCTCTTGGATATCTGGTGGATGACTCTTCACCTGTGGCTCTTGTGAAGTTGGCATAGTGAAACATTTTGCTGCCCACTCTATGTTGTTATGCCGAAAAAGTCTTTGTATTCTCCTCACAGAAACTACTTTGCAACTCTCATCTGAAAGTCCTCTAAGTACAATAGTTCTTCCCTCATGCTAAAACTTCATCTCCAATTTCGCTAGGTTAAGTGTGAACTCTACTAGTGAAGCCATCCATACCATGCCGAGGATGACATCATAGTCTCCCATGTCTACCACATAGAACTCATCTTACAACTCATAGCCATCTCCAAACCTGATGTGAAGATTAGATATCTTCCGAGTGCATAATAGTTTGTCACCATTAGCTAGCGTGTAGACCTCTCTTGGCTACCAATTGTGCATATATGAAATTATGTGTAGCCCCAGTGTCAATGAGTGAGATCACTTTCTGCCCTTGGACAATACCTCTAACCTTAAATGTGATTACCTTCTGAGCCCTCGTTAATTGTGCTAATGACTTCTCATCCTCAAGAATGCTGCTCTCCTCTGTAGTGCTATCCTCATCTGAATCAGAGTGTTGATCCTCCTTCTCTAATTGTGACTCTTCTGCTGAGAAATACTCCATTTGATTTGCCTTAGCCTTGAAAGGACACTTATGAGATAAATCCCAAGGCTCTCTGCAATGAAAACATAACTTCTTCTTTCTTAAATCATTCAAGGTGTCATTATCCAACTTATCTCTTTTTGGCTGAGCATCCTTGTGAAAAGTTTTTTTGTCCTTCTCCTTGTCCTTTTTCATATAAGAATCCCTGTGCTGAAATCTACTCCTTAATGAAGCAGGTGCTAAGTCACGAGCCTTTTTAGTGGCCTCCTGCAATGTAGCTGGGTCATGCCCCTTGACCCATCCTCGCAAGGGTTTTGAGAGTCTATCCATAAACAACACTACCAACCTCCTCTCTGAAATATCTGTGACCAACACAGCTAACCTCTGAAACTTACTGATATACGTCTCAACTGATCCCCATTGCTTAAGTTGTGCCAACTCCTTAAACTGTACTTCAGGATCCCTGGTATCAAATCTCTCTATGAGCTTCTTAGTGAACTCCTCGTAAGATGTGATCCGATTATGTCCCAAGGTTACCATGCCATGGTGCCACCACTCATGTGCAGGTCCATCCAAGTGAATAGCCGCATACTTTATAGCCTCCTCTTCAGGCATAGGATTTAGCTGCAAGTATGTATCCATCTTCTGCACCCAAGCTCGTGCGGTCATCTTCCTTGAAGCATCATAATAAGGTAAAGAAAGTTTCCCAACTTTCTTTCTTAACTCAAGGTTTTGACTTCTTCCTCCTGATCTGGGCATGTGTCTCATCCTCAAGTCCAAGTAATCTCTGAGAGAAATGTCTGCCTGAAACTCCGGTCCACTAGCTTCCCAATCCCTCCTGAACGGATCCTGTAACTCCATAATCTGCGGTTCATTAACTAGTTGAACTAGATCTCTGGGTGGAAAGGTGGGTAGAAGAGGTCTCGAGCTTATTGTTCGAGCTGGGCATGCAACATGTCTAAAGTTATCAGCCTCATTCCCATTGTTGTCATGTCCATTATTACTATTACTGTTGCCTCGGCCTCCATTATCATTGCCCCTATTATTGTTGTTTCCATTGTTGGCATCATCTGGATTAATATTGATGCCCATCTGTCTAGCCATTAGCTGCAACATCATATCCATTCGCCTATTCTGCTCTTGTTGCATCCACTGCCCCTCCTCTAATGTATCCAATAACCTGAACATTACATTTTCTTGATCTGGACCAATATTCCTATCATCTCGGTCACCCATACTGCTGTCTTGTTCAAAGAATATCTCCTTTGTGTTTGTATGACTGAATTGAATGTCCCTTTGCACGGATGAACTACCTTGTTCATTCTGTAAGTCTAAACTCCTACTTTGTCTTGCTCTGGTATTGCGGAAATTATAAAGCCCTTGGTGTATGCTCAAACATAAATGCTTAAGATCTCCACAGGATGGTAGGACTTATAGCTCTGATACCACTGTAGTGGGCACCCTAGAAACGGCTCTGATACCACTGTAATGTAATGGGCTCTGATACCACTGTAATGGGCACCCTAGAAATGCCCAAAAACTGAACCAATTGCTGAAATAGATTTTTTATGCAAACTGAAGATTGAACTGATGCTGAAATTATATTAGTTCTCAAAATGATAAAATCAAGTACAAAGCCATGTATTCCAAAGGCCAAACCCCAAGGGAATGACGTCTAGAATGTTACAAGAGAGGATGAGCGTCCTCTATTGCCAAGAAAGATATGTGACTCACATATCCAAGTTCTTATCAAATGTCATGCACAAAAATCCGATGATCAACATTGAGACTCTCACCCCTATTTATCCTTTTCCTTCACCCTTCTAGAAGGAACTAAAACATTAATTAATTGCAAGTGCTAGAGGCTTCCCCCTTCCAATAATTAATGCACTCTCTAGAAACTCCTGCCTTGCAATACAATAATTAATTGTGCTTCTAGAAAATTAAATTACTAGAGGCTTCCACCTTTCCAATAATTAATACACACTCTAGAAGCTTCTCCCTCGTAATACAATAATTAATTAAATTAATTAAATATAAATTCACCTTTTAATTTTTTAATTTTAATTTATTTAATGACTTCATAAGAAATTAATTTAATTTCCCCTTATGCTCCACTTAGACTTTGGAGAACGTGAAGGCTAAAAGATGGGACCATTACATATCATTGGACCCTGGTAGCCTAAGGAGTCGATTTGAGGGTCATTTGTGCAGTAACTTTGGCTTCTTGCTTGGTTTTATATGGTTTGGATGACATTATATTGTAATGAAAAAATGTTTATTTACATTTTATATTATAATAATATTTTAATATTATTAAAGCACAAATATAAAATATTATTATACTGGAAAGGAGAATCCTCTAAAAAGTGCAGTTAAATAATATATTATTTCTTCTAGAAGGGGTGGAAGAAAAGAATAAATAGAGGTGAGAGCCTCATTGTTGGGCATCCAGATTTGACAATTGCTTTCTATGTTCTTTGGTGGAGCCAAGGGTTTTTGTAGTTTTTATTGAGCTTCTGGGAACATAAACTCTCATAGGTTAAGCAATTTTGAGGCTGTGAAAACATTAGCTTAGCTTAGCTTATTGCAGCGATTGGAGATACTTTAGTCTCTTCATTGTGCTATTTTGGTAGCCAAAGGCCAGATTTTCTGAATCTTTCATAGAGGTTATCTATATTCAGATTTTTGCTTGTGTAGCTTTATTTAGATGTTATTTCTTTATGGGTGTTGGAGCATTAATCTGCCAAGGACATGACAATCATTTTGGAGTACCTTGGAGGAATTATCAGGTTGTTAATAATTGTTTTTTGAGGTATCTTCACTTTGAAGCATCAGTTCATTCAGGGTATTTGTGCAAACAACTTCTATCAACGGTCCAAACATTTCAAGGGTGGTTTAGAGGAGTTTACTGGCTGCTTATTTTATTCTACATCTGCAACTCAAGGTTAAGGAAGCGGACATATGCTAGGGTGGTTTTTGCATTTGGAGGGCCCCCCAAAAATCAGGAAAAATTCATGCAGGGTCATGATTATGTCCGCAATTCATTCTGACTTCTTATACCAGGTTTTGAGCACTAATTATCATTGAAGTAATTAGTTTTTGAAGTACATGTGTTAAAAAATTAGAGGCAACGATTAGAGTACTTTCATGTGTCACTTGTATTGAATAAATGAATACTGTTTTGCACCTTACAAAGTCTAAAGTTATAATCAGAAATTTATGACTGCAGTATTGAATTTTCAGACTACTTTCTGAAGCATGTATGGCAAGTATTTGATGAAATGTCTACTTCAGAATTTGAGTGTATTTTGGGTGAAATTGTTCAAATGTTTAGTTGTCTTATGTTTCCCTACATCAATTGCAATCAGGTTGTAATAGAAACCAGCATGCATACGAAGTGTTTGACTTTTTTATTTGAGTGCAAATTCTTCATTTCCTACCTTTTTTTTTTGGTGAATGGTCCTTTTCTATTAATAATTAATATACTAAGATTACAATTCACAAAAAAAGGCCGGGGGATACAAAGATCACCCCGTGAAAGTTCACACAGCCGTAGCCGGAATCAAACACTATTCATAAAAAAAAACATAAATAGCAACCTCAGGCGGCCAATGTAGTGCCTGCTGAGGGTGGTGGTTCATTATGATCATGAAAACCTCAATCATCTTTGGGATTGGGGGGCGGGCTAGGGACAGTCCAACCATCATCAGCAGCAGGATCAGTGGCAGCCTCTGCATCTTTTATCTCTAGCCGCGGAGGAGAAATCACCAGATCCAGGCGAGGCCATTTCCCAGAAAGTGCCCACCGAGCACCAGGAGGAGGAGCTAGGGACCAGCGAAAGCCACCAAGGGGTGGGGAAGCTGAGGGGCACCTCCATCCACCATCACCACCACTGGGAGAGCGGTGGTGGGAAGCCTAGGAGCGCCGGGTGTGCAAGTAGCAACTTGAGGAATGGTGCTGCGGATGGCGGCCTCAAGGTGTCGAGGTATCAGCCAAAGCATCTGGAGGAACTTTGGCAACAGTGCAAGGGGCATTGCCCAGTGGTTCAGTAGCTCTTGCAGGTGAGCCACCTCCAAGGCCACTTTGTTAGCTTGAACTTGAATCTGCATAGTTACATTATTACAAATGCATGCCTTAGTGTACATAGCAATATTAATATCAAGAAAATTGTGAGTGAAAAGAACAAAATTCCTATCTTTCCACAGAGTGAACAAAATCTCCATTCTGAAGGTATGCCAAATCTGGGTGAATTTTCGAGGGATTCTGGGGGAATCACCCAATATAACCATGTGCCAAGAAAAGGGTTAAGTTATGAATCCAGTGTCAATAATTTTGAGCACACCTACAAAACCAGTAATTATGCATGAAAGACTCTGGTTGTCTACAAAAAGGGCATCTAGGATTTGGAACCCCAATATGCTTGAGACAAGGTCCAAGGAGAAGACCTTGAAAGGCCAGACACCAAGCAAAATGGGCAATCTTGGGCTCTGTAATAGCACTCCATATAGTGTCAAAGCGTTTTCTCCATTGAGAAAGAGAAGATTGCAAATGTCATCTCTGATTGAGTGTATCCACCATCGGCAGATGGGGAGAAAGCCATCTATAACCTAGACTTGGCTTGTAATTGGAAAAAGGAGTGGCAGGATACCACTTCCAATCATGCCACCAAGGTCTAACAGACTGAATACCCACTTTATGAATTAAATGAATTGGAATTGGAGAGAGCAATAAGTCAAAAGTCTGCCGATCTGAATGGATAAGATGGTATTGGACTTGCATATCTTCCTAGGATTTGAAACTCATGGAAACCCTAGAGAAAAGATCTTTGGGAGTTTTGACGCCTCATTTGAAAAAACACAAAGCACTAGCACCTTGAGTCTTGGCAAGGGGAGTACCCTTAATGGCAAACAGGGGAGACCACCAAATGTTCTACTGATTCAAGGAGAGGCCATTGCAGAACTCATCACTAGACCAGCGAAGCCAAGGCTTGATAGCTTTCCAAGCCTTCCATATGTTCTTGATAACAAAAGAGCCTTGTATGATCACTGGCTCGCGCATGATGAGAAGGGTGTGGAAACCAATCCCTTTCCAAGTGGCGTTGTTGACGAGAAAGCCAGAAGAGATGCAATGCTGAACCAAAATCTTCTAGGCTTCATCTCCAATGATGGTACGAATGATCCATTTGGCACAAAGAGAAAGGCCTTGTTTCTGAGTGGAAAGCAGGCTAAGGCCACCAGATTCTTTTGGGAAACAACAAAAATCTCAAGCAACTTTGTGAAAGCCATGATGATCAGAACTAGAAGCCCAGAGAAAATCCTTGAGCAGTCTTTCCAATTTCTGGTAGGAGGCTTTAGAGGGAGCCTAACAAGAAGAATAATAGACATGAGCGGCTGTAAGAACTTTTGAAAAAAATTGGAATTTGCCCGCAAGGGAGAGCGGTTTCATAAGCCAATAATCAAGCTTCTTGGTGATCTTGGCAAGCATAGCATTCCATAGTTCAACAGGCGAAGCCTGGAAAGCAAAAGGAATGCCAAGAAAGCAGAAAATCTCCCTATGAGTGATCCATTTCCAATCAAACTGGCTAAGCCAAGGTGGAGTTGGCAAGAATGACTGTCGGTAGCAGAGCGTTTTATGCCATTGAATAGTAGATCTAGAGGCTTGAGAAGAAGTGTCTAGGCAAATTAAGGCATTTTTGATGTTTTCTTCATCCTCCAAAAGAGTGAGGAAGGAATCATCAGCAAAATGACCATTGACCAATTGGGAGGATGATTCTGGCAAAGAAATGCCATGAACCAGTCCAGAGGACATAGAGTGGGCTAGCAAATAGCCAAATCCTTCAGCAGCAAGGACATAAAGCGCCGGTGCCAGAGGTCAACCTTGCCTAATGGAACAAAAAAGACCAAAAGCCTCAGATTGAGAATTATTGATGGTAATGCAAAGCATTAGCATCGCCAAAGAGCATCTCCACAAACTGCAGGAAATTGGGACCAAAACCAAGAGCCTAGAATGAAGCACATTGATGTGCAGTATCACTTTGTGAGAAATATGGTGGAAGATGGAAAGGTAAATTTGAAAAAGGTAGATACTGTGAAGAATGTTGCAGATGCATTAACGAAACCAGTGGGCACTGAGAAGTTCAGATGGTGTTCGGAGTCTATGGGCCTTTTGGCCTATAGCGGTTAGTTTCTGTTGTGTTCCTATTGCTCTTACAAGGTGTTCGACAAGTGGGAGAATGTTAGGAATAAGGTGTCTCAACCTTGTATAATTCCTCTTCTTATTATTTATTTTGTAAAATGTATTTCTTGCAAATAATGTTGATGTGTCGACATCTTGAATTGTGTGTAAGGAGATCATGACTAAAACGGTTATGACGGATTCCTATGACACGTAAGAGCTATGTTAGGAAGATTCAATGACAGGTGAAAACATGTGGCAACTAAAATATTTGAGAACTGTACACTCTACCCCAATAGTGGGGTTTGGGGTTCCTATTTTCTCGGAGAATGGTAAAACCCTAATACGGTTTACCTTTGGGAGTAGCCCTAAAGTGAAGCGCATGTTATAAGCATTTTTAGGGTTATGAAGAGATGCGATGCGAAAAAGGTGTATTGTTGGTACTGCGAGTAGCTACTGGAGTCTTCTGTTGTTGATGTTGAACTTGCATTGCAAGTGTATTGTAACCTCGTGTTGAAGATAATACATTGTGCAGGTTCTGAAGGGGTGGGGTTGTTTTACTGAAATGTTTTTTCCCACCGGAAAATCCTTGTGTTATGTGTTCCTTTCTCTATCTATTTCCTGTATGCATGGTTGGCTACAATATTGTTGTTTACATGATACTGAATCTGTAAGTGTAGAAGATTTTAATAGGATTTGCATCATACTTTCCTTATGAGATTAGTGTAGGAAGCTGTTTCCTCACCTGAGTTTCCTTACAAGTGGTATCAGAGCTTGATCAACTTTTGATCCTAGTTGTTGGGTAGGGTTTTTTGAGCTAATCTCAAGTTGAGTGGGGAGTCTTGTGCAAAGCATCCTGAATTTTATTTGCAGATTGAGATGGCAAGTTCATCATATGGAAGAATGGAGGTGGAGAAATTTAATGGCACTAATTTCGAGTTGTGGAAACTCAAGATGGAAGACATGTTGGAAGATCGTGACCTATGGGAAGCGACTACAAGCGCTACAAGACCAACAACTATAGCTCAAGTAGATTGGGATATCAAAGACCGTAAAGCTAAGGGTCTCATAAGACTATGTTTAACCGATGCAGTCCTTCTGAATGTTCTAGATGAGAAAACCGCATATAGTTTGTGGGAGAGACTTGGGACCGTGTATAAGGCCAAATCTTTGGTGAACAAGTTGTTCCTGAGGAAGAAGTTGTATTCTCTGTGAATGGAGGAAGGTGGATCCTTAACGGATCATTTAAATGCATTTAATCTGCTGGCTGCACAGTTGACATCAGCTGGTGTCAAGTTAGAGGAGGATCGTTGCTACACACTCTTGTGTTCTTTACCGGATTCATGGGACCATCTTGTGATGGCTCTCGGAAGCACATTAGTCACCTTCAAAATGGATGATGTGGTGTCTTCGCTGTTATCAGAGGAGATGCGGAGAAAGGCTTCTGTTTCGGAAAAAGAAGCCCTTGCTGTTCGTGGGAGATCCATGGAAAGAGGGAAGAAAAATGACAATAAGTCCGACAATAAGGGTAGATCCAAATCCCGTGGGAAGTCAAAGACTTCCAATAAGTCCAAGGCAAAATGTTGGAACTGTGATAAGACTGGACACTTCCATAAAGACTGTAAAGAGCCTAAGAAGAAGAAGAAAGCCTCAGATTCTGGTTCTGAAAAATCTCAAGAAGATGGCGATGCATTCATCATAGCTTTGGCAGCCCATGCATCTGATGATGTGTGGTTGGTTGACTCGAGTGCATCTTTTCACATGACCTCTCATCGAAACTGGTTCTCAAGATATGAAGAGTTCGATGGTGGAAAGGTGTACTTGGGTGATGATTTTCACCTAAAGATAGTTGGACGCGGAAGGGTCACTATCAAATTTCCTGATGGACGAGTAAAGGGAGTCAATGGAGTTATGCACATTCCAGGTTTGGCACGAAACCTATTATCTGTAAGTATGCTGAATGATGTAGGTGTGCAAGTTGTTTTTTCTAAAGATGGATGTAAGATGATGAGAGGAGCTATGGTGCTTGCTAAGGGTACTAGGAGAGGTACTTTGTTTCAGCTTGATGCACACATTTCTCAGTGTAATAGTTCTTCTGTTTCAAAGAAGAGACTAGCTATCACTTCATCTCCACCATCTGAACGAGCAGTAAAGAAGATTGTGGTTAGTGGTTCTGATGGTAGTGCAACAAGTGTACCTAAGGGTGCAAACACTTTGGAAGGAAAGCTTCTTGCAGAAAAGACAATGTTGTGGCATTTGAGATTTGGTCACATTGGTGAGAAGGGTCTCAAAACCCTAAAAAATAAAAATCTCGTTGAGGGGTTAAATGATTGCAATCTCAAGTTCGACTTCTGTGAACACTGTGTATATGGTAAACAAAATCGTGTTCAGTTTTACTCTAGTTCTCACAAATCTTCTGATGTTTTGGATCTTATTCATTTTGATGTATTTGGTCCTGTAAAAGTTCCTTCAATCTCCAAGTCTGTATTTTTTGTATCTTTCATAGATGATTACAGTAGAAGGACATGGATTTATTTCCTTAAAAGTAAGACACAAGTCTTTAGTCGATTCAAGGAATTTAAAGCCCTTGTAGAGAATCAGACTAGTAAGAAGATTAAGTGTGTGAGAACTGACAATGGTGGTGAGTTTTGCTCAGCAGAGTTTGAACAGTTCTGTAAAGAACAAGGTATCGAGAGGCATAAGACAACTCCATATACCCCACAGCAAAATGGAGTTGCAGAGAGAATGAACAGGACACTGATGGAGAAGGCTAGGAGTATGCTTAGTGGAGCTGGTTTAGAACAAAGGTTTTGGGCCGAAGCTGTGGCCACTGCTTGCTATCTGGTTAACAGATCTCCTACATCAACCCTTGTTGGTAAGACACCCATGGAGGTGTGGTTTGGTAAGAAGCCTTCAATTAGACATCTTCGTGTTTTTGGTTGTGAAGCTTATGCACATGTTCCAATGGAGAAAAGATCTAAGTTGGAAAACAAAGTTGTTAAATGTATTTTCATCGGGTACAGTGCTGGTGTGAAAGGATACAAGCTTTGGGATCCTATGACTAGTAAGGTGTTGTATAGTAGAAATGTTATTTTTAGAGAGCTAACATCTTCTCCTATTGTGCTACAACCAGATGAAAAAGAAAAGGAAAAAGATGTTGTTTAGTTGCCTCCTACCCCTGAGAAGACTGAACAGAGAGACCATGTTGGGTCTAATGATGAGGAGAGCTCTTGCAGCTCTGATAGTTCAGAAGAAGAGGAAGAACAACCTCAACCTCAGCCCTTGAGGAGATCCACAAGAGAAAGAAAGCAACCAGAAAGGTTTGGTTATTCTATGTTAGATTCTAGTTGTGCTTTTGCTTTGATTACTAACACTGATGAGCCTAGATCTGTGAAAGAGGCTTTGGGCATGGAAGATGCAGGTTCCTAGATTGAGGCTATGGATGATGAGATGGCTTCATTAGAGAAAAAAAAAACATGGAACCTTGTACCTTTGCCTAAAGGGAGAAAATCTGTTGGCTGTAAATGGGTGTTCAAGAAGAAATTCTGTGCAGATGGCAGTGTTGAAAGGTACAAAGCTAGATTGGTTGCAAAGGGGTATTCACAGGTAGAGGGAATAGATTATGGTGAAATATTCTCTCCTGTTGCAAAGTTGACATCCATTAGATTTCTGTTATCTCTTGCTGCATCATATGATTTAGAGATAGAACAGATGGATGTGAAGACAGCTTTCCCTCATGGTGATTTGGAGGAAGAGATTTATATATGTCACAGCCTGAGCACTACATTTTTAAAGGTAAAGAATCCTTAGTTTGTAGATTAAAGAAATCTCTATATGGTTTGAAGCAATCTCCTAGGATGTGGTACCTTAAGTTTGATGCCTTTGTGTTGTCAATTGGATTTGTAAGATCGAAATCAGATCATTGTGTTTATTTCAGAATTGAAAATGATCGCCTTCTTATTGTTGCATTATATGTTGATGGTATGTTGCTGTTTGGGAAGGGTAAGGGTATGATTTCTGATTTTAAATCTCAGTTGTTAGCACAGTTGGAGCTGAAAGATCTTGGGGCAGCTAGGTACATCTTGGGTATGGAAATCAGTAGAGATAGGTCTAACTGAAAACTTTGGTTGAGTCAGAGTAAGTATGTGAAGTCTGTGTTGGACAGGTTCAGCATGGCAGATTGTAGACCACTATGTGTTCCTATTCCTGTGGGAACAAAGTTATCTGTAGATGATTGTCCAAAATCTCCTAGTGAGGTAGAGGACATGAGTGGAGTACCTTATGCTAGTGCAGTTGGCAGTCTTATGTATGCTATGGTCTGTACTAGACCAGACATTGCCCAAGCAGTGGGAGTCCTGAGTCGATTTATGGCTAATCCTGGATGGATACATTGGGATGCAGTTAAGCGAGTATTCAGATATTTGAGGGGTACATCATATTACTCCATATGTTATCATGGTAACTCTTCTAGATCTCCGAATTCAGTTTGTATTCATGGGTTTGTGGATTCAAATTGGGCAGGTGATATTGACCGCAGGAGATCCACCAATGCTTATGTGTTCACTATGTTTGGTGGTGACATCAGTTGGATGAGCAAGCGACAACCTGTGGTTGCTTTGTCCACTACAGAAGCTGAGTACATGGCTGCTACTCATGCTTGTAAGGAAACCATTTGGCTTAAGAGATTGTGTTCTGATGTTGGTGTTGATGCAGAACAGATTAATATTTGGTGTGACAGAGTGCTATTTGCCTTGCAAAGAATCCAACTTTCCATGCCAGAATGAAGCACATTGATGTGCAGAGATATGGTGGAAGATGGAAAGGTAAATTTGGAAAAGGTAGAGACTGTGAAGAATGTTGCAGATGCATTAATGAAACCAGTGGGCATTGAGAAGTTCAGATGGTGTTCGGAGTCTATGGGCCTTTTGGCCTATAGCGGTTAGTTTCTGTTGTGTTCCTATTGCTCTTACAAGGTGTTCGACAAGTGGGAGAATGTTAGGAATAAGGTGTCTCAACCTTGTATAATTCCTATTCTTATTATTTGTTTTGTAAAATGTATTTCTTGCAAATAATGTTGATGTGTCGACATCTTGAATTGTGTGTAAGGAGATCATGACTAAAACGGTTATGACGGATTCCTATGACACGTAAGAGCTATGTTAGGAAGATTCAATGACAGGTGAAGACATGTGGTAACTAAGATATTTGAGAACTGTACACTCTACCCCAATAGTGGGGTTTGGGGTTCCTATTTTCTCGGAGAATGGTAAAACCCTAATACGGTTTACCTTTGGGAGTAGCCCTAAAGTGAAACGCATGTTATAAGCGTTTTAAGGGTTGCGAAGAGATGCAATGTGAAAAAGATGTATTGTTGGTACTGCGAGTAGCTACTGGAGTCTTCTGTTGTTGATGTTGAACTTGCATTGCAAGTGTATTGTAACCTCGTGTTGAAGATAATACATTGTGCAGGTTCTGAAGGGGTGGGGTTGTTTTACCGAAAGGTTTTTCCCCACCGGAAAATCCTTGTGTTATGTGTTCCTTTCTCTGTCTATTTTCTGTATGCATGGTTGGCTGCAATATTGTTGTTTACATGATACTGAATCTGTAAGTGTAGAAGATTTTAATAGGATTTGCATCATACTTTCCTTATGAGATTAGTGTAGGAAGTTGTTTCCGCACCTGAGTTTCCTTACACCAACAGCCTCACATCTAAAATCTTTCCACAACATCATTGAAAGCATAAACATTAACGACTCCAAAAGAATGATTGTTAATGGAAAGCAACAGCTAAATAATTCTATGCATGGGGTTAGAACCGTGCAAAATAATAGTAGAATGAAGACAAGGTGACAAGAGAGTAACTACACCACCTCTGCCAGCTTTGTGTTGAGAGGAAAACATAATGCCATCCTGCCATATGACGCGACATGCAGAGGAAAGCATGAAATCAGAAATCTTAACTTCTTGCATACAGAGAAAATCTAAATTACCAAGTCTATGGCGGGTGTCCTGGACATAGTACTTTCTGGAGAGGTCTGTAAGACCTCGTACATTCCATGATAAAAAATTCATGAAAATGTGGCAGCTCTTGAACGAAGCTGCCCCCCCACTATTCTATTCAGCAGGGTGCCCCACAATTCTATGAGCCTGCAATGCTAGATGGAAGGCAACTCTCGTTAGGCTCTCCACCCCTTTCCCTGCCGCCTCAAAATGAAGCGGCATTTTCCAAGCAGGTAGGAAATTATAGAAAAAAGGGCATCTGCCCGACAAGTGGCGGACCTCCCTCCTGTAGTTGGGTGCTTGCTCCATCCCCCAGGTAGTCTTGCAACTACATAAACTCACAGGGTAGGGAATAACCTTCCGGTGCAAAAGAATGTTGCTTTCTTCTTTCTCTGGATCCTCTGCTCCCTACTATTTTATGGGCGAGGACAATCTATAGAAAGGATAGGTCGAGTAGTTAAACTAGAGATAGGCTTAACCCTCAGGCAAGTTGTTACATCATGGAGAACTTGCAAAGGACCGGGCTTGATCATGAAGAGATGTTGGCCGAGGCTGGAGTACCTACCTCCAAATCGTGACACTGCAGGATCCTTGTTGGATGCCTGGCAATCAGAGCAAAGGCAGGTCTTCTAGCAAGGGTGGTTCATCAAATCAGTCAACTGCTCTTTCCGGTAAGGAGTTATTCATCCGATCAACACCTGGGCCTCGGTGTATCTTTAGTGTGCTCTGGGTTGAGGGACCGGGATGGCATTCAATACGGTTCTTCCGGTCAAAGATGGAGACAGGTGGGCCTACCATTCTATAGGGAAGAATGGTTGAGTGGCTCCTGCTCCTCATTCTTCCATATCTTCCTCATCCTTAAGAGAGGAGTAGCTATTCTGCAAGAAGGTAGAAACTTGGTTAAAGTCAGAAGGAAAATCTTCTGGACTTATAGCCTGTCGTTTCACCTCTGGTTTCTCAGCACGTCCAAGAGGATTGCGAGAAGTTGGGCCACCTGTGGCACTATGGAAGAAGTAGCAAGAGGTGTACGAACCACAGCCCTGGCGGCCTCCTTAATCCCTTACGAACTAGTAGGGTTTGAAACTTGTGAGACACCTGGAGTAGATTTTGAGGAGACCGCATGTGTCCCTAAGCTTGCTGGGATTTGTGCTCCTGTTGGAATAGGAGGAACCGTGGCGACCGCCACATATGATTGTTTAGGAGCCAAAGGAGTCAAGGAAACCTTGCCCTTGCGCCTAACAGTAACCCATTCTTCTTTTTTCCCTTCGACTGGCTTGGCAGGAGCTTCTTTAGGCGGGGGTTTGACCCTAGGTGCAGCCAAAGGGCAATCCCTGATCTTGTGTTCTGCTGACTGGCACCTATAGCAGATGTTGGGAAGGTTCAAATAGAGCACCTTTTGAGAGAGGGTTTGAGCTCCAATCTGGCTATCCATAGAATCCTTAAGATCCTTGGAAAGATCAACCTCGATGCAAACGTGTCTCTATGGGCGAGCGTTAAAAAATTTCTCATGCTCCTTTGTGATAACTTTGCCAAGGGTATTGGCAATGGACTCAATAAAAGGCCAACATGGCAAGGGTAAACTTGGGAACTCGACCCACACAGGAACCCTAAGCTTTTTATCATCAGAGACTGTGAAGTCTTGCGGCCATTTTTGAAAAACAAGTAGAGACAAACGCACAAACCAAGGGCCATTGTTAAAAATTGCGTCTACTTGTGATGGGTTAGCGAAGCGAAATAAAAAAAACCTTTGGTAAGGTTTTGCATAGCATCAAGGCAGACTCCATGAGGAGTCTAGCTCTTGTTAACCCATTCTCGGAGCATAGCTTCAGGAGGAGTCCTACCCACAAAATACCCTATCAAGGTATGTTGTTCTAACCAATCACATGCAGCATCAAATTCTTGTAAAAGAAGGATGATATCAGGATTACCTCGTGAAAAATCTTCAGAACGAATTTGCGAGGGCATTTGTTCTGAGGAGGTGCCATGGCTATCCGAAGCAGCAGCATGAACACCAGTAACAACTGGGTCACCATTGGTCGGGGCCATTATAACCTAGCCTAAAAGTTCCCGCAATAAATGCGGTGTGACAAGTGGAAACAACAGAAGGAGAGCTCAGATAGAGAGCCATATGCAAGAAAACTCATTTCCTACCATTTATGAGCAAGGGATATTACATATTTATACAGCATGTTTGTACATTTTGTAGTATCTCAATATATTTTATTGTTCATTGGTAAAACAATCTCATTGCTTCTCTTGCATTATGAAGGTGGTTGTGTTTGTGGATTAACAATTCTAGGTGGTTACACCAACACTGTATTAGAGCAGCCAATTGGCATCCCTTTTCATCGAAAGTTTTCATGAGTCTATCTTTGAGTTCCTAAAAGTTTTTTCCTGCATGTTAATAGTCTTATTTGCCATTTTTTTTTGTCTGCTATGATTCTTTTATTGGTCTATGAACCTTATTGTTTTGACTTTGGCACAATTTGATTGCCCTTCATTGTCAGTCTTCTATATTCATCAACAAAACACTTGTATGTCATAGGCACAACAATATTTTCAATGATTGACCTCAACCTATGTAGGATCAGTTTCCAAATTGCTAGTACTTCGTACCTCTAGCTCGTGGCTCATGATTTCATTCATGCCTATGTATAACACCCTCGATAAATTTGTAGCCTCTGTATTTTGACTGCAGAGTTTTGATGTTTGGGGAGGCTACTTTAGCTTCTCATTGATTGGCATAGAGACATTCTTGTTCCCTTACACTTTTCACAAGCACTGTTGATGTTTAATAGCTTCGGTTAGATAAACCTATATATATAATTATATAAGAGATATAATTTATATATATTCATTATATTTGAGATATAAGTTTATTGTTATATATATATATATATATATATATAAAATTGTTAATTTTAACTCATGTTAAAATTCATTAATGAAAAATCAAATGGAGTAAAGCATACATGTTTATCACTTTCAAGTCATACTTTGAATTGCAAAATAAAAACACTTTTCAATCATATTGAGAGAATAGATAATGTTCTTGTATTATTCACCATGATAATACAATTGATATTTACAAGCATGAAATGATGAAAAGATGCTGAAAGTGAAATTCTCTCACACAATTGACTGTGAGAGTAGTCCCTATCTATTGATATATATTCCTACTCTACCAAAATAAATAACATGAAAGAAGTAGAAAGAGAGGAAAGGTCATGGGCACCAGTCATTGCCTGTAATGACTGGTTGAGTTGCATCCACTCATTTCCATCCATTCTCTGCCTCGAACCGCGTCCCTTCCATGCATCCGAACCCTGCGTTCATTAAAAAAGGTTGTTAGATCTAATGGATCTAAGCAATACCAACGCCTCACCTCGCCTCACATTCATATTCCTATCATGCTACTCATCTTAGCAAAATAAAAACATATATCAGCAGAAAGGGAAAACAATCACGACACAATGCATTATTACTAACATGTTTGTTTCCTGTGCAGCATGATCATAACACATCGAATCATTTGTGTGTGGCTGATTCATAATAGTACGACAAAAGCATTAAAGGGACAAGTCATTTTGATTTGAAATCTTTTGCTGTCAATAGCAGAAAAGAAAACATTAAAGGGACAAGTCTTTTTAGGCTTGAAACCTTTTGTTTCAAATGGAGTAACAGAGCTGAAAGCGTCAAGTGCAGCAAAGAACAATACAAGTGTGCTGAAAGAGAAAATATACAGCTAGTATGAAAATGAAGCATTATTTTCAGAAATCCATAGTATGATATACTACATGTATCAGCAAATTAGAAAACTGAAAAGTGAAAGCTACAGGATGAATTAGAAATGAATTGATGAATGCTACAGCTAAGTGCATATTATTCATAATGCAACAACAGAGAAGACAAAAATCAGGAATAATAGAATGAGCTGAAAAGAAATACACAGGAGGCATCATATGGAAAGTGGTGACAATAATATGCTATAGGCATTGTAGGTGTATCAAACACAGATGTTGGAGCAGCAAAGAATAAAAGGGGAAAGGTTTATGCTTTTCATTTAGTACATGTGAACATAAACCAAAGAAATTGTTTTCAGTTGTAGTCATTAGATCTAAAAATATGAATTCCATATAAATGCATCATGCCTAGCAAAGGAAAGCCTCAAAATATCAAGATGGAAGTGCATCAGTTAATGGGGATGATTGTTGTTGATAAAAACTATTGTAGCCGACAGGTAGAATTGGTATCCGAAAGGGCACGTGGCGGTAGAGTCACCCCTTCGTGAAAGTATATGTACATCGTTCGAATGGACTATTGGATCATCATTGTCATCATTGTAATTGGAATTGCATATGTGCTTATATGAATAAAGTATCTTGTTCTGCTTTACATTCTAATACCTTAATGTGATAACCATCCGTTTACCTTGTACAGTAAACATTTGGTGCCGTTGCCAGTTGAACCTGGTATACAAGAGGTGTTATGAAGATTAATGCCGAATCTGCTCAATAAGGATAGGAATAAAATAAAAGGTGAGGATGAGATACGCACAACACGGGAAGCATTAATACTCACACAACAAGCAGAGTGCAAACAAAAGTTTCAACGGCTTATAGATGGACATCGAGGGGTTGAAGGAGCATTGATGAAGGGAGTGAATTCACCTAGCAGACCGAGGAGTGCCAAGGACTTGCTTGAGGAAACGTGATAGAGATGGACTTTGGTGGACGAGATAAGAGAGGAGTTCGTAAACTTGTATATGCCAAGGGTAGAGAATCCAAATGAAAGGGAAGGAAACCACACGGCTTGAAGTGTCGAAGGAGCACGAGCGTGGGGTGAAGTCTTTGTTCCTGATACACTTGACGAACGGATACAAGTAGAGAACCAAATAACTTTGTTTGAAGATCTCATTACAACGAATAATGTGGTTGTCCATAGAGGCGGTTGTCTAAAGTAGCGCAGTTGTGGGTACTCAAAACAACGCGAGTACTCAGAGAAGCACGGGTACTCAAAACAATGCGGGTACGCAGAACAATGCGGGTGCGCAACAAGTACCATAGATTCAGAAGAAATTAACAATGACAAGACCGAAGGGAAAACTGTCAAAGTTTAATGGCGATGGGATGACCGATCCAGTTAGACACTGTAAAACATGTGAAACAATCTAGACGGCGAACGATGTAACGGACTAGGATGACTGGGTCCGACAGTTTCCGGCGACCCTACGGGGTGTAGTAATTGATTGGTTTTTAGATACCGAGCCATAGAAGTTAACTTCATGGCCAGATGTCAGGAAAGAATTCATAGCAGATTGCGGAAATCTACAATACTAAGCACGAAAAAATGAAACAATCCATGTATATGCAAGGAGGTTGAAAGAGCTAGTAGGAAAAATGGAAAGCCAACCAGTTGACGGGTTGAAGAAAAGGTGGTTTGTTGAAAGGTTTCGACCAACACTGAAGAAGAAGATGAAAATTGTACCTCCAACATCATACGTGGATGCATATAACCGAGCAATGGACCTGGAGAGTGAGTAGAAAACGAGAAAAAAGAAGAAAAACAAATCATTGGACTCAAATGATTCATCTTCCGAAAGCAGCAATAGTGACAAAGAGTCAAGTAAGAAGGTCCAAGCACTACAAAAGGACATGTTACGAATGATGAAGGAATTCAAAAACATAAAAAAAAATCCTGGGCCAGCGAGAGAAGGGGAACTGTGGTGTACGGATTGTAAGGAGGACCACACAAAGGGCTCCTGTTCGAAAAAATAATTTTGCGATATTTGCCAAATTGCGGGACATTCCAGCAAGGAATGCCCATTCAATATGAAAACGAAGGGACATCAACAAGTATTACTGACGAAGGAAGTATCCACCTCAGGAACAGGAACGAGTACAAACAATGATACGACAACCTCGGGAGGGTACTGTAACAACCGGTGCGAACGGGGCAGTAACAATAATAATAATAACAATAATGGGGGCCAAAGCCGGATATAGTACGATCCAAGTGGATGACCGATGATACAATGTTGTGCGTACAACCTCTGGGAACACTTCACCAGAGATTGTACCACGAAGGGAACACCACAGCTTTTGTGCAAGTGATGTGGTCCCAAAGACCATGAGGATTTGAAATACCCTAAGCCCAGGGTGAACCTATTAAGTATAGAAATATGTGATGAAGAGATATTAGCTATCACTCGCGAGCAGGCAAAGAAGATAACGTATCCAAATCCGAAAGAGGAGAAGAGGAGGTTGCAACAAGTGCGAGTAGAACTAGAAAAAGAAATGAAGGCTGAAAAATTACAGACAAAGGACACTGTCGGCACCTCAAGGAGGAACCAAGCAAAACAAGACATCATACGGCAGGTAATGCAAATTGAGGTTCCTATGAAGTTGAATGACCTTCTTATAATGCCTCAATTATGAACTGCAATCCTGAACATGACACCACCCCCGAAGGCGATAGAAGAGCTAGGAAAAGACACACCAGGTGGAACCGGCATGACTGTGGCAGACCCAATGCTACTTGCGCTCACTCTAGGAAGACACCCTGTAATAGTAGAAATGGTTATCCTTGGAACCATCCTCACAGACACAATTCTAGATGGAGGATCAGGAGTGAATGTACTACTGGAAGATATATGGAAACAATATGCAAACAATATGCTTGATAACACTTAAAGGTTATGATTAGAAGAATATGGAAAAGGAAGTTTCATACAAGCACACGTCACATTTCAAAACTATTCAAAGTGCCTTGATATTAGACATATCATGAATCCCGATGAAGCAGTCATCAAGCAAATACACTCTGCCATTTTTTAAGTTGTTGTATCCTGTAGAAATGTTCCAAGAAAGGAGTTTTACCCATCATTATTTGATGATATGTATCTAAATGATGCTTTGTGTCTTGCAGGTATAAATAAACACACAAAGATGGAGTGCTGGCTTAAATGCAAAGTGCAAACAATATGGAGCAAATTTGAACATAGCAGACCCAAATGGTTATATTGTTCTAGTCTCACCGCTTGGCCAGAGTGTATGAAAGTTAGCAAAGACTTGAAATGATTTTCCGAATACACCAAGTTATGAGATTTTGAGTGATACCACATCATCGTTTGTAGAAGATAATAACTGGAGAGCAAAGAGGGCACGTGACTGATTTTAGGAGTGAACCTATGCGGGTATTGAATGCACAATATCCTCATACCATATCGAATGTAAATGGAAGCCATGCATCTGTCCTCCGCCAAGTCTGTACATGTTGAAAATGAGATAGAAACATCGAGATGATGCGGGACGCAAAGTATGGAGTTCGAACGGAGTAGAGCCTATGCAGAAGGAAAAAGGAAGATGCATCAACAATACCTCTTGTGAAATGAATGAAATTTCAACAATGCAATGATATATTTATTGAAGTTGTGTTGTCCATGTATTTCCCGCACTCGTGAGTTAAAAAATATAAATTTGGAAGGATATTGCCACCCGATGAGGCTATAGGAGAATGTGCAATGGAAACCATAGGCACCGCCAGTTGTATTTTGGAAAAATTAAATTATATTAAGTATTTTACATAGGTTAGTTATTTTTTTTAAAAAGGTGCGATGGCTGATGACATACCTCTCCGTCCACTATAAATATAAGATGTAAAATCTTACAATGGATATACTTTTCCTAGTTTTCATATACATATACATTTCTAAAAATTTTACGACACACCTGATATATTATTTTCTCATTGGTGGAGAATTGATTTTTTAAACTAAGCTCCTAGATTCTGAATTATTGAGCAAAATTATATGTGATTCCGGAATTGAAATGGAGTAAATAGATCATCTGTAAGGAGTGTCTTTATTGTGATTTTATTTCCGTCATAATTATTTATTTTAAATTTTGGAGTTTTAAAGTATTATTATTGTTGTGTCCATTATAAATATTTTAAAATTCTGATAAGTGGACTGGGTCATTATTGCATTTTAATCTTGATAAACATAGATATTGTGAAATATTTAATTGTTTCCGTATTTATGCCTAGTTTGTCTCCATATCACAGGAGTTGAAGCGCATCCTAGACTAGTTTAAAATTGATCTGTCGTGTTTCAATTGTTAAAATTGTTTATAGTTTAATTACATTGAACTTTATAAAGTTTTACGTTTCAGCTTATAATATTGACTTTGATTGCCCTTTTAATCAAGCCTTGGTCTTTGTATTACTCTTGATTCATGATCTATATGCTGGAAACTGTTTCATTTCTTTCCATTGAGGAATTAGTATATTCATTTGTTGCGTTCATTTTTTATTTAAAACATTATCACACTTATTTATTAATTCATAATTTTCAAGTTTAAAGTTTTTCTATAATTCTTGCCATAGGAAGACTTTCATCGCATTCATATTCTAATTGATTTGCTATAAGGATCTTGGATTTAAGTGTTTTGTCCAAGATTAGGTGTACCCACCTTGGCCTTACAGAGCCAAAAGTGTAGGGGATTTGGATCGCATTGATCAATCTTGTCATGTTCGCCTTAACCGGTTGGATACCCCAGCATCGAGCAGGCAAAGCTCGTAGGATTCCAATTTACAGTTTTGGGAACCAATAGATTGGCGACTCTAGTAGGGAAAAGTTGTAAAACAAACCCTAAGAGTTTTTAATTTTGAGATCAGTAAGAGTTAGATTCTATTTAATTTGTTAAAACATTTTGATATATTTGAAATTCTAAATTGATAAGCTTTTTACAATGCATTTAATTTCCTTGAAGATTTTGATCTCTCATAATTTTTAATATAAATCTTAAATTGCTTTATAAAGATTTGGTCTTGTAGAAGCATTGTATGTTTTTCATTAAGCTTTTTCTGCAGATTCGATCTTTGGTGAGGTATACTCTGCTAGAAGGAAGAACTCAGATTCTGGAAGACTATTCATTTCCTCCATTTGGAGGTGGCGACTCTATTGTATTTTGATTGGTACTTTAACAAAAGAAGTGCCTGAATCATTAGTGACTTTGCTGAGGGAGAAGACTCAAAAGGAAGTGCTATACAGTTTTTCAAATGCATCGATCATTTCAAAGAAAGCCTTCTATTCTAGATGGCATCAGGCCATTGGATTTCAGCAAGTTTGATTATGAACTTAGCGAGTTATCTCCAAAGCTTTCACAACTGGTACCAAAGTTCCATGGAGAATGGGATGAATTGGCAATTCGACATTTGGATGCATTCTACACATTTATAGAAGATTATGAGATTTGTTTGGAAGATCAAGTGAATAAGTTGTTTGCTAGAACATTAAAGAACAATGCAAGGCAAGCATACAAATCATTACCCACACAGTGTATCTCGTCTTGGAAAGAATTTAAAGGATGGTTCCTATCTGAATTTGATGATGCAAGCCATGAAGAAGAGATGTGTTATGAACAATATGAAGATCAAAATTGTAGCATGCAAGAGGATCTTGACGTGTCTCCACTCGATGCCTTTTTTAGTTTGGAAAGATATGAGGGCGAGACTTCAGCACATTTGTTTTTGAGGATGATGAACACTTATCATGAGATTCCATCAAACTTCAAGCCTCCTTACAAGGAATTTCTGAACAAAATTGTCAAATTGAGAATCTCTCCAAAGGACCGTGATGTAAAGCTTCTTCTTCAGATATGGGATCAAGCTATTAAAGATGAAGAAAAAGATACTAAAGTAATTCAAGAACATAATGATGTTTCAGATTCAAATGTAGAAGAAATCGAAGAAGAATCCGATCATGATGAGCCCGGTAAGGAATTAGATTGTGAAGAAAATGGAAATGATGAGGATTTTCTCAATGCGGATGAGATTTCGACTTTGTTAGATATGGAATATCAAAAGTACGTCGGAAAGGGTGGTCAAATTTTTCTTCCCATACACAAGGAGAAACAAATTGATGTGTCCTATGAAACACTTAATGAACAAGAAAATCTGTTCATCTTGTCAAATCCATATCACTTTCATGAGGAGGAAAACAATGAACCAAAAGGGGCATACATTTCTCAAAAGGATTACATGTTGGTTGAAGATGTGCATTCTGGTCTAAGTATAGAAAGAGATTTATTTGGATACAATTCCAAAAAATATTCAGATTCCATAATCCATCAGAAGAAAATGAAGAGTATAGCTCTAGTACACTTCTAGATCTTGAGGAAAATGTGAACATTCAGGAAGAAGAAGAAGATGCATCCAGGAAGGACTACAAAATCATTTCTGATCTGTTATGCAGTGAAGCAATAAAGAATCTTGACAGAATATCTTGTGAAGATGAAGTAGAACAGCATGTGATATATGAATAGGAGGAAATGTCAGATGAAGGATCCCATGGAGATATGCTCGAGCATTCTACATTCTCGAGTCCATTGTTTGAAAAAGATATTTTAGGCAAACAAATATCTCAGCACCATGATGAAGCTATTGTGCCTAATGATAATGTTGAAATTGATAAAATTCATGGCATGCATTCATAGGGCGACATATTTTTTAGTACATCCAAAACAACATATGAATATGAAGAGGTTTTAGATAAAAGTTCCCATAAGGATATTCCCGAGATCTTTATATTCTTAAATTCATTTCTTGAAGAAGATCTTTTACGCAATCAAGTATATCAGCATTATAATCAGCATAGTAGACTTGATGACAGTTTTGAAGTGGATAAAACTCATGATGTGAAAGTAGAAGATGAAATATGTATTAGTTCATCTTATGATCAGCAAGTACAAACATATGAGAGTGGTTCTAAAAGTTCTCCAAGTGTCATATTTGATCAGATTTTTGATAAAAGAGGAGTAATAATTGCTGATTGTGAGCAGTCTTCAAAGCCTCTTTGTTGTGAGGAAGAACATCTAGCGTATGGAGATCGAGCAAATTTTGTGCTAGAAGATGTCTGAGCAGAGAAAGTTAATCTAGATACTGGTAAAAAAAATCAACTGCATGGGGATCCTCTAGTCAGCAAAGATCACAGTACACTTAATGACTTATCAAAGGCTAAACAAAAATCAGATGCGAAAGATTGCATTGATGAAATAGAGTTAGTAAGTATTGCTCATAAGGATGATGCATTTGATACAAGTAGGAAACACGAGCAGCATATCGCGGTAAGTATCCTTCATGGTTCTATGGTCATATTTACTGAGAATATGCTGAGTAAAATGTTTTTAAATTTTCATTATGATTCATTTAAAAAATTTACTTCTCTATGTGCTGATCAAATCAATAAGGTAAGAGGTCAGACGTTAGGATTAAATGACACTGAAATTTATTTCTTTTCAAGTGATCTTGTTGATAAAGCAATGGTAAGATTTAAGTCTAAACAAGTGATGAATGAAATGCACATGTTATGTAATGATTGTTTTCTAACACTTGTTAATGGATCAGATTTTATTAAGGAACAATATAATATCATATTCTGCAGGTTCAAAGTGTTACACAATCAGAATCGAGTGTTTGATAGAGGAAAGAACTGATGTTCACTTTTTGGGGGGCCGGGGCCCACCTAATTTCACCTTGATCATGCTAAGCATGGATGCTTGGTCTGCTCCTCCAGAGGTAATTGGAATCTCATTATGCCCACAAGGGGCATATGTCCCTAGCAAGAGCCACTGATGGAACTCTTAAATTTTGGCAAATTTTAGAGTCCTACGCACCATGGCAAAGAGAGAATTTACAGATCTTACCCACTACTAATATGCAAACAATATGCTTCATAACACTTAAAGGTTATGATTAGAAGAATATAGAAAAGGAAGTTCATATAAGTGCAGATGTCACATTTCAAAACTATTCAAAGTGCCTTGATATCAAACATATCATGAATCTTGATGAAGTAGTCATCAAGCAAATACACTCTGCCATTTTTAAAGTTGTTGTATCTTGTAGAAATGTTCCAAGAAAGGAGTTTTACCTATCATTATTTGATGATATGTATCTAAATGATGCTTTGTGTCTTGCAGGTATAAATAAACACACAAAGATGGAGTGTCGGCTTAAATGCAAATTTGAACAAAGTAGACCCAAATGGTTATATTGTTCCAGTCTCACCGCTTGGCCAGAGTGTATGAAAGTTAGTAAAGACTTGAAATGATCTGCCGAATACACCGAGTTAAGAGATTTTTAGTGATACCACATCATCGTTTGTAGAAGATAATAACTAGAGAGCAAAGAGGGCTTGTGACTGATTTTAGGAGTGAACCTGTGCGGGTATTGAATGCGCAATATCCTCATACCATATCAAATGTAAATGGAAGCCATGCATTTGTTGTCTACCAAGTCTGTACACATTGAATATGAGACAAAAACTTGGAGATGATGTGGGAGACAAAGTATGGAGTTCGAACGGAATAGAGCCTATGCGGAAGGAAAAAGGAAGATGCGTCAACAATACCTCCGGTGAAATGAATGAAATTTCAACAACGCAATGATATATTTATTCTTGTATTGTCCATGTATTTCCCGCACTCGTGAGTTAAAAAATATACATTTGGAAGGATATTACTACCCGATGAGGCTATAGGAGAATGTGCAATGGAAACTATAGGCACCACCGGTTGTATTTTGGAAAAATTAAATTATATTAAGTATTTTACATAGGTTAGTTATTTTTTTAAAAGAGGTGCAATTGTTGAGGACATACCTCTCCGTCCACTATAAATATAAGATGTAAAATCTTACAATGGATATACTTTTCCTAATTTTCATAGACATACACATTTCTAAAAAGTTTACGGCGCACGATATATTATTTTCTCATTGGTGGAGAAATGATTTTTTGAACTAAGCTCCTAAATTCTGAATTACCGAGCAAATTTATATGTGATTCCATAATTGAAATGCAGTAGATAGATCATCTATAAGGAGTGTCTTTCTTGCGATTTTATTTCTGGCATAATTATTTATTTTAAATTTTGGAGTTTTAAATTATTATTATTGTTGTGTCCTTTATAAATATTTTTATTTATTTTCTATAAATATTTTAAAATTTTGATAAGTGGACTAGGCCATTATTGCATTTAAACTTGATAAACATAGATATTGTGAAATATTTAATTGTTTCCATATTTATGCCTAGTTTGTCTCCATATCACAAGAGTTAAAGCGCATCCTAGACTAGTTTAAAATTGTGTTTGTATAATTGATTTGTTGCATCTGAATTGTTAAAATTGTTTATAGTTTAAATACATTGAACTTTATAAAGTTGCACATTTCAACTTATATAATGTTGACTTTGATTGCCCTTTTAATCAAGCACTGGTCTTTGTATTACTCTTGATTCATAATCTATATGCTGGCAACTGTTTCATTTCTTTCTATTGAGGAATTAATATATTCATTTGTTACATTCATTTTTTATTTAAAACATTCACACTTATTTATTAATTGATAATTTTCAAGTTTAAAGTTTTTCTATAATTCTTGCTGTAGGAAGACTTTCATTGCATTCACATTCTAATTAATGTGCTATAAGGATCATGAATTTAAGTGTTTTTTCCAGGATGAGGTGCACTCGCCTTGGCTTTGCAGAGCCAGAAGCGTAGGGGATTTGGATCACATCGATCAATCCCGTCAAGTCCTTAACCGGTTGGATATCCTAGCATCGAGCAGGCAATGCTCGTAGGATTCCAATCTGCGGTTTTAGGAACCAACATGGACTGTGTAATGCCCCAACAACATTTTAGAGAATTATCTTGCACATCTTCAATAAGATGTCAGTCAGAAACTTCAAGGCACTTTTGGATGATTGATCAATTTTCAGTGCGGAGGACAAGCATCTGACCGCACTTAGAGAATGCATGGAAAGATACAAACGAGCAAGACTGGCACTAAACCCAAAGAAGTGCAGATTCATGGTACTGCAAGGGAAGGTATTGGGACACATCTTATGCAAAGCAGGATTGAAGACGGATCCTGACAAAGTTCAGGTAATCTTAGAAATGCCACTTTCGAGGGATGTGACAGAGGTAAAATCGTTCCTGGGACACATAGAATACTATCGAAGGTTCATTAAGAGCTTTGCGAAAATATCCTACTCGCTTAACAAACTAACCTACAAGGGAGAACCTTGTAAATGGGATACAGAGCAGAATTAAGCCTTTGAAGGACTAAAAACACGCTTAGCCACAACACCTATCTTGGCTTATCCGAACTGGGATAAGGAGTTTCATGTACATGTCGACGCATCAAACTATGCAATTGGAGCAATGTTGACATAGACAGGTGATCATGGATTGGATCAGCCGATGTACTTTGCGAGCAAGTTACTATCTAAAGAAGAGAAAAATTATAGTACAACAGAGCGGGAGGCTCTCGAAATGGTGTACACTGTACAAAAGTTTAGACATTATCTACTAGCGACTCCATTCATATTTTATGTAGATCATCGAACGCTGTTATGTCTTGTGAACAAGTCAATCATCCAAGGACAGATAAGCAGATGGCTATTATTGTTACAAGATTTTACATTCAAAATTGTGGTACGACCGGGGAAAAGCCATGTAAATGCAGACCATCTATCAAGGATCAAATTAGAAAGAACCACTGGAGTGAGTCAACGACAATTTTCCTGACGCATAATTATTCCAGATTGCTGTACTACCATCCTGGTACACAAGTATCAGGGAATATCTTTCAACGGGGCAATTTCCTAAGGAAATGCCGATAAACAAGAGGAGGAAATTGGTGCTGAGGAGTCGAATGTTTCAGTTGATCAACGGGTTGATGTATAAGATGGGACCTGACCAGATTTTACGACGGTGCGTTCTAGAAGAAGAAATACCAAAGGTGTTGAAGAAAGCACATGGAGGACTTGCAGAAGGACACACGGGGCCAGATACAACTGCACGAAAGATAAATCTGGCAGGGTTATGCTGGCCAATTGTACACAACGATGCCAAGGAGTGGGTTGTTGCGTGCGATACATGTCAGAGGGATGGAAAACTACTGAAGAGGGCTTTCATGCCTTTGAACTCTTCACACACATAGGAATTATTTGAATGTTGGGGGTTGGACTTTGTCGGACCCCTCAAAGTAAGTAAAACCCAGAGATGCAGGTACATTGTGGTAGCGAAAAAGTACCTTACCAAGTGGGTAGAGGGCCAGGCCCTACCAGACAACTCCGCAGTAAGCACTACAAGATTCATCTATGAACAGATCATAATAAGGTACGAAATCCCACTGTAGTTGACAAGCGACCGTGGGGGACATTTTGTCAATCACGTCATCCGACTACTGACCATAGAGTTTTAGATATACCATTCCCTATCGAGCCCATAGTATCCTAGAACAAACGGACAAGCGGAAGCCACGAACAAAATCTTGGTTGCAGTAATTTACAAGTCCTGCGTGGTTGAAGGAAAGGATTGAGAGGAAAAGCTGTCATCGGTGTTATGGGCATACCGTACTTCATACAAGGTAACCACGAGACACTTCGTTTCAGTTTATGTATGGACAGGAGGTCATGGTACCGACGGAATTCATGGTACCAAGTTTAAGAATTGCGATTGAAAACAAACTAGGAGATATGGAAAGTCTGAGGGAAAGATTGTATAATTTAAATAAACTTGACGAACGACGATTGTAGGCACAATGGGTCACTGAAGTAGCACAGTGTAGACATAAGGCATGGCATGACAAGCACTTAAAGCTCTACAAGTTTCAACTAGGCCAACTAGTATTGAGGTACAATGGGCGCAATGAGATCAAACTAGAGAAATTTAAAGTGAAGTGGGTTGGGCCATATAAAATTTGTGAAGTAGGTGACAACGGAGCAATAAAATTGTTTTATTGGACACTCGATGGGAAGGAAGTGTCCGATGCAATGAATGGGTCGAAGTTGAAAGTCTATCATGAAAGAAATAACATGCCTTCATGGACAAGCATCTCAGAGACAGTATAAAAATCATTAGTAATGTATATATGTAAGATAAGTAAATATAAATAATTATAATAAATATGTACAAAATAAGAACAAGACGGAAGGATATATCATTTACCATATGGCCACACAGCAGAAAGATACCGTACAGTCAAGAAGTCAAAGAGAAAATTATAATATGTTAATAAAGCAATGACAAAATTATAGCAAGCAGGAGATTACATATAGGCACTGTACGACTTGCAAACCTATCATATATATATATGTCGTAATACCATACAAACTAGAGGAAAATGTTTGTAAGATAAACACATTGTTCGGTTAGAAGTGTAGAGTTGAACACCGTACGAACTTAGCAAAGAAAAAGCTATGTCCACCGTATGATTGTACGACTTTGATGTTATTGAAGGGAAAGAACAAGAAATTCACTTTACGACTTACAACCTATCACATGTGTCATACAGCCTAGAGGAAAAGCTAAAGAGCTAAATTGACCATACGGTCAGAGCACAGAATGGATAGGGGAGATCGTACAACTATAGGAAAGAATTAAGGCGCAATCAAATCAAAGAGTGCCATATAGTGTACGAAATCGCAAGTTCCATAATATTGCATACCGTATGGACCACAAAAGAGAAATTGGTGTTGCCTCCGTATGGCTGTACCTGTTGAGCAGGAACATCACTGTAAGGATGGGGAAGGAAGCAAGTGAATGAAATCAGCTACCACCATATGGCTGGGAAGGATAAAGGGTTGCAACAAGTAAACATACACTACCATACGAATTGTAGGGGAAACACAATGCAAACAGGAGCAAACACCGTACAACCGCAAGCAAAAACAACAGTTCCGTATAGATGCAGGGCAAAGGAGGACATCGAACAACATTAGGACATCGTATGGCCTTGGGAGAGAACACTGTATGGTCAACCAGAAGATCTTCTAAAATATCATAAGGGTTGGGAAAAGGAGCACAAGGAGAAACTGTACAACTGGGGAAGGTAAGCTGTGTTAGTATAAGGGGAAGTACAAACCATAGGTGTGGCTATACGTTAAGAAGAGTCAAGTGCGTAGAACAATATTCTCTAAACACATCAATCAGGAGAGGTTAAAGTGGACCCGTACCATTTAACAAATAAGTTGTACAGAGGGGTCCAGCAATGGACCTAACTGTTTTTTGTCTTTTGCACACAAAAAGACAAGGGAAGTGACAGTTATGTAGTCAGCCGGAAAGAGGGCTTGGAAAAAGAAGTTGAAGGAAGATACAACAATAGAAATGTGAAAACCTTGTCATCAAGAGTGCATGTTGCAGGAGGCACAAGCACAGGAGCAAGTAAAAAGAAAGGCAAACAAATAGCACAACCAACTGTAACCGACATCTCACAGCATAGAATGTCTCGTTTGAGGGTTTGACTGGAGTCTAATGCAGGAAATGGTGGCAGGAGACACCTAATAACCATATGGTGAAAAACAACATTCGGAAGGCACATGTTGAATGGGCAATACAAATGCCTGTATTTTGCATTCGAGATTACGAAGGTTTCCTGTGCACAATGATAGAGACGTATAATAGGTTCTCTTGAACCAGTTCATTCGTGTAAGGTTTTTGTGGTTTCTGCTTTCAAATCAAACTAATGTATAACCTATATAATGTTGGAGATGGTCTTGATCAATTGTAGATGAATATTAGTCCTTGTTACGATAATTCTGCAATAACGTATATTCTGCTACTAATTTGAATGAGGGAGAGAATGCTAATGAACAAACTTCTTTTTACTTTTGTGTTCATTATCCACATTTCTATCTCATATATATAAGGTAACCAAAGGGCATGTCCCTTGAAGGGATGTGACCTTATCTAGGTCAGCCCTATAATATAACTCCCATAATTGGTGCTCAATGAAGAATATGATTTGTAAAGACATTAACTAACTTTAGTTAGGGTTATCCTTAATAATCAATATCCCTAAACAGATCCCGATAATGCCTATAAAGCAAGATATATATATATATATAATGCTAGATCAGATCTGTGTGATCTGTACAATCAGATTAGCATGATAATCAAATTTACAGTTTTAGCAGTTTGCCTATCTTGGGTGCGGCCTTGTAATTTTATTTAGAGCACTAGATTTTACACGGGTATTTGGAATACGTGGTCATGCACAGGGTGGGAAGAAAATTGACAACAAGACGAAAAAATTGAGTCGAGAGGTGAAGACACAACTGATACAATTGGTATGTGGGGATTTGACACAAATAGAGAAAGAAGCTCTCATGGACATGTCGAAGCGTAGAGCACTGAAGAAATCCAATATTTAGGAAGGGCATTGGCGATGTTTGATGGACTTAGTAAAAAGTTCACTCACAGGATCAAGCTGTGCATTCGACATTTCATTACCACAGGTCGTGATGATGAATGGGATCTTGACTAGGAGAGTGTATGATTGAGCAACATTGTTGGCAAAAAGAATGTATGAATTTATGACATTGCAGTGTAAGACATTCTACATGCCGCATTACACAGTCAGATTGTTCTTGGAGGCGACAACGTGGATGATTCCTCAAGACAGGTTGGAGGCCAAGCTTGAGCCTCTCACACCAAGAGAACCCCCTATCATGTAGTGGAGACACCTCAACACACTTAGTTCTGGTGGGTACACACGGCACACATATCCCAGGGTTTGGTCAATTCAAGTAATCAGTGATGATGACTCCGACTATCGTTGCGGTGCAACCAGCTACATAGACCACCCATTTCGGAGGCTGTAGCTGTTGTGACGACAGAGTCACATCCATCACCGATGACGACAATCATTCTAGAGGTAGCGATAGAGTTACCAAGAGGGGTTGTTGGAGAGATTTTGCCAGTCGTTATAGAGTTAGGGGCTGAGACACGCAGTTATACCCGATGAGACAGAGGAGGAAGTGATGGAGGTACCTACACAAGAGATTCCTGAGAGTTCGGGAACACCACAGGGGAGACTGGAGGTAGTAGGATCTGACACAGTGGTCACCATAGATGATGCGCTACTAGCCACCAATGAAGAGGCTGCAGCGGACGACTTAAGTGAGCATAAGCTAAGTTGGTATTTGGGTAGCAGGTTCAACATGAGACTCGTAATGTTGATACTTGTCACTATCTCACCCATGAGAGAGGTACCTGAAGTGATAGATCGTCCAGCCCTAGCAATAAGTCATCATCCTACCGTGGAGCTACCGCCACCCCCACCACCGACAGGGAGCATGATTGAGAGGATGTTGGAAGTCGTAGAGACAACAATGGCCATAGAACTCACCACACCCTCTGACACTCCGACAGCTATAGAGGAGGACATGGAGACATACTTATCAGATGTATTGATTTGAGGTAGACGAGTAGTACTCTTGGCATAGAGACGCGCCTTGGAGTTGGTAGTACGAGAGCTAGAGCAGGTCTTGGCATTTATGAGAGTTGGTTGTCCTACGAAGTTCTCTGTATGTTTCGAGGCGAGAGGATGGCCGAGCATAGAGATCCTAGAGATGCGAGAGGAGTGGAATACCTAGGAGCCAGTGGTGGAGAGCAGAGTTGTGCAGCTCACGCAAGGGATAGTACAGGTGTATCTGAAGGCATACTATGCTCTGCGTAGGAGTAAGGTAGATCAGGTAGCAGCAGTACAGGCTTGGGAGTAGACTACTACTACACTGGCCTCAGTAGAAGCAAGTTTGGCCACTCAACAGGCGGCTTGGGAAAAGGAGCGCATGACACTCATTGCTGAGAAGGTAACAGTTGTGTCTCAGTTGGGGGATGCAAAGAAAGAATCATATACAAAGGAAGTAGAGCTCCGAAAGATAGTTGACATGATGAAGAGGGCACTGGAATTATAGATGCAAGCCAAGCTGAATTTGGATGTTTGGACGCAACAAGTACACGAGTTGAGGGCACAACTGAACGAGCTTAGAGCACATAAGGCATCTACCACACCAGCTGGACTAGGGACGCAACCCTCTACTTCTTAGTTGTTTCTGATATAATTAGTGGTTGAGTCATATTTTTTGAGTTTTGATGTATTATTTGTCTCTATTTTGTCATCTGGAGACGACTTTACTTTTTGGGGGGGATGATGTTGTTGGTAAAAACTATTATAGCCGACGAGTAGAATTGGTATCCGAAAGGGCCCATGATGGTTGAGTCACCCTTTCGGGAAAGTATATGTACATTGTTCGAATGGACTATTGGATCATCATTGTCATCATTGTAATTGGAATTGCATATGTGCTTATATGAATAAAGTATCTTGTTTTGTGTTACATTCTAATATCTTAATGTGATAAACATCCATTTACTCTGTACGGTAAACAATGATATCACATTCAAAAATGAAAAATCTATTCATTTAAGAGCAAGGAAAAATGACATTGTTCTCTTGAGCATGACAGTGGGTTTATAGAATGGTGGACCACATTATGACTTTGTAGGACTAGGCATTTCCAAGGTCAAAATAGAAGGCTTTCAAGATGGACCAATAGACTTGTCCATAAATGCGTGGATGTATCAGATTGGGTTGAAAAGTGAACAATTGATTCTTTATGTAGAAAGTGGAATAGAAAATGTTAACTATGGGTGAAGGCCAAGCATGGTTAACTGGTCATATGATTGGAAGATATTGGTCAATGCCTAGCTCTCCTTTTGCGGATTGCCTAAGTAAATGCAACTATAGAGGAAAATTCTCTCCAAATAAATGCAGTACAGAGTGTGGTAAGCCTATACAGAGATGGTATCATGTTCCAAGGTCCTGGTTTAATCCCGCTGGCATTGTACTTGTACTTTTTGAGGATAAAGGTGGTGATCCAATTCAGGTCAGATTTGTTAAAAGAGAAGCAATAAAACTGTGGTGTTATTTTTGATGCACATCCTCCACACCTTAAATATTGGAAAAATACAACCCATGCAAAAGGAGCTATAGATTTAGGCCAAGAGAAAAGGGACACTTGGGGCTTTGAACATATTCAAAATTATGGTTAGAAGACAGAACAACAATATGCAAGGAAACCCATCTCGGTTTTAAATATAGTAATGAAAACTCCAAACGAAAAAAAAGAGAGGCTTAAGATCACTTATAGGCAACAAAACTTCAGATTTGGTGTTAAAATGTCAAAGATTCATACAAATTTTGCTCAGAATACATGTCCCAAATTGTTGTTGTAGGTGGAGAAGATCAAGTGCCATGAAAAATAGATCTCCAAGGTGCGACTAAGGGTTTCCTCAAAAAAATTTCTTCTTCTTTTCTCATGTCACAGCCACAAAACACCTATCTACGGCCACAAAATCTCTAGCAAAAGAGAGGTCTACAACATATAAGGGCAAAAAAATGTGATTCATCATCAAATACCAGCAAAATAAAGTCATTCTTTGTAAAATGACAGCCCTAGATGAAACCCAACCACGACATGAAGAAGACAATTCCATAATGTTGTGCAAAATACCACCAATACCAAGCAGCAAAGAAAGAATTAGTAGTAGTCATGGCAACAAGACAAGTGCCTAGAAGCAAAGTATAAATGAACATTTCTTGCTCAGTTCAAAGATCCAGTCACGATATGCCAAAGAAGAAGCAGATTGGCATGTGAGATAGTCATCGTGTACAACATAAGTATGGAGAGAAGCCGCAATCAAAAACATGAATATGGCTAACCAGAGACCAGAAAATCCACACTTCCACTCAAAAAAAAACCTGCAAGAATCTCCTTAATGGCGACCAGGGTTTTCCACAAACCCTATTTCCTTTCCTCTTTGCATGATCGATTCAAAATAAAATGAGAGATAATATCGCCACGTTGCCTTTTTGGCCTTTGGAAATTAGGCTTCTTTTCATAAGATTTCAGGTCTGCTAATGTGTGGCATGTGTTTTGCATCCTCAACTAATTGATATTGTTATATTAATATAATTTTATACATGACTTTTTAATAAAAGGTTATATTATTATTTTATATATATTATTATTATTTTGGTTGCCAAATTCTATTGTAATTATTATTATTTAATTGATGCTCATAAATCAATTATGTAATAATAAATTTTATGCAACAAACTAATAAAATAAAGAGGATTTGAATTTATTTTCAAATAATTTTTTTTTTAAATCATCAGTTGACTAGGTTTTTCAAAGAGAGATGGAGTTCCAACTTCCTAGATTTAAGGATTAGGTGTTCAGTTGAAATTTGTAAATTTGGAGTTGCTTTCTATAATTGGTCAGTGATGATAAGTTATAACTGCCATTAGTTGTTATTTTTAGACTTGGAGCTTTAACTCACGACTTTGGAGTCAATTATGGAGAGATTTTTGGCATTTGTGGAGTCTCTTATTGACTTGTCAACATGTATATTTGATCAAGGCATAGTTTGGAGCACATGTGGCATGATTTGGGAGTTTTTAGACTCTTTTTGTAAGCATTTTTTATTTATTTTCGACCCTCACTTCATGATTTTGTGGGAAGGTGGTGGTGCGTCATTGTTGTTATATACCTCTCCTTTTGATAGAGAAGGGGTTCAGATTTTGAGAGGAAAAGGAATGCATATGTGATTTTCTGTCCTTGGAATCTTTTTCTAGTTTTCATGCCGATATATTGTTCTTTGGGCTTTTGATTGTAATACAGTTTTCATTGGACTCAGCTTTTGAGAGTAAAGATTTGGTTGTATGTCTTTGGTGATTGATATTATCTAATTGTGTTTTATTCAGAAACCTTTTGGGTAATGTCTCATTTTACATCTCCATGTCTGATATCTGTTATTCATAGGTTTTGAGTTGTGTTTCCTTGGTGATATATTTGATTGTGATTTATTTCCTTTCGTAATATTCATCTTTTAGTCTTCTCTTGAAATATTTATATGAATTAACATTTCCTTCAAGGTGTGTTGTCGTGGTTATCCATTGAAAGCATTCATTGTGTCACATAATATAACAGTAATCTCCATTATTGTTTTGGTGTATCACCTTAGTTTTCATCATTTAGGTTTTCCATTTACCAGCCTATCTCTTTACCCCTTTTCCATGCAAATTTTACATCTTTTATTAAGTATAGGTGAGTTGATAAGATATATCAGATAGGAACCGACCTAGAATCTGGAGGTTCAATCAGGTCATAGGTTACTCACAACCTCTGATTGATCCAATGTTGCTCCAAAATTGCTGAAGGTTTCAAGACTTAAGCATTAGGGTGCAAATTTTAGAGATAACAATAATAATATATATAACTATGATTAATATTAATCTATTCATGACCTTTTCTCAATATAAATCTGAGACGATGTTGCATTTGAAAAATACATACCAAATATCATGGCAATGTTATTACATTTGCAGCGATCCTCTGAAAATTGAACATGGTATTAGAGTAGGTTGCAAATGTAAGAAGTGAATTGCCAAATATGGGAATTGACATTGAATGTGAGAAAAGGATGTCATCAAATTAGGACACGACATGGGTGCAAAACCAAGCACATGAGGAAATAAGGGTCTCATGATTGCAGGGACCGAACTTGTTCTTGAGTTGAATCTCTATTATCTCAGTGTGATTGATGTTAGTTTAAATGTCACTAAATGAGCAGAGATATTTGTGTTTGCAAGTCAGAATAGAGGCAAATGAGAGGCGTTGATTTGCCCTATGATCCTTGTAGATTGGAATTATGCACAGAGGTAGATAAGAGGGGTTGATTTTCCCTATGAATATTGTGGGGGTTGCAGATCCCAATACAAAATGGGAGTGTGTTCAGATGTACAAAATGGATCAGACAATCTACTTGGGCTTGGTTGTGGCGACTTTAGGTGGAACTATGATGGATCAACTTGCGTGAGTGTTGAAGCATTGTAATGGACTAATAAGGAATAAGGACTAATAAATTTAGCGCTAGCGGATTCCATATTTGAAGATCAACGCAAACGGGTATATAGAGATATACTAGCACCTTAGTTGATGCAATTAGAAGAAGCCTTCAATTATAGTTAGCAATCGACATTTTAGCACTCAATAATCAAAACAAATAATTGATTATTGATTGATGACTATAATAAGGATTAACGATCATGGAATACTAAAATGGTGTGGTAAAGGTGATTATGAAGAGTTGTGAAAACATAACCATGATCTTAATGTCTCTGTCCATTTTGAATACGGGAGTTCATAATGGAGCATTATGTAGCATTGTCTTCCATAGGAGCAACGAGTTTAAATGAGTGCGAGTGCTGTAATAGACTTGAAATTATATTTTAAATTCCTTATCGACTCATCTGGAAGGAAGATTGCTGACAAATATTGTATATACATCATGTTATGTTTGTGATTTAGAATTGCTGAAAGTGGATATTTGCTGACAACAAGCTTGAGGAGGACTGTTCTAATCTGCTAGTCACAGATTCTTCCAATCTGCTAGTCACAAACATCCTTTCTTGCATGATAGCTTTTGGTGAAGAGTCACCCTTGTTATGGGTTGCGAAACTTTTATAATGGCATTATTTCCTCTAACGAATTTATATGAGATCATTTTTATATCCTATTCAAATTATCTAAGTTTTGTCTTTGTCCCATTCTAGAAAGGTTTTGACAAAGTTCATTGAGTGCATTTGGCATCAGAACATAACTAATTGAGCAGTGAACACCCACCAAAAATTAGAGCTGAATACCGCCACCCAAACGAATACAAGGGTAATATCAGACACTTCTGCACCAAACTTGAAGGTTTGCCACCTGATTTAGATGTTTAATATAGCAAAGGTATTTTCACTAATTATTGTAAAGTTGGACTATCAATCACCATCGAACGTGGAGTTCCAGTTTGACAAAACAACGAACGAAGGTTATGGGCATCGGGTGATCTAACAGTTAGATCACATGCCCTAGTCAATAACTAAGACCCACAATTATATAGTGAAGGGTAACATTGCTCACGAGATTTCAAAGGTATGAGAGAGTATATTCTATATGTTAAATTTATTATTATTCCATTTCTTACATAATATGATTATGTTATCTATTTTTATAAAGAAATGAAGAATTAGATTATTGTTGTGAAGAGTCATGTTATAATATAAATAAATAAATAAATATTATATACAAATTAGGAAAGATGATTTATATGATCTTTATTTTCATATTCATATTTATATAATCCTTGATGTTATAAGAGAATTTAATGAGATTAATATTTTGGATGAGAGAATGATAATCTCATTCTGACTGACACGACTATGTTTACTATAGTCTTTGCAACATTGGTATGTGAGACTAATGATCTTCATTTGATCAACATGTCTGAGATTAAGAATTCTCAGACCAAATAGTCTTTTACTTTTTCCAAGCTTGTATTCACAACTCATGGATTAGTTGTTTCTTGCATAGGTCATTCATTATTTTTTATCCAGAAAGGGAAATGCTTGTAAGTTTTTTTCTCATGCTTGTTGGATTGAATCCATCTAACTCCACATTCACTGACAGTTTCAACTTGCATCGCTCGATTTATGAACAAGAGAAACAAGGATCTCATTCGCATTAGTTGCGGTTGGTCATGGATTCACGACAATTTGTTTGCCTTTACTTATTTAATCGGTCACATTGAATTTTAGCAGTGTTAAAATTTTGGCTATGGCATAAGTCAAATATTTCATTCTAGTGTTTCAATTTTGTTGTACAAGTCAAACTCACTAGTGAGCCCTAAGCTGATTTTGAGCATTTGCTTGAGACTTTAGTCCCACATTGACTAACTGAAGCTATTTTCGACTCCTTTTGTATCTATGCACTCACTCACATATTGTGAGTTCTTGCATAGGCTCACTCCAATATGCAGCTTGTTAGCTAAGGATACTTGTGTGGCTTAATGCTCGAGGAGGGTTATGGATATTTGTGTGTCATGGGTTGCCCACCAAAATATTGTATATCAAGATCTTAGACAATAGGGATATTTTTCCACTTCTATGAGCATTATGGTCACATGGAGGGGGACCGATTGCTTTCTCTTGAGGCCCATAAAGAGCCTAATATAGGCCTTTTTTCGTATTTCAAGAACTTTTACAAATGGAGGCCAATTTTGGCAAACAATTTTTTTTTTTTTTTGATTGGTATTGACAAACAATCTATTGATGAAAAAATGATTTGTCAATTGCATGGTGGTACAGGTATTTTTCATTGGTTTTTCTGATTGATGGTTTCTTTCTCATTGAAGTACGATTTTGGTTTTGCCCTATTTCATGTGAACAGAGGGATATTTTGCTGCATTCACTTGTTTTGCACTGGATTTGCCTAAATTAGAATTCTAACTCTATGTAACTATGATAAGTGGAAATCTGATTTGGAGGGTTTGTTGTTGAAATCACAATTGAAGAGAATCACATTAGGCCTAATCCTAATCCATAGGTGTTGTAGAAAAGAGAAAAGGGTTTGATAGAAGAGATGAAGCTGTTGGCCCTCTTATGATGGGCTATCTTGTACATATCCCAATGATATGTGGACTATGCTAGAGGTCTTTTTGGTTAGTTAGACAAGATGAGAAATTTTCATTTGGAGAATGAACTAATGATTCTTAATCCTTCTAACAATATCCAAGACTTCTTGTATTCTTAATCCTTATAACAATATCCTTATCACAATTGAAGAGAATCACATTAGGCCTAATCCTAATCCATAGGTGTTGTAGAAAAGAGAAAAGGGTTTGATAGAAGAGATGAAGCTCTTGGCCCTCTTATGATGGGCTATCTTGTACATATCCCAATGATATGTGGACTATGCAAGAGGTCTTTTTGGTTAGTTAGACAAGATGAGATATTTTCATTTGGAGAATGAACTAATGATTCTTAATCCTTATAACAATATCCAAGACTTCTTCACAAAGCTTAATTCTCTTAGCTTGGAGTCAACAAAATGTGGGGTTCCTAAAGAAAATGAACAATTCATTCTATTTATTCTTTTTAAGCTTGTTTCATGATACCATGGATGCTCTTAGTTTTGCACACAAAATGCCTTCTATTGATGGTTTTGCAGCTCAGCTCACAAGGGAATGATAAAGTTGGCACAAATGGGCACATTGATACCACCAAGGTCTCGAGCACTTCTTACAAGAGATCCAAATCCAAAGGCTTTAAGTGGAAAGGTAAGAAACAAAATAAGGATAATTTGTGACAAGCAAGTTGAGGAATCTTCTTCATAACATACCCTTGATTCCAATATCACTTCTAAAGTGGAATCGCCCAATAAGAAGAAGACGAAATGTGCCTATTTTAAGAGATCAAGACATGATGAGCTTAGATGTTATAGTAAGAAGATTGATGAGCTTACCCACCTTCTTGAGAAGAATAATATCTCGCTGCCTTCATCAATGTCTCCTCCCTTAGTATCACAATTGATGATATCTTCATCCAAATTGTAACAAGCTAGACTAGTAAACAAAAAATATGTAACTAGAAAACCCTACACAATTGGAAATCAATGCAAACTAATATTAACTAACAATTTATATATTTTTCAAAATAACTGTAATTTAAACTTGCATCTTAAAACGAACTAGAAATTTGCAAATTTGAAAAAGATTTTTGACAATATATAATCTTTATCGAATTAACCTCAACAAGGAAAAACGAATTAAGTTCAAAAGTTTATTGTGAGTATACAAGCATTGGATTCTATTCTAATTTTCCTTGAGATCTAGTGTAACATTAAGGGAAAGTATCACCAGGGCATTTATCTCATCTAACCATGGATCTACTTATCCCTGTGCACAACTTCCTATTTGAAGTAGCTCAAGCCTTCACAAAGGTGTGAACATGTTGATGAGATAAGTTGTCTAAGTCTAGTGGATGTTCCTAAACAACTAGCCAGTCATACACTATAGCCACTCCTAACTAGTATGACCTCTGACCAGATAATGTATTTGGAGCAATTGAACTGACTAACTCTAACATAATTTAGTATACGCTAGCCAAGGTTTCTATTTGCAAGCATGTTAAAGACATGTAGTAAAGTTCATCACCCCATTCAGCATGGGTTGCACAACTCATATGGGTTTTAGTGTAATTAGTTCATATTTGTGCAATATTTATAACTTCACTAGTCCTAATCTCTCATGTCTTGTTATGCAAAACTTGTGTAACACGGGGACGCATCCCCCCCTCCCCCCAAAGTTGGGTCGTCTTGGAGATGGGAACGTCCCCGGGACAAGGGGATGACATCTCGGCGTTTCGGGTGGTGCCAGTTAGAGCGTCATCACCGTCGGAGATAGCAAGATGTCTCTGAGACGGGGAGATGTCTCTGATTGTGGGGTGCGGGGGATGCCAAGGAGTCTCCTTCATTGTCTCTAAGACAGAAGGACGTCTCTGATTGTGGGGATGCGAGGGGATGCGAAGGAGTCTCCTTCATTGCGGGGGGACACTAGGACATCTCCTTCATTGAGAGGAATTGGTCTACATATAGCTTCATCCACTCTTTTAAGAGGAATAGACTTACCTCTCAAAGAGCAGAGAAGCTAGTGGTTGTACATAGTGTGTTGTGTATCGATGACCGCAAGACAACTATGTACAAGGAGAGTCCAACATAACGATGGGATGTAGAGCCTAAGGAGCCATCACAGATTGATGAGGAGGATGTTTTAGATCCAGCCACAGGGCTAGTTGGTGTTCCCTTTTTGGCTCTTGATCTTGGTGAGACTGATAGTTCCAGTGGCGATGAGTTCCAACTTCCAGCCTCGAGGGGATGATCATTGATCATTGATTTGACATTTTGATTTGGACTCTTGGAGACTTGTAGTTTTTGTTTGCATTATATACTTATTTTGAGATCATGATTCATGGCACATGATACTTGTTGTAATCATCTTTATGTCATGACTCATATGATCATTGATTACTATTAGATAGTAGAATCTAGATACTCATACTATTGATCTAAAGACTGATATATAGACTAATATTTGTTATTTGCTGATGTTCAATGTTTAGTGTTCATTGTTTGTTTGTCATTTGATCATGAATCATGATGTTCCAATTGAAAACTTCAATGCAATGTTCAATGTTTAAGTTTTTTACATCTCTGTATCTTATATTGTATAATCATAGTACATCTTTTCATAACTAGCATTTTAAGTACCATATGTATAGTATATACACCCTTGCTCTCTCCGCCACCACCTCTTCCCCTTGCCGTCCCAAAATCAAGGCCCCTCTATCCCTCCATCTCGGAAACTTGTCCCCTCGTCCCCCCGTCCCCGTGTGCAGTGTAACTATATGCAAAAGAGAAGTAATGTTCTTGGTTATTTAACACAATAGGTTGTTGTTAACAGCTTCTAAAATGAATTAACTTGGAGTTTAGGCTTGTTTTCCATGAAACATTTGGTTGATGTCAACACTGGTGACTATAGGGTTACAAAAGCATTTCTTTCACTTATACTCTCATAAATGTGCTACATTTGCACCTCTTCATGCATATACGTGCATCAGCTACTTTGCTCTTCTACAAAATATTTCCATCTTCAATCCTGTCACGTAACCCTCTATCCATCTAAGTTGAGTCACTAAATTTATTGCCAGAATTAGAGACGTATTCATAAACAAGCTTCTCTTATAAATGGTTTGCAGCTTCTTTGGCAATACAACAATAATGTAACAGAGCTATAAAATGAAACTATTCTAATGACTTCCAATAAATTGACTGGTTCAAACCCTTAGAAGAGCAATTACATTTGAACAAAGGTATTATTACCGTTGTAAAGGAAATAGGAAAACCCTAGTAAATTTCCTATGAGTTTTCCTTGCTGGTTACTAGTCTATAGTAACTCCTGACACTGAATTTTGAATTCTCATACATTGTACAAAATTCCCTAAAAAGTTCAAAGTATAACTCTCTTGATTCTACTCTCAAACTCTATTATATTTTTCAGAGTTATTGTTTTAGCTTAATTCTTCAAGCTAAAGTTAAAATATATCTATCTGGTAATTATGCAACAATTAATACAATATGACAACTATAGAATGAGTGAAACCCTGAAATTTTTTCCTTTTCAAATCATATATGTATATAATTTGAAAAGAATATATGTTTATAATCATTGAACCTTATGACCGAAAATATTATTACCATAAATCCAAATAAGGAAATAGTTCAAACAATGGTCTAGGTTCAAGATGTATGATCTTAACAAAAGAAAAGTGTCATCTCAACTAACTAAACTCCACTTTCTAGGGTTGACATCAACCTCAACCTAGCCAATAAGTACCAGTTTAGAGACTCAGATAGCTCAAAGTTCATGACCATGTTTGCATCCCATACCTGGTGATACTGTCCCTCTCTCCTCAGAGGATGATAATCTCCTACAACCACTAAGTCAAGAATAATAGTTAATTCAAAATCATCACCTCTATCATAATATATGTACGATAAATCCAATAACAAGTCAAGATTATGAACACTGCATAATATCATTGCACTTGTACAATCTGAACTACTGCTCCAATGAAATATAAACGTCTACGATAACAAACCAAAACACAATAAAGTTTCAGCAGACAGGAGGGCTGTGACACAAACTGTCATATACCACTGGATTTGTAAATGGGAGGAAAGATAAAGCACTCTTGGCCTCTACTATTCTTGAAAATGGGAGGTGATTTCTTGTTTCAAGTGCATCTCATCATATGGCATCTTCTATGGATCTGTTTTCTTCTTTTGTGTCTTGTCATTCACCTAATATTTAGATGGGATGAAGGTTTGTGGAAAATCATCTATTGCTATGGGAGAGAAATATTTTAGTAATGTTTTTTGTGTACCCTCTGATGGAATTCTAATTTCTGCAAAGGATTAGAGTCTCCATTTGAGAAATAATGTTGGAGATTCATAATGGAAATACAAGCAATTGATGTGTCATAGACTCCAGCAGCAATCAAGCAAATTGGAACTGTGGATATATATGATAATTCTGCCAATAACAAAATATTCAGTGATATATAATACAGCAAAACTACATATTGATTCTTCATTTATTTAAGGAGTTTGAAATATGATCATTGGAGATTAAGAATTCGATGAAGTCAAATAATGAATTGACACTATTGATAAGGAGGAGGTATTAGAGTCACTAGTCGAATGAGAAAACCAATTTTGCATACTAAAAAATTAATATTCAAAATATGTGACAAAAGATACATTCCAAATCAGTGATAAACAGAGAGACCTTTCAGTTGCATAGTAAACCCAGAATTTCATAGCAGTTTTTTGATGAAGTTTTCTACTACATACATTTGAATAAATTGAAACAAATGTAAATAGCAAGATATTAAAATCTCCATGGCATTATCAGTAACACAGACGTAAAGCATGATACCATCAAGAGCTGATACAAAAGTCGTCTCACATCTAAGAAATAAATCACATTAAAACAAAGTCAAAGCCTGGACACGTGAAGTAAATATACAAGGAGGAATGAGGGATGAATACCATTGCAAAGAGAATGTGCAGCAGTCAGACAAATTGAAGCTGTATGCAGCAGAACAGAGATGTGCAAGATGAGAATCACTGAACCTGTACGTGTAGGAGTAACTGTTTATGGTCACGGAATGGTGTCTTTGTAATTTCTCAAGTACACATGCGATTTATCGACATAGTCAAGCAGTCAAACTGAAGGAGGTGGCAGTGAAGTCATCGATTTTGAGATATCATCAATAGGGCAGGTGTGAATGTATCACGCAGGAATAAAGCGGCAAGGAGAAATATGGTGCACTATAATAAGAGTTAGTAAACTGGTAAACACCAAACATCGGGAGCAGCCTTGACGGGATCCTTGCCAAGTTATTAAAAAAATATGATAGGCAATTGAAGGATATATTAAAAGGATTAAAATCAATTATGACTAAAGTAATTGTGTTATGTGAGGCTGCGATTTATTTTTTAATGCACAACTTTAAAATCTGAGCAGTCATGTTGGTTCTATTTTTCAAAATATAAATAGACCATTATTTAAAAACCAAGACACAATTCAATATCCGAACATATTCATATTTTTTGAAGAAGTATTTAACATCTACTTGTACGGAGGAATAAGGAGCAACATTATGATTTTGTAATATAAATTCTATTATTTTATTTTTATAATAAAATAAAATGTCTTTTGTTTATTACTAAATGGCGTGGAGATTTAAATTGCAAATGGTTCGTCCTTTATAATTATTTTTTGGAATTCTATATACAATTTAAATGTCGGATAAGTGGACACGGTCATTTAGCATTTTAAATTTGATCGTCACAGATATTGTGAAATATAAAATTGTTTCCTTATTTGTGTTTAGTTTGTCTCCCTACCAGAGGATTTAAAGTTCAATCTGGTACCATGCTCACGGATTCTAGTGCGAAAAGAGCGACCTGTTTCCCCTATGTATGGTGCCCCGCAAGAGCACACAATCTTGTAGACTCCCGAGCCAAGGAAAGAGTCTTTGGAGTCTTTAAGGGGAGGGACTCGATTACATAACCGCGAAAGGGGTTTGAAAGCAATGTGAAGACCTTTTTTAGATAAGATCTTGGCCAGCTTTTGAGAGATGCCATCAACAAAAGGAAGGATGGCAAACCGGGGAGGTGGACCGAGGGCCGGAACGGGGTTACACCCAGAAAGAAAGAAGGACTTGGCTTGGTTGATCGCCTTAGAGATCTGCTTGTGCGATTATCCATTTAACATAAAAACATGACGAAGATAGGTGAGCTCTTCATTCAAGTTTTCGTCATCATAGATTCTAAAAGCTCTAAGGGTGAGGGTTTAAGGATGCCAACCTTATGGCTAGGGTGATGGTGGGAGGATGCGTGGAGGTACAAGTCAGTGTGGGTGGCCTTACGATAAACCTTACGACCAAGAGTGCCATCAGTCTTTTGGATAAGAAGGATGTCTAGGAAAGGCAATTGATGGTCTGACTCGAGATCTTTGGTAAAGGAGATGTTGGAAACCAAACTATTGATGTGTGAGTGAAATTTTTCAAGGTTCGCATGCCCATGCGGCCAACCAACATTAGTGTTATCAACGTAATGTTTCCACCATTTGGGTTTGAGGGGGATGGAATGGATGGCCATCTCCTCAAAATACTCCATGAAGAGGTTGGCAATGACTGGGGAGAGGGGCGAACCCATGGCTACCCCATCGACTTGCTCATAGAAGACATTTTGGAAAGAGAAGAAGGTACACCTTAAACAAAGCTCCACTAACTCCGCGATCTCATCCCCGACCTTGCGCTTGACAAGATGGACGAAGTCAGGAATGGGGAACTTGATGAAGAGGGAAACCACATCAAAACTAACCAGGATATCGTTATGTTCCAACTTAGTGTCCTGAATGAACTGGACAAAATGGTTGGAATCTTTGATGAAAGAGTCTGACTTTCCTAGCAAAGGCGAGATGATCTTTGCAAGGTGGGATGCCAACAAGTAAGTGGGAGAGCCTATGGTGTCAACAATGGGTCTCAACGGGATGCCACTTTTGTGAATTTTTGGAACCCTGTAGATGCGCAGGGTCACCTCTTTAGAAGGCAACAATTTCTTATTGGTTGACTCGTCAAACGAGGACTTGGCCAGACTGGACATGACTCTCTTAAGGATCACCGGGCAAGGGTTGTGAGAGAAGGCTTGTAGTTGCTCGAATCCAAGAGTAAGTCAAGAACTTTGGACATGTAGTCCTGCCTATTCATAACGATAGTGGCATTACCCTTGTCAGCTTTGGTAATAACAATGTCATTATTACGAATCAAGTGGCATCTCGGATTTAGGAATGTTGTGCTTGGGGGGCTTAGCATGCCTCAGGGAAACCGCACAATCTTGCCTAATTTCTTCAGCGACATCTGAGGCGAGGCCACTAATGGCATTCTCAATCTCAATTAGAAATTTAACGTACGAGATGGTGTTAGGGGTGCACGCAAAATTAAGATCACGATTTAGAAAATTAAAGGACAACGGGTCAATGCTAGCACAAGACAAGTTTACCACCAGCTTATCCTCCCAATCATGCATCGATGAGACGGAAGGAGGAATACCGAGGGGGACAAACGGAACAGGGGGAGCAACTGAAGGGACGGAGTTGGGCAAGACATCCTAGACGGAGATCAGAGAGGAGGGCTCAACGGAAAGGGAAGGCACGGGGGACACAAACCTAAGAGAAGACAAAGTTGGTGAGGAAGAACCGAGTCCCAAGGCCTTGGCTTGGGGGGCTTCCAACGTTTGGTCAACACAACCTCGGGTGACAAGACTGGCAGGAATAAGCAAAGGGGCAAGATGTGAGGGACACGCCAACAAATCCAAAACAAGATAGGAACAATGAATGCTAGACTTATCCTGCACGAAAGAGGAGGACGAGCGATTGGAAGGCATACTTGCGCAAACTGGAAGAGACCTATTGAGAAAAGAAGACTGTTGTGAGAGGGAGGACCTCGGGTTGGGTGCATTGAGGAGGAGGACTGCTGCAACTGCGTGTTGGAGGGACCCGAACTAGGAAAGACCAACTGGCCGATAAGCTGACCACGTGAAACTGCTGCCAACGTGAGGTTAGGAACATGACTGGAAGAGCCCTGAAGAGGGACATGTTGGCTCAAGAGGGGAGAAGGCGCAGGAATAACGAGCCGAGGATCTGGAGCTCCACGGCCAGGCGAAGTAGCAATAGACGGAGGAGACAAGACGACGCGTGAGGAGTGTGCATGGAGCAAAGAAGACGCGGACCGATCTGGTTCCTCCCTGTAAAGGGGACTCAAGTGAGCCAGCTAAGCCACCAAGTCGCTACACATAGGGACAGAATGACCACTATGGGCCCTCGACGCAAAGGAGACAAAATCAGCTGAGGTGGAGATTGAACGCCGAGAGGAGCCCCGTGCTAGAAAGAGTGGAGGAGGGTCGAGAGATGAGGAGGCAAAATAGCTATGTGATTGCTGAAGCAAACGAAAAAACTTTGCTTTCTGTCTTATGCTGCATTGTGCCTACCACCCCACTGCTCTGGCATAGGAGGAGGTGTCTAAACATAACTAAAGGTTTGGATGAAGAACCGCGGAAAGCTCAAGGTGAAGGGGGAACAACTTGGTGTTGAGGAGGTTGATGTCTCGCTTGGTAGACTGAATGAGGGATTTGAGGAGGGAGAGACCGACACGATGAAAGATATGTTGGTTGAATTCGTTCCAAAGGTGGTTCGTCTCTGCAACGCTTGAGGAAGGCAAGGTCTGCAATTTTCTTCATCAGCTTGATTCTAAGCATCTCTAACTGCTTGGATTTGAAACAAATTTCCCTCCCATGAAGGGTATCAATTAACATAATCAAATTTCCACAATCCATTTGATATGAGAGCAATGTTTCTGGATTAGATTGTGTGAGTTTTTTGAGCATCAACGTTTCGGATCATACTACATGATCCATCATCAGGATGTGAGAATGCCAGAATGAAAATTATGCAAACCAAGAACCCTCAAGCACTCATAAAAGGAGGGGGGAGGAGGGCCACAAGACAAAAAATAGAGAAAGAGAAGAATAAAAAACTAAGAAAGAGGAAGATAAAATATAAGTAATTATATAAGAAATTAGATATACAATAATACAACATAAGTAAATGATAAAGCAATTATATTATAAAAATAAAAATTAAATTAACAAGGAACAGGGATAATGACAGAAATAAATATTCAGAATATGATGGTAACCATATATATATATATGTCCCCAATGTAAAAACACAAAAAAGGAAAAAGGTGAGAAAACAAAATTACAAATACAAACTAAAAATAAGAATAAATAACTAATAAAAATAATCCAAGGAACAAAATAACCACGTGAATATATATATATATATATATATTAGATATATTGTACGTATAGATATATTTTACCTATATTTACAATATATATATATATATATATATATATATATATATATATATAAACAACTATAAATGCCAAAGAACCATATAAGAATATGCCAGGCCATGTACATAAGAGCTGGCCTATATATATATATATATATATAAAACAAAAATCGACAACAAAAACAACGAATAGGAAAAAGAGAAAAATCTAAAAGACTAGACAAGAAAATCGAAGAATCAAAAGATGGGCTAAGATGGAAAAGGACTAGAACTTGAAGAAAATACGCAGGAAAAAAGAGACGAAAAAAATGCACCACAACAAGCACTCAGCTAAATGCAGCCAAGTGGAGAACCCCAAAGACCGAAAACCACGGCAAAGGAAAGAGCCCAAGGATACAACAAAAGGACGAAAGGAGAGAGGGAGAAGGGCAAAGGGGCGAGGCGACCTGGAGGGCTGAAAAGAAATGGAAAACAAAGAAAGGAGAAACAACAAGAACCAAACCAAAGAAAGAACTCTGAGAACCCGGGGAGAGAGGAGCACCGGAACGAAAACTAAAGGCAGGGCCAAGAAACAAGAGACAAAGGAAGGCCCCCGAAAAATTGAAGAAACTAGAAAGGGGGAAGGATGAGGACAGACCTAGAAATGCACCAAGGGAGCAGAAAAACACGGGAAGCATCAAGGGTGACGACGGTTATTAAGCGAGCCCAGAAGAGGTTGCCACGACAAGCTAATGGACCACCCATCATCCCAATTGAGGTTGATGGGATGATGGTAGATTTCAATAGCTTCCATAAGTTTTCTTTTGAAGAAGTTATCCTCCTTGGAAAGAATTTGGGTGTTCTCCAGACAAATGTGATGCTTAGTGGAAGAGGAGTGCTCTGCAACAGCCGATTTTTCTCTTTTTCCTATTCATTGTTTTTGTTGTCGATTTGCATTATATATATAGGTCCGCTCTTATGTACATGGCCTGGCATATTCTTATATGGTTCTTTGGCATTTATAGTTGTTTATATATATATATATATATATATTTATATTTTAGTTATATTGTAAATATATATATATATATATATATATATTAGTTTTCTTGTATATATATATATATATACACAGTATTTTGTTCCTTGGATTATTTTTATTAGTTATTCTTATTTTTAGTTTGTATTTGTAATTTCGTTTTCTCACCTTTTTCCTTTTTTGTGTTTTTACATTGGGGACATATATATATTGTTACCATCATACTCTGAATATTTATTTCCGTCATTATCCCTGTTCCTTGTTAATTTAATTTTTATTTTTCTAATATAATTGCTTTATCATTTACTTATGTTGTATTATTGCATATCTAATTTCTTATATAATTACTTATATTTTATCTTCCTCTTTCTTAGTTTTTTATTCTTCTCTTTCTCTCTTTTTAGTATTGTCTTTATTTTTGGTCTTCTTGGTTTCTGTGCCCCCCCCTCCACCCTCCTTTTATGAGTGCTTGAGGGTTCTTGGTTTGCATAATTTTCATTCTGGCATTCTTACATCCTGATGATGGATCATGTAGTATGATCTAAAATGTTCATGCTCAAAAAACTCACACAATCTAATCTAGAAACATTGCTCTCATACTCAACATTCAGTTTCATTTTAATTGAGTTCAAGTACCTTGCCAGTCAGAGAACTCCAAAGCTTCAATTCGCTTTAGAAAAGCTTTGAACTAGGTGATCAGGTTTGAGGAGAAGGTCTACCCGCCTACGTGTAGTGGAGGCTGAAGTGCAGGGGAATCAAGAAGTATTCCCATTCATTGGCCAGAATTGATTGCGGAATCCTATTGGAGAAGTGGCAGGCTCTTGGATTTCCAATCTGCGGTTTTGGGAACCAACACCCTCCTTGACCACTAATCTCCTTTCAGTATACCAAATCACTTTAGGGGCACAAGGTACGATAGTTAAGTTCACTCCTAAATGTATACATTAAAGATATGGAGACTAGAGATATCATTTCCACAGGTGTGGTGTATCATGCTTCATGATTATGTTATTTTTCTCATTTTTTTTGACATGATGATGTTCCTTTGGATGATCAATTCACACTCTTCCATCAAGGGTGAATTGTGTTTGTGAGGAGACGGCCAGTCACTTGAATCGTCGTGATTTTTGAGATTAGTGTTGAGCTTCCTAATCCTCCACCTCCTACTTTTTTAGGTCTGAGTTCTTCTATTCAACAGGTTGGTTGTAGTGCTCCAAATCTTACTTTGTAGGATGAGTATTTGGCAAGTATTTTGGACTTGATTTTGGAGTCTCATCTTGCAGATTTGTGAGACACACTTGAGGGGATTTCTATCCTCTTTGATAATCATTTGAGTATGGCTGTTTATTCATCTTCATTATCTTTGGAGATTGACATTGATGAGTTTCCTCCTTCACTTGATTTGTCACATTTGTGGTTTAATCTGATCATGATTATGTGATGTCTTATTTGAGCTTAGATACTCCTTAGTTTTCAAAGATTTGGAGACATCCTTCCTCCTTTCAATTGGACATGGAGTGGCTTATTCATCATTTGGTGGACTTGTTTCTTCCTAAGGGGAGATGTGTTCCTTGTAGTCATTGTTTTATCCCTTTTTAGGCATACTTCATCGACATTGGATCTTTTTCATTATGGGGAGGGGATATCACGTTTCACATTTCCTTCCTATGGGGGGTACTTGCTTGTATATACATGATGTATGTCATCCTTGGGGGTTACTATTGAGTCCTTCATACATCATATTTTTTGTTTCTTTTCTCTCTTTGGGGGAAGGTTTTTTTTCCCGCTTGGTTTTCTCCTTTTTACCACTTGTTAGAGACTGCATTACACTACATTGTAGTTGTGTGTGGGTGTCTAACATGGCCCAATTGTTCGGACCTTGTTGCATCTCATATTGCATAATAGTCTCTCTAAGACTTAAGTCTCTTATGAGGTGAGGTCTTGGAGTAAATTTGGTTTTATCCCATTTACATACACTTAAGTTATAATTAGGTTGCCAACATCACATTGCAAGTAGCTGCATACCATTTAATATTGTTCGTTGTGCATTTAACATATGTAGTTGGTAGTTACACATTGGTTTGTCTCTACCTCATCACGCCTCTACTATTTATGTAGGGTGTTGGTATGTTTTGTAGTGTACGACTACAATTTAATGTTCAATGATAGAATAGCCTCATTGCTTCTCTCACATTGTGAAGATGGTTGTGTTTGTAGATTGTTGATTTTGGATATTTACACCAACACTATTAACATTGTAACAATAGCAGATTACATTGAATTTGAAGTGAATCTATAAATGCCTTTCAAAGCACTATTAGGTCATGTACTTTACAAAGAAGGGATGTAAGTGGATCTAGCAAAGATCACACTAATATTGTAGCTGGATGTTCTAGAGACTTAAAGTAATTGGACAACTTATCAAGCCATTAGGGAGCATAAATGCCCATTAGCTCCATTGATGTAAAAGAAGAGTGATCCTTTATATTTGATAGAAGGACACCGATTTGTGTTTGATATGTTGAAGGGTGGCCCTTGAAGGCCTCTCCATAGACTATCCATTCTCTTGCTTGAAGAAGCTTATTGTGTTACTCTTCATATCGAATAGGCATATGGAAAAGATGATAAGTGTTTGGATGGTTGTGATTTGTGGCAGAAAAGATTGAAATCTTCCACTTGTGATTCCTTGAGATCCTTCTCACCCTTTATTATAGCAATTATGACTGTTGTTTAACCTACGGGGACATCAAATTTGACTTGGGTGTTGGCAATGCCTTCAAAGGTTCACGATTAATAGGTATGACATCAATTAAGTTGGAGGTGAATTTAGTGAATCATTTTCTCTTTCACAAAGCTGCTTGCAATAAGTTCTCAACCATCAATCTGATGGTTCGCTATTGAAACTCAAGAACAAAAGTAAAAATTCTAGCTACCTTTAGATTTAAATAAGTAGATTAGTGACATGATGAGATTGATCTTTCTCAAGAACAAATTCTTGTCTTTCTCTTCTCTTTTTGACATCTTAGAATTTCTCAAAAGAGTAGTAGGTGGATTTTTTTTTATACAATAACAAAGTTAGGGCCAATTAAATCAACAATATCATCAAATGGTCAATGCTAGATGTGGTTATTTTTGTGGGGGTTGTGCAAGACAAATGGAAATCAACTAAGAAATTGAAGGAAGAAATATATCCTCAATGGAATCTCGACCAGCACTCAAGGCCAAGAACTCCAGAGGTATAGAAAATATATTTTATGGCATCATCATGATGTGGGCTAGAGGGACTAGAAGGATCTCTCCATTGAATATGCTCCACAAAACAAAAAACAAGAATGATGGGGAGGAACACTTTAGTGAGATCAAGAAAATAAGAATGTTGGGCAAATGGGTTGAATCTGTGTGTCAAATTTTAAAATCGAAAGGGCATGTAATACCTCCAATGTATGTGATAGGCTTAGAGGCCATCACTTTAGTAGTTTTAGGGACCTCTATAAGGAGTTATACTTTGACAGTGAAAACTTGTTGAAGAGATAGGGATAGGAACCTCCTATTAGGTGGGAAAAAGTGGACAGAGAATTTTCTCTTTATAGAAATCTCGACCGGCCTCTCCAGAGGAACAGAAAATATATTTTACAGTCATCATCATGATGTGGGCTAGAGGGACTAGACAGATCTCTCCATTGAATAAGCTCCACAAAACCAAAAATGAGAATGATGGAGAGGAATGCTTTAGTGATAGCAAGAAAATACGAATGTTGGGCAAATGGGTTGAATCTATGTTAAAGTTTGTAGCTTTGGTTAGACAATATCTGTAATCGATATCAGAATATATACATATGGATACACACACGCACACATATATTGATACTGTACGTCTTGTATCATAACCGATATCATATATTGTATCACAGTAATATCTCATACTTATCGATCCTTATTTTGAGTCAATACTGTTTTGAATACTTCAAATCAGGCTGTGATCTCACTTTATTGGTTATCAATATCATTATCGATGATGAGCATGTAATTATTGATTACTATTTGTTTAACTCCGATTGGGTATGATCGTGAATGGCCATGTCTCCATTCGGAGACATGGCCATTCACAATCACACCCTTTCGTGATGTATATGTAATACATCTACCTGAGCTGGCATATCAAAGGAAGTAAGCACCACAAGCATAAGACATCTCTGTTACTTCTGAAGTAATATATACAGATTCTGAAGCAAATCAAATTCATTGGCATCAGAGATTAAACCTGCAAACAAAATCGAGCATCAGTCAAGCCTTATATTGAAATCTGGTAAGAAACTTTACAATCTATGTGTCAAACTTTAAAATATAAAGGGTGTGTAATACCTCCAATGTATGTGATAGGCTTAGAGGCTATCACTTTAGTGGTTTTAGGGACCTCTATAAGGATTTATGCTTTGACAATGAGATCTTGTTGAAGAGATAGGGATAGGAACCTCCTATTAGATGGAAGAAAGTGGACAGCGAATTTTTCTCTTTATAGAAAATGATGTCTTCTTTTGATCTCACTGTAGACATCACAATTGGAAATATATTGCATTTGAAGAGGTGATAGAGACTTGATAAGATAGATCTTGGCACCATATGAAATGTGGTGATTTTTCTTAACACATTATTGGTGGGATATTACTCTTAGCTGTACAAAGCTGACCCTTGAATGTGCTGAACGAAATTGGAGACAATTTGAAATGCTCAACATGGCAGATTGATGGATGGTATTGGTTTTGAGATACCAACAACATGGACACCTAGTAGAAACCACAGAGGTCTATGAATATTACTGTTCAAAATATTTCTTTGTATGATAAAAAAAAAAAAAAAGTTAAACTTTCTCTGCCCACCAAAATCTAGAACATCCATTTGGTGAGAAACTCATATTTAAAGAGTATGAACTCATCAATTCTTCTAGGACTTGCCAAATTGATTTGTAGTTGTACATATTCAACAGCTGTGGTAACTTGATGTGTTATGAACTAAACTCAAGTAAAAGAATATAATTGAATAGGCTACGTCAAAGTTTAGGCATATATAATTAATTTAGGCAAATTATGTATAATTATTTTGCTACATTATTTTGGAAATTTCACTAGTTGCCAAATATAGGTTCTGAAAAAAATAACTAAATTTCACTATAGAATTTTGGAAAATTCACTAATTCATTTGAATTATCTTGTCTATAGGTTTTTCAATGTGGTAATTTAATGTCTCCTAATCAAACTACCCATCAAGTTAACTGCACAAGACCTGGGATTTGAATGACTTGATTTTGTTTAAATTATGATAGAATTGTAGTGGGTATGTTAACTTTGCATAATTTGATAAAGCTTTATGGAGGTTTTTCTTCAGTATAGAAAAGATTGTTGCTGGTCTCATGTGTGACATTGTGAGAGCATACATGGAAACATATTTTTACACGCCAGTGTTAGAACCATTAACAAGCTATCTTTTTTTATTTGTTAATCACAGTGCTATTAAATCAAGTAGAGGTGTGGAGAAACCATTTGAAAGCTCACATGGATATTATAGATCTTATATCAATTGCGAGAATCAAATTGAAATCACTTCACAAAGCCTGCATGAGTTGGCAGTATCATCAGGTCTGAATTAATGCAAATATAGCAGTTCAACTTGCATGATGAGGCTCAAGTGTGGAACCCTTCCATTTTGACAAGCTTTCTTGTTTTAGTTCAATTTGGCAATCATTTCTGTTCATCATACTTGCATTAATGAAATTTTGCAGAGACATTCAAGCTACCATCTTCACCTTCAGAAATGCAGTCTAATGCACTTGGTCTTGGAAGCATTGGGGTTTCCCCAAAGCCAGCTTTTTCAAAGATTCCCAGTCAAATTTCTGAAGCAGGATCACATATGTTAATAGGAGGTGAGCTGTTTACATTATCACATGATCTTATGCTTCTGTTAATTGAAATTGTTGATTGGAGATCCATGTAAGGAATTTTTTATTTGGATTCATTCTCCACTATCATGATATTTTTATCGGACTTTCTCATAGTAAATCTTCACTTAAATGCATTCTTCTTGATGAAAATAAATCAGTTTGAGATTCTTACCCTGGCAAACTGCTAAATTCTGTTTATGAATATGCTGAAGGAAAAAATATTGATAATATGCCAACTTAAATTACGGTAACTTTTTTTTTTTCTTTTTTTTTAAGGCTAAATTGGTTTTTGTGACTGATGATGCCAGATTTTGGTGGAACTTTAAGCAGCTAGTTGAAAAATTTGACAGCAATATAATTTACCAAGTTCTTCAGGAAAATATAAATGTCATGTGATTGACCTTGTAATACATTACCATTATTGTGTCGTTAAATTAACTAAAAAAATATGATTAGCTGTCTGATTCATTATAGGATAGCTGCTACTAAGTTGTTTTTCTCATTATCATAATTGTTAATACTAATGTAACAGCACAAGTTTATGTTACAGCTACTTCTCAAGAGGTTTACAGAGATACACATGAACCACTACATGCATTTCAGTTCGGTGGCATATCTCCTGGATTTGTGAATGGCATGCAGGTTTGTGTAGAATTTGCAAAAGATTTATTTTTATTCTGTATTATGATTGCATAAAATGCATTTTAGTTTTTCTTCCTTTCTTGCCTTTCAGATAGCCATGAGAACTAGTTCAGCATGTCATGACTTTTGTGAGTGGAAATATAACTGGGATTTTTAGGTTGCTTTTTCACCAGGCTTTTGATTATTTTCTCCTTCATGTGAGTTCCTTGAGTGGTGATGGCTTGTACTGTAAGGCTTCAATATTTACTGAATTTAGAAAGCTAAACTTGGCATTATGTTTTATTGCTTAGTGCTGGCGTAGTATGATGCTGCAAATGTTGCATCCCTAAAGCATTTGGTCCTCTCTAAATCACAAATGTGATTTGAGATTGATTTTGCACTATTTCCAAGTGCCTTAATATCTTATATTAATGCATCTCTATAATTTTACTTGTTCTTCTCCTGTTTGCAGAATCCACTTCAAGAGTCTCAGGTTCAAGGAAGAATATATGGGCATCCAAATGGACTACCTTTCCCTTCGTCAAACCATTATCACATAGCTGGAGGTATAAATTTTGTACAGTTTCAACAGACTCAGACTCAGTCTGTTGCAGCTCAGATGCATTGTTCAGTACCTAGTTCACAGGCACAAATTTCAGGTGATACTCTGGAAAAATTGTCATCATTACAGCCGCCTGCCTTGCATTCACAACAGGCCATGATGATGCAGGGGCAATATTTAAGATTACAACAGCCTATGCATCTACACACATCACATGGTGCACCTCAGCATCTTAATCCCATTGCATTTCAATTACCAATGCAACAATTGGTACGGATAGCCCATCCTGTGAGCTCCAGAACCAGTGTTGGTATTGGAAGTGGGCAACCTAGTCAGATCCCTGGTACACAGTTTGGGCCTCTGTTTGAAAATCAGTGCATTAATCCGCATCTCAACAAGGCCATTAAGATCACTCATCCTGAGAATCATGAAGAGTTGAGATTTGATTCAAAGTGTAAGAAGTCTGAGTCATATATGGATAGTTGTGTGGTTTCATTTCCAGGTTCCCCAATCATGCCACAGAGAACAGCTGCTACCCATTCTCCTCAGTTGTATCCTCCAGTCCATTCTCAGACTCAGAATTTTTACTCAGCACAGGAAATATCATATAGGCATGCCGTTCCTGCATATTATCAGAATTTAAAGCCTCCTATTCCTATGGGCTCACTGAGAGTTCCTGAGCAAAACACAGCATTCTCTGCATTGAACACCCAACCTCTAGTTCATACGACTAGTATTGGGACTCCACGGATTAGTGCTCTTCATGGCCATGTAATGCCAATTTCTTTGGCAACAGATAATGATAGAGTGCAATCTGTTCTTCCTCTGCCTGCAGAAAAGAATATAATTGCCTCTTCATCTTTTATTCAGGTTGATGATGCTCATCTTCCAAACAGTACATATGTCACATGCAGTGGACAGTTGGATTCATCAAAAAATCTTCCTCCAGGAAACTGGAGTTCAGTTACTCAAAGTGGTTTATTGTCTTCTTTATCAAGTGAAACATCAACCCTTAGCTGTGATATAGAAAGATCTGTAGTAGATTCAGCTACTTATGGCATTAAACAACCAATTCCATCTACAGCTGTTTCCATAAGATTGACTCCAGCTGTTGATATGGATTCATCAAATGCTCCAGTTTCTGCACCAAGAGGAGGACCAAAAGTCTCCAACTATAGAAGTGAGGAAGGAGAATCTATCATAACATTGAGCCCAACAACAATGGAGCATTCAAAAAAAAGCAACAAAACAAAGATTCAGAGGAAGTCATCTTCTGCATCAAAATGTGAAAACCCAAAGAAAGCTTTAGTTACTTCCTCTGCTGTCATTTCCTCACATTCTTTTGTAAATAACTCACCCAGTGATGGAAGACCATCTGTATTACAATTATCAGGGAACTTGAATGAAGTGGGACCATTCAATGCAGAAGCTTCAAAACTTTCTGCAGAGAGAACTACACCGACTGCAGGACATGTTAATTGCTGTCAAGTTAGTGATGATAAAGTTGTAAATGAGTCCATTGAACATTTGAGGCCTGTGGATGTGGCACAAATTACACAAACGAATTTTAATTTAGATGCAAGTACCAGAAATTTAGAGTTGGAAAAAGCAGCTGAAATGGTGAATCTGGATAACTTTTCTGTGAACTCCATAATCAGTTCCAATGGTGTTCTGCTAGTAGGAAATCATCTAGCTGATGCATATGAATGTCAAAGAAATGGCATTGCAAAGTTTGATTCAACTTCTGCTGCTTTCTCTTTGCATGGAAATTCCAACACCATTACTAAATCTAGGGAAGTCTTTAAGTCTAATACTTTCCTTGAAAAATTCCCTCCAGCTGCAGAAAAGACTGATGAATTGATTTCACCAGTTGTCTTAAGTGAAATTACTGATGGACCAAATGGGAAACAACTAGACTCAGGTGTAAGCATGTCTCAAGAACATTCTTTGAAAGCTGTGGATGAACAATCAACATTACAAGAGCCTTGTATAAAGGAGAATGAAAATGGTCTTGGAACTACTCTTCAATTTAAGCGAGGCGATTCTTCTCAGGTGAAAGAAGTCGCAGCACATGAAGTGGAGACCCACTGTGAGTTTGGTCATGAATCGGGAGAAGCAATGTTTATGCATGAGGCACCCTTTACCACAGAATCAGAAAGGAAGAAAGTTTCAGATGGTGCTAGAAAAAGGGCTAGTGTCAATTTGAAAGATAAGCCTGTCGGCCTTACCCTTAGTGGCAAAGCAAAGGTTGAAAGTGTGCCACTTATGAGCAATTCTCAGCCTTCATCTGGCTCTGGAATGAAGCATACTGGTAGCAAGAAGAAGAAGAAGAAAAAGAAGAACTGTCTAGCCAGAGAAGATGCTTCCTGTTCAACTGGTGACTTGTATAACTTGGCTAATGCGTGCAAAGCACCAGAAAAACAGAATGATTGTGTTAATCTTCCAAACACGTGTGATTTTGCTAAGCTTTCTGTTAAGGGCAAACATTCAGTTAGATTTGTCAAGAAAATCCAAATGAAATTAGATGATAGAGAAGGTCTAGATGAACTTCCAACTGAAAACAATTTGATGGAAAATAGGTTTGTTAATTTAACAAAAATGGTGCAGGTGGGTGTCCCAAAAGCTAGAAATCTGGAATACAGGAAGTACTCAAGAGATTTCTTGTTAACATTTAAGGATCAATTCAGAAATCTTCCTTCTCACTATGAAATTCAAGCTGACTTAGCCGGGCACCTCTTCAAATTTTCAGGATTTGCTAGGCATTCATATGAGCCAATTAATAGTGGTAATAAGTCTAAACATGTATTTAATAATTTAGTTACTGATAACAGAAAGATCAGGTCAGGGGGATATTTTTCGTTACATCATGATATTCAAATGGAAGATAGTCCTGCATTGCCTGCTTGTGGCTTTCGACAAAGGCGTGGTTTTAATCCCCGACTTAAAAGGAATGTGCACGGAGCATCAGTGAAGCCATCAACTCCTGCTTGTATTCCTGGAGATCCTGTAAGGCAGATCTCTGTTCCTTTGGGTGGCATTCCAAGGAACGCATGTGATGCTGATAGGTGGCAGCATTCTTCTGTATCTCTCCAAGAGGATTTTTTTCCTACCTGGAATAATTTACCTGCAATACATAGAGCCAAGAAAAAGTATGAAATTGGTAAAGTTTCTGACGAGGAAAACTCAAAACAAAGACAAATTAAGGCAATTTTGAACAAATTAACACCTCAGAATTTTGACAAACTTTTTTATCAGGTTAAAGAAGTGAATATTGATTCTGCATTTACTCTTACTGGAGTGATATCTCAAATTTTTGATAAAGCTCTAATGGAGCCCACATTCTGTGAGATGTATGCAAAGTTTTGTTTAAATCTTGCAGCAGAGCTACCTGAATTTAATGACAATAATGAAAAAATAACTTTCAAGCGGGTCCTCCTCAGTAGGTGCCAAGAAGAGTTTCAAAGGGATGAAAGGGAATGCGAAGAAGCTGATAAGATTGAAGAAGATGTTGAAGTAGAACAATCTAATGAATACAGAGAACATATGCAAATCACAGCACGGAGACGGATGCTAGGAAATATAAGGTTCATTGGTGAACTATACAAAATAAGCATGTTGAGCGAGCGTATCATGCATGAATGCATCAAGAAGTTACTTAGGGAGCATGAGAATCCTGATGAAGAAGATGTTGAAGCATTGTGCAAATTGATGAGCACTATTGGGCACATGATTGATCAGTCAAAAACCCGTGAACGCATTGATGTTTACTTTGAGATAATGACCAGATTATGTAATAATCAAAATCTACCTTCTAGGCTAAGGTTCATGTTGAAGGATGTGATTGATCTTAGGAAGAATGGATGGCAACAAAGGACAAGAGTAGAGGGTCCAAAAATGATTGAAGAAGTGCATAGAGATGCAGTTCAACAGGGTCAAGCACATAGTGTCCGCTCAAAACATGGGCATGCAAGTGGTTCTTCAGGAAGAAAGGTCCGTTCACTATATGACCATGCTTCACAGAAATTCACATCTTCAGAATTTTCTTCATGTCAACCAATTGGTTCAGTTCAGAATATTCAGGAAGCCCAGCGCCACATGGGTTATGGCAGGAAAGATGTAAGATTAGAAGGAAGGATTGTTTCAGAAAGGAAGTCCAGACATAAGAAGTCAACACACAAACCATCTGACATTCCTCTGACACTTGGACCTCAGGGAGGTCTTACCAGGGGAGTCATAAATGGGGAGCATCCTTTTCCACTCAAACAGAACAAAGCAGCAGATGCCTACCAAGTGTCTCCTGTGGATAACAGACAAGCAAACTTGGGCCAAATGATAGGTTGGAGTAATCATATTGATTGTGAGGGATTGGCCCAAAGGGATGAATATATCTCAAACAGTTGTTCTGTTGCTGCAACTCCAAATTCCTTTGAGCCGTCTTCGATGCCATCTGATCAGGAAAGAAATTCTATCAATTCCATGAGTGAAAAATTTAGGAAGCAAGAATGTTATGATGGTAATTCTAAGGTCATGGAGAATAATGTAAGACAACTCCAAGATTCACTAGATAAGACACTGATGGCCAAGCATGGGCTGAGAGAAAGGTCAGATATGGCAATAAATGAGTATTACAGGTATGCCATTTTTTGAAAGAGCACTAATAGTTGCTATATTCGTTAGTTTTATGTTTTTATAATGTTTGTTTGGCATTTTTCTGGCCTGCAGCGTGAGAGATATGGATGAAGCTGCTTTGTGTGTGACTAACCTTAAGGCAGCATCATTTCACTCAGATATGGTGTCCCAATGGATGAGAGATTCATTTGACAGGAAAGATGTTGAAAGGGATTTGCTTTCAAAGTTACTTGTTCACCTCAACAAGAAAAACCCTTCCGTACTAAACCATGACCAACTCATAAGAGGGTCAGTGCTAAATTTTCCCCCAAAAATCTCAAAGAAAATATAAGAAATTTTTGTTTTGATGTTCCTGTGACTTGTTAAGTGATATAATTTTTCTAAATGAATTGAGTCATAATTTATTTTCAGGATAGCTATCTCATTATCCTCCTTGGAAGACACTATTGTTGATGAACCCAGGGTACCTGACTTCTTTGGAGGGATTCTTGGCAAAATTGTGGTAGCAGAAATTCTTTCATTTGCAGAATGCACAACGATAATTAAGGAAGGAGGGGATTTATTAAGACCAGGTCTTGCATTAGACATAGTTACCAGAGTCTTGAATGTTGTAAAGAAAGAAAGGGGGGAGGCTGCCATGACTGATATGTATAAAGCATCAAAATTAAGATTGGAAGACTTCATGCCCTGTGGTAAGAATAGAAACAAGCTTGAATCTCTTCTTAAGAAGAAGAACTTACAATGTTTATATCCAGTAAGCATTAGAAGGCGTTAGCAGTCAAATATACCCCTGGTAATTTTTCAGTTTTTGTTTATGATGCATCTATCCTATTTTGGTTCATTAAACTTCATTTCTATGTGTTGATTCTTGTTGAGAACATAATAAACAAGTTTCTTGTGCATCAATAACCTCTAGAAAAGACTTTTCATGCGGATGGAGGTGCCTAAGTTGTGCTATTCCTTAGATATTAACTGTCATGAGGAAATTCTTTGTTTTTCAAATTAGCAAAGCAAGCTCCCTGGTTTAATTTTTTAAATCTGGAAGAAAAACAAGCCCACTAATATAAACATTTTACACAGTTATTTGACACGCCTATTTTTTTAATCTCAGAGGTGGAGCACGAGACTTGAAGAACTCCTATTTCACTAATGAGGTTACTCAACTTTGTTAGATTTAACTTAAATAATAACACGTGTAATATTGAAACAAATATCTTTGGAATTGTATCAATGAATAATTTAATCATGAAAAACCATAACACGAGGAAATAACGTCCAGCAGAAGAATGGATGAAGACAATTAATTATCACAAAACATTCAGAGTTACTTCCTAGATTCAAACATTGATGTCCCACAAAGTTAACAGAAATTTTATTAATTAGATTCTTCCTTGAACAATTACAATTTCAGTAACATAATTCTAACATCAACTCCAATTCCATGCATTTGTAAATGACATATACTCATTGTGTATGTGTCGGACACCATCTGTAATTTATCATGTCAACAACGCATATCAAATTTAGTGGAATGATGCTTATCTTTCCTTTCTGACAAGGGATTCATACTTATACTTTGAAGTTTGTGTTGGTATCTTATGTTCTACAAATTGTATTCTCACTTACTCTATGTATTAAATAACATGACCCTACTGAGTAAAACACATTTTGATAATTTTGAGCTACAGTTTTTTTTAGCTTAAAAAATAATAGAAAAGAAATACATTGAAAGTAGTTATGCTGAAGGCATCCCTGTTAGGATTAGGATTAGAGTTGGATTAAGATTTAATGTTAAGGTTAAAGTTAGTGTTAGGGATAGAGTAGGGTTGTCAATAATATCTAGGGTTACAACTATTGTTAGGATAAGGGGTTAGATCAAAGTTAGTATAATGGTTAGGGTTATGGTTAAGGTTAGATTTAGGAATATGGTTTATTTTATGGTTAATGTTTTTGTTAAGGCTAGGATAATGGTTTAATTTTATGTCTTGATTAGGATTAGAGTTGTGTTTAAAGTTTTGGTAATGATTTTGTTTACAATAAGATTATGCTTACAATTATGGTTTAATGTTTGTGATAAGATTTAAGGTTAAGGCTTAAGGTAATGGGACATGATTATTTTCTTGTTTGAGAGGTTTCTTAATATATTTGTCTACCTATCACTTCTCCATTCAAACTAATCTTACACAAACATTGTCAACTAAAAAGTCTACCAAATGACCATATTAGTTATACAAATACATGAAAAGGAAAAATCTCCCCAATTCACCTTTTGTCTTCAATGTACCCATTGCACCCTAAGGTGTGATTGTTAGTTGTATCTCTATCCTCTAAATAGTGTAAGGTGATACTTTCTTTCTTTATGTTCTTGCTTTTGATCTTAAGTATCCATTTAATTTATTTTTTGATTTGTTTTAACTTATTTTTATCTCTTCAAAAAATAATAAAATATTGATATCTTCATATTTGGTATCACTTTAAATGGAGGGCTCAAACTGATTGTCCTCTATCTTTTATTTCACTTTATTTGATGTTCACCTTTCATTTTATTAACTTGGGTGTCATTTTTTCTTTATTTCTCACTTTGTTTTGGCAAGGAAAACATACTTTCATGGTGCCCATTGGAGTATTCAGGTGTGTTTATTTTCTAGTTGATGTTTTGGTTCGCAATTTTCACACTTGGTGCATTTGCAATACATTTACTCCTATTGTACTTCATGAGCTTATCAGAGTCAAGTGAGAGGATATTATGTAAGGGATGTATTAAAAAGAAATTGGAAATATGAGTGAAGCTTAGGTCATTATTGATTAGCAAAGTGACTAATAGCTGGGATAATTCTGCGAAGCTAATTTATTCACTTTTGTTTCTGTTTGTATCTCTTTCTTTTCTCATGTGCCTTAGTTGAAATTGCATTTACTCCCATAGTACTTCAACTAGGTATCAGTGCCAAGTGGGTGTTTCTTCATTCTAAAGCTTTTGTTGTCATTGTTGCTTTCAAAAATTTAGTTTCATCTGCCAGTGTGTCCAATACTCACAAATGTATTATTATCCAAGGAATTGGTGAGTTAGGTTGGATATTGGTGAGTGGGAGCAGCTCTTTGAAGTCAATGTCTCAGATGACCATTTGGCTCAAGTTTTCATTCCTTCTTGTTTATAGTACTTATGGGTTGTTAAGAAGATTATTGATAATGAGGTTCTTTCGCCATTAGGGTGGCACTTTATTTTTCCTTCGCAATTGGTTTTGATTTTTCTCTCTAATATAAAGGATATAGTGCAGTCTAGGTCTATTCTAGAGGAAATGATTGGCAGAATGATTAGAAAAGAAATCTGTGTTAATATAAAATTGCTTCATAACATTACAAAGTATGACCTATGGGAGGGGAATGCTTTGGTTGATGGTCTTTTTTCCTCATGAGCCTTTAAAAGACAAATTGGAATTTAAACTGGTATTTGATAGAATGAAAAGAGTGATACAACTTCAAGATTTCGGCCATTTCTTCCATGTCTTACACAATGTGGGTTGCTTTTTTCCCTTTAGACATTTGCAAACATATTTATACAAAATTATCTGCTATTCTAGTAATTCTTGATAATACACATCATATGGAGCAATATATTTGGTTTGGTTTTGAATTTCGGGTTGTGTTGGGTGAAATTGAGGCAACTAGATTGGCAATTTATCAGTTGCATATCTTAGAACATATTGAGAATGAGGATGTCCATCCCATGGAGGAGTAATCTAGGTTTGTCTTTCACAATTTGGGTCAATATTTTTGGATTTTGGGGAAAATTGATGTGCTTAGGAGCCTGTTAAGGAATGCTTTTGGGGATCATTGTGACCTTGGAGCTAGCGAGATTGTTCAGAAGAAATTGGGGGTTCCTGAGCTACTGGCCTTCATTACCTATTTGTAGCTCCTTTCATCCAAATAGGGTATGTATGGTTTTTTCCTTATTGGATTAGGGTCTTTTGGAAGATTATTCAGAGCAACTAGGGTTTTTGGCTAGTCCTTCATGATAAGAAGGGTTTTGAGCATCGATAAGGTGGATTACATAATGACACACTTTTGTCGACAGCTTCATTCTATTGATATCAATAGACCAATAAGAAGACTTGTTTCAGGATGTTTTTAGCTATCAGATGCTTCGTACTTTTGGTGTTTGTATATAGAGGCTATCGATTTGAAATGTCTATTGCCATTATTTTGAGAAATCAGAGTGTTTTTATCTTGGTTCAAATGCTTATGTGGAGGGCTTTCTAGCTCTTATTGTACTATGAAGACATTTTGTTGCTTCATATATTTCTATAATGTATCTTTTGTATTTGGTGACGAGTGGAGGTTTTCTTTTTGGTTCTTTACTCCATGAACCTTTGAACCAAATTATATATATTAATAAAATATTAGTGGCTTGCCACTTTCGCAAAAAAAGAAGAAGAACTTTTTATAACTTGAGCTAAGTGAATATTTAGGGCACTATATACCAAAAAGTGGAATAATCTCAAGATTTACTTCAAAGTTGAAGAATTATAAGAGTAATGCACAAAAAAAGGAGGTTCTAGCACAAGATTAATTCTTGTAGTAATTTTGGTTGAATAAATGTTCAGTGTTGTTATTTTGAGGAAATATCTTGGTTCAATTGTTGCTATGGAGGGTTTTCTAGCTCTTATTGTAATCTGTGCTATGAAGACATTTTGTTGCTTCATATATTTCTATAATGTAGCTTTTGTATTTGGTGACAATTGGGGGTTTTCTTTTTGGTTCTTTCCTCCATGAACCTTTGAACCAAATTTTGTATATTAATAAAAATATTAGTGGCTTACCACTTTTGCCAAAAAAAATGAACTTTTAAAACCCGAGCTAGGTGAATATGTACGGTACTGTATACCAAAAAGTGGAATAATCTCATAATTAAGTCCAAAGTTGAAGAATTATAAGAGTAATGAAAAAAAAGGAGGTTCTAGCACAAGGTTAATTCTTGTCTTGTTGTGGAGGGCTTTCTAGCTCTTATTGTAATATGTGCTATGAAGACATTCGATTGGAGGTTTTTTGTCCAGTTCTTTCCTCCATAAACCTTTAAACTAGATTATATATTAATAAAATATTAGTGGTTTGTCACTTGCACCAAAAAAAAACACTTTTATAACTTGAGCTAGGTGAATATTTAGGGCACTATATACCAAAAAGTGGAATAATCTCATAATTAACTCCAAAGTTGAAGAATTATAAGAGTAATAAAAAAAAGAGGTTCTAGCACAAGATTAATTCTTGTCTTAACTTTGGTTGAATATTGTTTAAGTCATGCTTGACATGAAACACCTCTATTTCAAGTTCATATAACTCCTCTAATTCAAAACACCCTCCTTCACTATCAAGGTTAGGAATAATGGTTTTGTTAATAGGAAATCACAACAAATTAGAAAGGAGTATTTAATAGGCATTGTATTGCAATATTGATTTGGTAAGCATGGAATCGTTACTAATAGAAATAATTGAAAGGAAATAGACATTAAAACTTTGTTGGACTGCCAACCCCCCATCTCTTTTTTCTTTTATTTTATTTATAGGATTGAAATTTGAATAATAAAATAAAAAATAATCAATTTTCTTCTTAAAGAATAAAATAGACTAAGAATTTGATAATGAATGATCATCATCGTTGTCTTGTTCCCTTGGATATAATTGAATGGTGTTAAAATTTGTTAGTTTAAGTATTATAGTTGTATTTCTATTGTAAAACAATGATGACATACCACTATGTATCATGGACTTTTGATAAAGAAGAAGCTTTAATCATTAACACTATTTATATAGGCAATGGATGACTCCTCTCAAGCCTATCGAAAGACTGGATATGGCAACTCTTTATGATGTCTTGGCAAGAAGCTTAAAATATTGCAAAGTATGAAGTGGAGGTTCATGCCTAAATAGACAAATTGTGTACTATGAAATTGTTTTCATCCTTCCTTGGCACCAAAACTCAAACTCAAGTGCCCCATTTGTCTTCAATCTTTGGTTAGAAATTAAATGTTATATTTTAATCAATGATGAAGCCTTTCATCCATAGACACCAAGTAGAGGAAACTATCATATTTGGCATTATGTGGAATTTTCTCCACTTGAGTGCTTAATTTGATTTCATTAAATCATTGAATAACAATTAAAATATTACATCTTAATCCATGGTGGATATGTTTTAGTCAGACACAAAAAAAGAGGCAATCAAAGTATGTGCTAGGTGGTGGTTTCTCCACTTGTAGAATTTTTGGCCACTTTAATTATAGGTGGAGGTTTACGTAACATGACACTAAGTGTGGAACATATGGAGGTTTGCATAATTTGACACTAGTGGAGATATTGGTTACCAAATGTCAAGTGGAACTTTTAGGTACTCATGCTAATTTGATTTTTTTGAATCTCCTTCAAGTTTCTAGAATTTTCACTTTCAAACACCAACCTTCATGAAAAATCCATTTCTTATTGCCCTCATCTTTTTAAATTCCATTTTCACATGCTGAAGTTTGACGCTAGTCTGATAAACTTTTGTCATAGAAATTCATTACTACTCAATGTTTATTTTGTATGCTTTTTTTTTCAATTCAAAATACAACCAAAAAGTAAAAAATAAAAAAATAATTATAAATAGATAACTTTTGATCTCTAATAAGTGTTTTTTTTTTTAAAATTCTTTGGCCGTAATCCTTCCCTCCTTTTCCTAGTATCAAAGTCATTCTTTGAGCTTGACACTTACTTTCCTCTACCTGTGTTGGAGTCCCCTTCATCATTCAAAATCTCATAATCTTCATTCAGAACAACTTGCATACATCATTAGAAAATCAATACATTAGTAAAACCTTCATGATAAGATGAGAGAAATGGGCATGTATGTTCAAGTAGAGAGAATCACATTGTATTAGCAAATTCTATAATGCCTCAATATTGCTTGTAGTCATTCATGTTAGCCCCAATTGATGATGTAAATAAGAATGCTATGAATGAATGTAAAAGAGTCATGTCAATTGTTATGTTGTCATAGATGCCAAGTCTTAGTTGATTAGACATTATGCTAATTTAATAGAGTGCAATATCATTTGATTGATGAAGAGGATTTGAAAAAAGTATGTTAATGACATAGTATTGAGTTGTATGGTATTCAATGGGAACTTGAATGAGTTGGACAATGATACTGTAATGTCAGTTTGGTTGTTTTACAATCATTTAATCTCGTAATGTAATGAGCTATACAAGCTACACCGAGTAACAAGGTCAAAGAAGGAAGACAATGTTCATCGAATGACTACAGTTGTTACCGAGCAATTGACAAAGCAAGTTAAAGATCAGTGTTGACTGAGAAAGTTTAATATTAACTGAGTGATGTATTTCCTGAGTGAAATGTTATGTTCACTGAATAACAACTAGAAGAAAAAGTTTATAAAGATGGAATCTGAGGTCAACTTTTGATGAAAATAAAGAATGTTTGAGAAGTTTGAAGGCTAAAGTTAAAGTTTGTTACAAGATCTAAGGCTGGAAAAGTACAATGAAGATTTGTTGATGGAAATTGAAGAAGAATAAGGATGAGCACAAAGTTTGATGAAAGTTCTATTTTTTGAGTGTCTAGATTCATTGTATTTGGTATAAATTTGAGATAGACGATTGTGGTTAAGCGAATTTTTTTGGAAGAATATAAAGTACAGAGATACTATTTAAAGAGATAATTGAGAAAGTTTTTGGTTTTTGATTAAGTTGTTGATAATTGGTATGGAGAAAGAAGATTAAAGTGTGAAGTTGTTGAAGCTAAAAGAAGCAAGGAGAACCAACCAGATTAGAAGGAAGATCAAGAAAAGTTTAGTGCAAAGTGTAAGAGAAAAGGTGTAAATTAGCCAGAAGGAAGAGATAAAAAAGAGATCGACCATAACAAAGATTTGAACAAGCAAGGTAGTGCTAAACCTAACAGATTATTTGAAGTGTTACTTTCTAACAATTTTAGTAAAAAAATCTCTTAACCGAGTGGATTTTAACAAGTCTGTGAAATCCTATATGGTAACATCAATTAGTGATGTTTGTAAGTCCTTTAAAGAAGACCACTCTTTAGACATGATCAAGGAGTGATAAAATCTAGATGATCTTTTGGTGTAATTCCTCTAGCCAGTTCACATTAACAATGTGTATGTAAACCTTTAACAAGGTTGGTTCCTAGCAAAGCTCACTTCAGAAGAGTGAATTTTTTGGGTTGTTGGTCCCAGGTGATTTTTCCCTTTATAGGGTTTCCATGTTAAAATTCTTGGAGTCAAATGTGTGAATGTTGCAAATTATTTTTCATGATATTTACTTATTATTGCAACTCGGTAACAACTAGGTAACAATTAAGTTATAATTCTGATATTTGGTAATAATAGAAACAAAGAGTTAACAATTTGGTGTAAATGGAGTATAAAAGTCAATTGTGAAGTTAAATGAGATCATTGAGTTATTTCTATTGAAGGTTTTGAAGTTTTTTTTTGGTACTGAAATGTTTGAAGGGACTGTAGGATAACTGGACACAAGTGATTCACCCCCACCCCCCACCTTTTAGTTAACCAACAATTGTTGTTAGAGCGAGTAAGGAATTTGAGATGTTTATGTTTGGTAAGATCAAAATTTTCATTAGCTTACGAGTTCATCAACAAAGAATGGTATATATGTGACTCAATCTAAGTATGTAAAGGAAGTCTTGAAGACATTTGGAATGGATGAGTCTAGACTAGTCGGTACACATATGGTGACTGGAATGAAATTATCAAAGGAGGGTACTACTATAGAGGTAAATGAGACTCAATATAGATCAATGATTGCTAAATAATAGTATGGTGTGCACAGTAGACTAGATATTGCACATGTTGGAATTGTTGTAAGGTTTTCATCTAATCCTAAGGAAACCTTCATGACTGTTGTCAAGAGGATATTCAGATATTTTAAAGGAACTAAAGATTTTGGACTATGGTATAAACAAGAGGATGACTTGGCACTTAAAGTCTATACTAATGTTGATTGGGCTGGTAATGTTGATGATAGAAAAAGTACAAGTGATGAAGATTTCTTTTAAAGAGAAAGATTGATAACATGGTTAAGCAATAAATAGAGCTTCATTTCACAATCTACTGCTGAAGCTGAGTATGTTGCTACTACAATCAATTTTTCAAATATTGTTTGGATTACACAGCTGTTGGAAGGTATGTAAGAAGAGATAATCAAGCATGTTACTATTTAATGTGATAACACTAGTCCAATAAGTATATCAAAGAATTTGGTGATGCATGCCAAAATAAAACATATATCAATCAAGTATCACTACTTGAGGGAGCAAGTACAAGAGAGACAAGTTAGGCTTGAATATGTGAAGTCTAAGGAGAAAATTGTAGACATATTTACCAAGCCACTTCCTAAGGATGTTTTTGAGTATCTAAGAAGTAAGTTGGGGGTCTTGCCCCTATCAAAAATTCACTAAGTAGAGATTCATGTTGCATCAATTCGTGGATGATAGATATATCTTTGTGAAGTTTATGCAAGTATTCACACTTTATGAGCATTTGCAAAGTTGTGAGAATGATTGGAATGAAACTAATGTAAATAATACATGCAAGGTACAAGGATAACTACAAGGTTTTATAAGTTTCACATTGGACCTTATAGCTACCTTTGGCATTGCTGTCAGAGGGGGAGAGTATGTATAGGAAGACTAAATTAAAGGGAGAGAACATGCAAAGAGAGTAAATGTTGCTAAACAAAAGAAGATCATATCCTAGGGGGGAGAAATGTTGAAGAAGTTTGCTACTGCTGAAGATACATAGCGAGTACACCTGATCATGAAATCTGTTGCAGAGAACCCAAATGAAGTCAAAGAGTTGAATAGTTGTATTGTTGTTAATGCATACATTTTATTATCTTATGCAATTTTTTGTAATGTAAAATCATATGTTATGTGTTTCCATCAATGCCAAAGGGGGATTGTTAGCCCCCCAATTGATGATGTAACCAATAATGCTATGAATGTATATAAAAGAGTCATATCAACTGTTATGTTGTCATTGATGTCAAGTCTTACTTGATTAAACATTATGCTAATTCAATATAGTGTCATATCATTTGATTGATGAAGATGATTTGAAGAAAATATGTTGACGAAAAAAGTATTGAGTTGTATGGTATTCAATGGGCACTTGAATGAGTGGGACAATGATAATGTAATGTTGGTTTGATTTTTTTACAATAATGTAATGTAATGAGCTATACAACCTACACTGAGTAACAAGATGAAAGAAGGAAGACAGTATTCATCAAGTGATGCCAGTTGTCATTAAGAAGTTGGAAAAGAAAATTAAAGATCTGTGTTAACCAAGAAAGTTTAATAGTAACCAAGGGATCCAATGCTTGAGTGAAATGCTATTTTCACTGAGTAGCAGATGGAAGGAAAAGTTTATAAAGATGGAATGTGAGACTGACTTTTAATGAAAATAAAGAATGCTCAAGAAGTTTGAAGGCTAAAGTCAAAGTTTGTTACAAGATCTATGACTGGGAAAATACAATGAAGATGTGATGATGGAGATTGAAAAAGGTTAAGGATGAGCACAAAGTTCAATGAAAGTTCTATTTTTTGAGTTTCTAGATTCATTGTATTTGGTATGAATCTAAGATCGACGATTGTGGTTAAGTGACAAAATTTGGAAGCAGAGATACTACTATTTAAGGAGATGATTGGGCAATTTTTTGGTTGTCGATTCAGTTGTTGATCATTGGTAGAAATTTTGGAGAGAGTAGATCAAAGTGCAAAGTTGTTGAAGCTAAAAGAAGTAAGGAGAACTAAGTAGAGTTAAGTGCAAAGTGAAAGAGAAAAGGTGTGAATCAGTCAGAAGGAAGAGATTAGAAAGAGACTGAGAAGAACATAGATCTGAACAAGAAAGGTAGTGCTAAACCTAACAGATCATTTGAACTATTACTTTCTAAGAATTGTCAAAAAAAATCTCTTAATTGAGTGGACCTAACAATTTTGTGAAATCCTATATGGTAACATTGAGTAGTGATGTTTTTATTCCTTTAAAGCAAGCCACTCTTTAGATAGGATCAAGGAGTGATGAGGTCTAGATGATCTTTTAGTGTAAATCCTCTAACCAGGTCGCATTAACAATGTGTATGTAAACCTTTAACAAGGTTGGCCCCTAGAAGATCTCATTTCAGAGGAGTTAAATTTTTGGGTTGTCGGTCCCAGGTGGTTTTTCCCTTCATAGGGTTTCCACGTTAAAAATCTTGGTGTCAAATGTATGAACGTTGTTATGTTGCAAGTTATTTTTCATGATAGTTACTTATTACTGCAACTCAGTAACAACTAGGTAATAGTAAAGTTATAATTTTGATATTCGGTAGTAATAGAAACATTGTGTTAACAATTTGGTGTAAATGGAGTATAAGAGTTAATTGCAAAGTTAAATGAGATCACTAAATTATTGCTATTGAAGGTTTTCAAGTTTTTTTGGTATTGAAATGTTTGAAGGGACTATAGGATACCTGGACATAACTGATTCATCCCCCCAATTATCTATAAATTCATTGATGCACTTTCAAAGAAATGGTTTTGTGTGTCTTTCTAGTTTAATCCCTTGAAGTACTAATGGTTTATGCATCACTATAAATAACACAACTTGCTAGACAATAGCACCCATATGATTCATCTTGATCTTCTAGCATGACAATGCTTTCTAGCTTGATCCCTTAGCAAATATCTAAGCTCTCCCTAAAGCATTGGTAAACTTCCATAGTGAGTCTTGTAGTTTGATCTTTGTTATAATCTATGTTCTAGGGAATTGGGTGTCTAACATAACATAACTTTTTAGCATGAGCGTTGTTATTTATTATACTTTCTCAAGCCTTAATTACCTATTATAGTGTGGCTTGATAGTGTGGTCATTTCCCTACACTAGATGAATTATTCAACATAACACAATTGATTGAGTAGTGGAGTTCATGGCTCTTTCTACATGCACCTAGCATAACATGACTTACTAGTTGTTGAACTATGTACCCTTTTTCTCATTAAATTTTTATATATGCTCTTATCTCTTTCTAGAAGCCCGCTTGTGCTCTTGCAATGATATTAGTGCTTTAAACAACAATTACATTGAGTTATCTTTACCTAGTTGATTTGAAACCTTTAGTTTTCCTTAGTATTAATATTGTTTGCGTCGTATATTTGAATATTTTGTGCAAATTTACAAGATCTTGCAATTGGAGGCTTGCTTCCATTAACTTAGTGTCATCATCTTGTTAGTTTGTCTTGATCTCAACTACTCCATTTATTATCTCTATTTTATCACAAGTATGAGCATAAGTTCACACTCATAATCAAGTAAAGATAAAATGTAGTTTATTGTAAGTTTTTTCAATTTCACACTTTTTTTGGATCCTTGCTTCAAAGTTTCTTCTTTTGGATCATTTGAAGCATATTGTGGCCTCACGTTATCCTAGTGTTTTCATATGCATATGTTGAGACTAGATCCTATGTTCAGGCCCTCATACTTTCCTACCTCCTTTTTTAGGCCTTGATTGAGATGACTAGGGTGTTAAATACTCAATAATTTTGAGTGCACTACATCACGTAATGCTCTAGTCTCTCAAAAAGGAGTCCAAATTCAAACACATTCAAGTGTTGACCTCTGTCATTTGTGATCTAATCATGATTTTTTCATTTCACAATTAGATGTTGTCTTAAATTTGTATATACCTTGATAAACTTATAAAATAAATATTTATTACTCACAAAGTATATTATCATAATTTAGAGTCCTGATTTAACTCATTCAAGAGAAAATTTGAGTACAAGGAGCAACAAGCTACAATAAATTGGCTTTCAAGAGAAAATCTAATTACAAAGAGAATCAAGCTACAATACACTATCTTCAAGCATGATTGTTGATGGATTATGTTATTTCTTATCATGTTATTGCATCAACAATTAAAAAACTTGCATAAAGAGAATTGCATCATGACCACTATTAATTGTAAGCTAAAAATTATTATTGTTTAGCATTTTAATTATGAACTATACTCTTTCCTCCTTAAGGATAAGCTTTCTTTTATATCATCATTGTTGTTGTTGAGGCAACAATGCCAATACGGGACTTGATTTAGGCAAACCCATATATAACTAACTTTTTTTACTTATTTATATGTGTAGGTTTATATTCAATCGCAAAATGGTTATAGGAGCACGAGGCAAATAGGGACAAATAGTCCTTGACTTTGAACAAGTAGATAATCTTGTACTAGGGCACCCTACTCCCATCTTTAGCTTTTTTGGGTTAATTTTAAAAGAGATGGATCTATATATCCTTATAATCAATCTTGCAACCCTCTATTGATAAAGAGACCCTTAGACTAGAGTTCCCTACACCCATGTCTAACATATTCTATTCCAAATTCTAGCTATGGGTTTCTTTACATGTCTCATTTCTCAATTTGGCTTAGTGTATTGGCTTTTAATTTTATATTTCATTGTTTATGCTATCATTTATCATTTTTCTATCAATTAACCCAGTTCACTCACACACACTTCATAATCTTCAATTTGTTGGAATAAAAGAATCATAAAGTATTATTGTTCGTCTCTCCTATTACAATTGTAGTTGCACCTAGTGTGTGCTTATATTGATATACCATGGAGATTTAAAATCTTATCTTAAATTACTAGGCCAAGATCTCACTTCCTACATATCATATTATACCTTAAATTGTGAGAATAAAGAAAATAACTTAACAATGGAGGGGCACTTTTTTTAACAAATTGGGTATTGTAGGAAAGGGCCTTATTTCCTTGTAACATGCCTACAACTATCAAGCCATGTGCCAACCTTTATCACAGGAAACTCGAGCCCCAAACCCTCATTTTTCTTGCCTCTACGCTCGATCAAAGTGGTCTCCATAGGTAGGAAGTCAACATATATTGGAAGCTTTGCCTACACCTTGGAACCTCCACCGCCTAGGCCCAATGTCTACACGTCACCCGAGAAACTCCCTCATGCATAGTCCATAGGGTCCTAGCAGTCCGTAGCTAACCCCTTTTTTTGCAATTCAACTATTTACAGTTGTTCATGATTTTTTTGCAGGCAGTATTTTGGTGTTTCCATTAGTTTTATTGGCACGTATTTTTTAGGCCACCAGACTTTTTCTGACACTAGTCAAAAATTTCATGGCATCTGTGAGCTCTTTCTAGCTACCGTGAAACTTTTTCCCGACACATGAGAATTTTTGAGTAATTTTTTTGGCAGGGTATTTTTGTAGTGACATGTATTTGGTTTTCAAATTTAACTTCATTGTCAATTGATGTCATCATTGCATCAACATGTTTGCTAGCCCCTTCTGGGCCCTTTGAAGCTACCTTTATTTTTGTTGCCATATCTTGGGCATGTAGACTTTGTTTTTTGCAAGCAAGATATCACTAGAAAGCTAGTTCTAATCCCATCACAATGGTGCAAGTATTTTTTTGGTTTGATATTTTTTGGTTACCCATTTGGATAAGTGCACCAAGTTGTGGTGCCAAAAGGGGTGCATAAGTGGACACCTTTTTTCAAAAATCAGCAATTTTTGAACTTCAACAAGAATTTAACGATAGTTACGCTCAAAATTTTAAGATATGACAAAAACAAAAGTAGTCCTTTGAATCTAGTTTCTAAACTACTAATTTTTTTTAAAAATGGTTTAGTTTTAGGTCCTCAAAAAAGGGGGCCACAGAAAGTGGTACTATTTATTCCAAAAAAACATAACACAATACAAAGTGTGGCCCCCCTAAAATTTTAACTTTTTTTTTGAAATTCTTTAATCGCTCTAGTCAAAAGTTACCTAACACTATGTAGTTTATCCCAAATTTTTCAGGTTATTTTATAATGTGTATTTTTTTTAATGAATTTTTTAATTAGACACATCCCAAAAATGTGAAATATCTATGTGTTTTTTTTCAAAGTGTGTAGAATGGAGTCTAGTTTCTAAAAAACTAAGTTGTTGCAAAATTCGAT